>OZ024743.1:217495166-217510166 GCA_964016885.1 Eledone cirrhosa
CCCAGTGCATTACTAGTACCTTATTAGTAATGCACTGGGTAATTGCTGGCCTTGTGCCTAAAGTAGAAACAATTATTTTATTTATGGTTTTTTAAATAGTCTTTACATGTTGTTTGAATAAATAAAATAATAAAATAAATGAAGCATTTACTTACTCATTTCTGTAATTCAAGGAAAGTGTATTTAAATTTGTACACTGTAGCTTTCACCAATCTTTGCCTCTGTGGCAGTAGGATCTTGTTTGAGGGAGATTTGTTTTCTATTTCTATTAGCTATACCAACAGTTATAGTGGCTCACATGACATACATAGATACATACACACACATGTATGTGTGTAAGACAGTTGTTTGTAATTTGAAATGGATTTTGCTAATATTTCTAGTAGATCGAGTTATCACATAGAACCATTCATTTTTTGCTGAGAAAGTAAGGTGAGATTTGAAGGAAATTTGGCTACTATTTCTACCTAACAAATCCTCACTTATACTACTTTATATAGCAGAGGTACTCGGGAATACCTGCATATTCTTCCAAAGTAACACCATGCAGTAAATTTGCGGCTTCAGAATTCCTTGCAAACTACATGACTATGGAATTAGGATCTGTATTGTCATTGAATGAGGAATTACGACATTGCTCATTCCAAAGTCTCTGGATAAACAACATTCTTGGTTTTGCCCTGTGGTGCCACAATGAAGAGACAATCAGGGTTCCCAACCCTTGTTGTTCCAACATAGAGTTGACCATGTGAAAAGATAGGATCTGCCAGATTCAACCCAACGACTTTCAATGATTGCATTTGAGATTTATTAATGGTCCTGGCAAAACTATGCCTGATCGGAAATTGAAGTCTTTGAAATTCAAATGGCAAATCAGTTGATTTCAGAGGTATTCTGGGAATGAAACAATTGTCACCAGCAAATTTTCCTGACATGATTGCAGCTTCTAGAACATTGGACATCATATTTTTGATGATTTTCTTGTGCCATTACAAAGTTTTGGAGGATCCAGATTGCGAAGTAGCATAACCGATGCTCCAAGCTTCAGTATCAGGTTGTGTGGAAGAATTCCCGCTCGTTCAAGACTGTTCAAAAATTCAGTTGGATAGTTTACAACCTGGTCTTGAGAAGTGATTGTGTCAACTGATTTGTAGCATATTTTCTCTCCCGGTAACATCACCAGCAGCCTTCTGTTGATTTCTTTCACAGCAACATTTTTAGGTGCTAAGATTGCTCGTTCACAGAGCCATTTCGGATCACATTGCCTGGTCTGAATGTTTGGAAAGACTCTGGCAATCAGTACTTGTTCTGCGTCAATGATATGGCCAAATGACAACTGAATATGGTCATTGGAGTTCTTTCCAAGAAGTCCATTTCCCAATTTATGTAGTTGGATGGCAAACTCACTGACACCTTCGTCACCAGGCAAGTGCACGCGCATGTTGGTTGTAAGGCTCAGCAGCCGAAAGCGGGGCCAGAGATAGGATGTTTTCAGACAGGTATTGACCTGATCAGCTCGAGTCGCTCGAAGAATTACAGGCAGAGTTTGTCTGAAATCACAAGCAAGAACCATTGTCACTCCTCCCATTATGCAACTATTTTCTCTCAGATCCCTTATCGTCCGGTCCAAAGCTTCAATTGTTCCTTTATTGCTCATAGTAGCTTCATCCCAAATTATCATCTTGCATGTTTTCAGAAGCTTGCCCTTGGGTGAGTTCTTCTTGACGTTGCAAAAAGATTCTTCATGCCGTGTGAGATCTATGGGCAGCTTTAACATGGAGTGTGCAATCATTGAAAGTCGTTGGGTTGAATCTGGCAGATCCTGTCTTTTCACATGGTCAACTCTATGTTGGCACAACAAGGGCTGGGAACTCTGATTGTCTCTTCATTGTGGCACCACAGGGCAAAACTAAGAATGTTGTTTATCCAGAGGCTTTGGAATGAGCAATGTCGTAATTCCTCATTCAGTGACAATACAGATCCTAATTCCTTAGTCATGTAGTTTGCAAGGAATTCTGAAGCCGCAAATGTACTGCATGGTGTTACTTTGGAAGAATATGCAGGCATTCCCGGGTACCTCGGCTATATAAAGTAGTATAAGTGAGGACTTTGTTGGGTAGAAATAGCAGCCAAATTTCCTTCAAATCCCACCTTACTTTCTCAGGTATGTATATAGCAAAAAGGAATGGTTCTATGTGATAACTCGATCTACTAGAAATATTAGCAAAATCCATTTCAAATCACAAACAACTGTCTTACACACATACATGTGTGTGTATGTATCTATGTATGTCATGTGAGCCACTATAAATCTCCCTCAAACAAGATCGTACTGCCATAGAGGCAAAGATTGGTGAAAGCTACAGTGTACAAATTTAGATACACTTTCTCTGGATTACAGAATTGAGTAAGTAAATGGTTCATTCAATCATAAACCAATGCTAAATTTAGTTTCTTATTTTATTTATGCTTTTTAAAATAGTCTTTACATGTTGTTTGAATTTCAGAGGTTCAGATTGAGCACAAAAAAAAGAAAAAAAGAAAGAAAAGGATAAATAAAAAAAAAATCTAAATGTATTATTTTGGTCATGCCCTTTTCACTGACAACATACCTAATGGTTCATCTATGAGTAAAGCATTATATATGCTGACTGTAATAGGGAGCAGTATTAAAAAAATCACCACTGGAAAAAAAAAATATTTTCATCTAGATGATTTACTTTGACCAAACGGCAATAAATATTCTGCTACAATTCCTACTTTGGTTAAAATTCAGCAATCATATTTGAATGGTCAAATAATTTGTAATGTGAGCCAAATATATTGTAACTTTCATAAAACAACCCGGGGATCACCGGGTAGCTCAGCTAGTCTATAACACACACACACACTGGCAATCACACTCGCATATATATATATATGGAAAAGAAACTGAAAATGCAAATGGAATCTTTTAAGAATATCTATTTATTTACTTCACCGTTTTCACAGTTCTTATGCTTTTCAAAACACAAGCCCTCCATCACTGATTTAACTTTTGAACAGCATAAGATCTGTGAAACCGGTAAAGTAAGTAAATAAATATTCTTAAAAGTCTCCATTTCAATTTCTTTTCCTTTTACTTTCACCCGTTTAGGACCTCCCGATTTTTTTTTTTTTTTTTTTAGAAAAATAACTCATTTTCTTATATATAAGTATATATATATATATATATATATATATGTGTGTGTGTGTGTGTGTGTCTGTGCGTGTATTAGTGACTGTAACATTGAATTTTATGTTTGTATATATATATATACATATATATATATAATGAAAGACTGAAGAATAACATGGTCAACAGTAAATATATATATATATACGAGGTGTGTCAGAAAGGTTCCAGGACTGATGTCACAAAAGATTTATTTCTGACACACCTCGTATATATAGTAATAATATATGTGAAGACTAATATATATATATATATATATATATATATATATATATATATATTTACGAATCATACTGTCATCCCAATGAGTACTATTCATTTTAAAATCCACATACTCTATTATAATCGAGAGATTAATTCTTCTAATCATTTCTTATTTAAACTTTAAGTTTGGTGAAACATATACATGCATTCTCCCCACATCTCTTTTCTCTCTTTCTCTCCCTCTCTCCCTCTCCCTCTCTCTCTCTCTCTCTCTCTCTGGTTTGTTTCAATACATGAACATATACAAACACACATATACGCACTCTTTCCGGCATGCCTTCCGCTGCACCTCCTCCAACCTAGTCTACGGACGTCGCCTGGCGGACCGATTCACTGAGCACCTCCGGGATATTAGTCTCGGAGGTAGTTCCCCCATCGCCCGCCACTTTGGTGCCTCTGGACATTCCGCACGCCATCTCACAGTCTGTGGCCTACTCCAATACCACGGAACACCCGCCAATCTCCTCAGAGTTGAACAAAGAACCATCTTCATCTTACAGACCCACACTCCCCCCGGCCTGAACTCCCCACCCTTATTCCTTTAGCCTTCGACCCCCCCTCCCCCCACACACATCCCCCACTAACACCACTAACACACCCCTCCTTTTCACCGGCCACCCCACAACTAACAATACTAACACCTCCACTCCACCCCTCATCCGACCACCCTTCTCCAACTAACATACTAACATCCCTCCCTTCTTCTCCTCCCCCCTCCTTATCACACGCACACACCCACCGGCACATATATACACGCGCTCACACTAAACACACACCCTACTACCACCACTAATCCTCACCCCCACACCTCCATCCCACCACCCCGCAACTAACATCATTAACACCCCCTGACCCCAAGCACACGAACACACGCACCCACTTACACCACCCATCCCACACGCAACTAACATCACTAACCCCCCCAACCCACGCACACGTACCCACACACCCTCTTACACCACCAACTCTACACACCCTACCACCACTAACCCCCACTCACACCTGCATTCAACCCTTTCTCCTCCTCCCGTATACTAACACCCACTGACACTCCCTTCATCAAACTACACACACACCAGTACACCACACTCCCTCCATCTACCCCCACACCCTTCTCTCCCCGCTCCACCCACAACCTTTCTCCACACTCACTCATCCCACTAACACCTCTACTAATACACACACACACCCTCCTCACTCCAACTTTCACAGCTACCCATCCTCGCCCCTTTACCATTCCACCGACTGCTGCTATGCCCTCTGACCACCTCCCTGCACACACAGACACACAGCACTCCTACCGCCTTGACCACTTCCTGTTGCGCGCGCACCCCACATCTCTCCCCTTCCGACCATCGCTTCATGGAATTCTCGTATGTGGAGCTTGACCGTGGAATCTACTACCATCATAGGAGATTACCAACAGTTCCACCACATCCTCTTACGGAATCACCTATATAACTCACCCACACACACAAAAAAATGTTTTTGTCCCACACGCCACCTACACCCACAACACGCTTAAACCCCACACACACGTGCTTTCCACCACATATTTACACCTTCAGCCTCCGGATTCCTCTCCCCCCCCCTCTATCCACACACGCACACATACTCCGCCTTACACCCCACCCCACACACATCTCTTTCTGAACATGCAACCCCGTTCTTCCCCCAACCCTTGCTTTCGCATACACACACACACACACGTACACCTACACACACACACACAACCTTCAGCCCTACCCGCTCGGACACCCCGTCTCCCTCTCCCCACTCCACCCGCCACCATCCCTACACACCCCACACCCTTCCACCACCTGTTTTACCCCTTTTTAATTTCAGTTTATTTTTATCATGCTTTTATTTTTATTTCATTTCATTTTATTTTGATTATGCTTTATTTTTATTTTTATTTTTAATTTCATTCGCACCGTTTCCTCCCACCCCCTTTTCGCTATATGTCTCTCCACCACTCCCCTACACACCCTTTGAACTCTCTTCCCACGCACTTTTCACCTGAGGAAGGGCTTATGCCCGAAACGTCGTTCCCCACCACCACCCCACTCTCCAGAGCGTTAAATTAATAAACATTCGTTGTACTGCCTCTCTGTTTTGTTCCTGTTCAAATTTTCCATTATATATATATATATATATACATGGCACCTGCATGCGTGTCTGCGCGCGTATATGTCTTTGCACTGATGTGTGTGTTTTTTAATATATATATATATGTATATATATATATATGCCAAAACACACACATGAGTGCACAAACAGACACACACACACACACACGCACGCACACACACACACACACACACACACACACACACACACACACACACACACACGCACACACATATATATATATATATATATATATATATATGCATACAGATATTAACAACTGCATTGTTATTATATTCCATTTCCACACAAAACATCTCATAGGTTGTTGAACTTCAGAAGATAACCGCATGATGTATTTGGGTTGGCAACCTCCCAGCTATTTAACCATTCTTTAATTGGTGCAGCTGGCATTTCTCGTTACCATTTCAACAATGTGCTTTGGGATTTCCTAAATCTTACTGTTGAAATTTCATTCCTGAATGGTAACGAATCTAGATATTGAACAAACGAGAATCCTCTGTGAAACAAATGACATCTCTTGAGGGGGAAAATTAGGTGAACTATGGTGATGGTGTTGTTCATGATGATAATGTTAATAATGATGTTGATGATGATGCTGATGATGATAATGATGATGATGATGGTGATTGTGGTAGTGGCGGCGAAGTTACAAGGACGAAACATTCAGTAAGAATGTGTATAGAGTATACAAATCTCAGTAGCTGCTGCTTGTTTCTGTTTTGAATCTGTGCTTGAGGATGTTGACCAGTTCTCAGCCAGATCTATTTCTTTGTATTTGTCAAAGAGAGATAAAGAAGACGGTTATGGCCTTTATAGTGCTTTCAAGGCTGGTACCGTTGATGCATTGGATATATATTTCATATATGTGTATGTTGACATGTGCAGTAATGTTTTAGGTAAGGAGAGATTATGACCGATGGTTGAAGTTTTTGAATTGATTTTTTGAGTTTATTGTTTTTATAGAGTTCTGTAGTTAAGGCATGTTAATATTTAAAAGCAAAACGGATATTGCTGTTTTAAATATTTCCCTAGAAATATATGGGCATACAGTTAGATTATGCGGAGGAGCTCAGATTGATACGTTATTCTTAGACGAGGAAGAAGACTATAAACAGCCTGTGAGATACTACATGCAGTCTGGTATATGATTTAAAGTATGTGTTGATAATATACAAAGTCTAGAGAAATTGAATTAATTTTCTTTTTCATGAATATAGTTGTGGTTGAACACATGGAGATAAAATTAGAACGTGGATCTCATATCCGTAGAGATTAACTTTAGTTTGTTCCGTATTATTGAGTAAGTGATATCATGTTTACCCTTGAAGTTTCATTGGTGTTTTCGTTTTTCTTCACATTCGCTGATATATGCATTTTATTTAGCAAAACATTGAAATGAATCGGTTTATTCTGAACGTTATATCTTCTCTGTTAGAGACTTAATCGCAACTGTCCATTTTGCTTGTGTATGAATCGATTATATATGAAGCAGTTATTGAAAGTAATATATTTCATTCCGGTATATATTTGTTTCGATTTATATGGTTACAGTATGAATCCAATTTCTCAACAATGATAGAAAGTTTCCACTTGTGTTTACTGAAATGAAAGTCTAAGTAGATGTAGTGTGCACACAACTGAGAAGTACACAAGCAGTTTTCCCCGTGGACCCCTAGAGAGATCATTATATTGATTAAGTCATTATAATAAAAATAAGTTATCACGGGTTTTCAGTAACTACTTTTTGTTTTTAAAAGTACATAAAGTCTAAACGCGAAGGACAATTACAGAAACGTTAATTAGATGAGTCACACGGTCTCACTTTTAAACAAGTCTATATGATTTCTGATTTGATGGCAAGCAGCGGAATTCGTTGTATGTCAAAGTTTATTTTATATTTTTGCTTGAAAAATCCTGTTTCCAATGATTACGTCGTAGTAAAAGGTAGATGTACTTTAATAGAATTTCCTGATAGCTCCGTATATGTTTCCTTTATTGTAAACTAAAATGTTAAATGTGTGAGTGTTTAAATGTGTTTGAAGTTATATTAATGTATTCGCGAGAGCACACTTGATCCCAATTCTTAACTGGTATTTTGTTCAGCAAGTTCATAAGGATAGACGTTGAAGTTGATATCGGAGGGATTCGAACCCACGGCATGGAAATCTAGAGAGAATAACGCTAGAAGGCAATCCGACTATCTAACATTTCTGTAAATTTGCCACTTTTTGAAGAGACTTTCAAAATAGCAAATTCTGCAAACTATGACGATTAGCTCATCTACATATGAAATGCATAATTTTTAAGAATATTTAATAACTCGGTCTGAATGTTGTCCAAATGAGGAACTAGCATTATGTATTTTACTTACGTCTCGTAAACAGATATTCACACATGTTTGGCCCAGTTAGATAACTTTATCTGTGAAGATTTTCAGGTACTTTATCATTTGTGAGAAAATTATAACATTTTTGCTTTTAACAAATTCAAAATTTCACAGAACGCTTTCGTTTGAAAATACATTTCTCTTTACTTCTATAACCAGAATGATTGTTCTCGAAATGATGTCATATCACGCATGAAAGCATAGGAGCACCTTTTAATAATTTTCATGGCATGATACGCAATATGGAGAGACATTAATGTTTGCAACTGAGCGATAGATATACAACGTGTTATTTCTATTTTCTTTCGACAAACTTCATCTCCTTCCCTGAGATTCGAATTAATGGCTTTGTTTCGTTCCCGAACACTCACTAGTTCTATCTAACTAAACAGTGAATATGGTCGGAAGCTAAAGCGATTCTATTATACCTGTTTTGTAACTCAACGACACATCATTAAATATTTCAATATTGAAATTATAAAAAACTACAGAAAAAATATTACGATAAATAAACTGTATTATACTAAATTTAGTTACATTTTATGTTAATATTTATTCATATAAATTAAAATTAAAAAATAACCTCGAATAATCTTAACTATAATAGACTTCATCAATAATACAAACGACTTCAATATTTAATCAGGAATTAAAATTAATATCTAAAATATTGATTATTTAAAAGTTGAAAATGTTTGAAGAAAAATATATACATTTGAATACAACTTTAAATTAAAATAGTTTACATAATACTGCAATAGAAATGAATTCATTCAGAAAATAAAGATTTTCATTATTTCCTCATTATCGTGTTCAAAATACACTTTAGTCTCCAGCCAAATCCTGGAGAAAATACTCACAGGAAAAAATATTGAAAAACGCAAAGAAGAATCTTAATAAATGGCTGGTTTAATATATGGTCTCTTTTTCATTTCGTTTCATTTTTTTCATCATATCTAAAATATTGGTTTTTAATTTAGGCACAAGGCAATCAATTTTGGAGTAGGGGAAATTCGACTAAATCGACCCCAGTACGTTATTCGTACTTTATTTCATCGATCCCGTAAGGAAGAAAGGCAAAGCTAACCGTGGTAGGATTTGAACTCAGGTCGTAAAGGGGCGTACCTCAATACCATAAAGCATGTTGAAAGACGTTCCACTGAGACTGCTAATCCAACCGCTCTTGTTATATCTGAAATATTGATAATAAGCGATTGTTCGATTATTGTTATAGCCATTATTTATACAACCGGAAACCTGAGACAAATGATTAGCATAATTTGTTCTGGTTCTTTAGATCTAAGTTCAAATTCCACTGAAGTCAATTTGGGTTTTCATCCTTCCGGAATCAATAAAGTAAAGTGCCAATCACGCCCTGCGCTTGATATAATCGATGTTCCCCTCCCCATTAATTGTTGGCCTGTAAGTCAATTAGATATCATCATACATCCAGAAACACCGCGCTCGGAGCTGTTTCTCTCCTTCTATATAAATGACACATTTTTTACATAAATTTCACCCTAAATCCTACGCAGGTGTGACAGCGTAGTAGTGATATAGTTTATGTAAACGCGAATTAGAATAATTAAAAAGGCGGCGTTTTTTTTTTGTTTTTGTTTTTTGATGGACAGAAAAAGAATCATGGAGGTTACTAAATTTCATAGATCTTACATCGTGAATTTGTATCTTTTTTTTTTTTTTTTTTCAAAAGGCAACTGGCTTTAAACGAAATCATTTTTAAAGTTCGTACACCAAGAGTGTTTCAAAATTAGGACAATGTAGCGTGTAAATTTTTGAATTGTCAGAAGTCTCTTTATCAATTACTACGCTGTCATTGCTGCATGGAATTTAGTGTGAAATTTATGTACAAAATGTATCATTTATATGAAACTGGATTCAGGTGGAAGAAACAACAGAACTATTATGTATGACGTATAAATAAATACTATTGAATGTGATTTGGTGCATTCTAGAAATATAACAGCTGCAAAGGTTAAGGTTATGTGTTAATGTTTCACATTAAAGAGAATAAGACATAAGGAGAGGATGAAAAGTGAGAGAGTGGATAAAACAGTTGATGACTTTTCCTGACAATTTGATAGCAACAAGGATATCGTGGGGAAAGCAAACGACAATAAATGTTTATCAACAACACCAACAACAATGATGAAAACGATGATATGAACGACGACAACGACACGATTATAAATTGTTAATTAGTGATGGATACTCAGATTTCTGGTGGTGATGGAATTAACGCGGTAATTGAAAACGTTGGATACCTAAATCAAATCCTGACGTCTATTCCATTAGCTAACATGTCACACTGGTTTCTTAATTAGGAATGAAATCATAGGCAAGTAGGGTCATATATGTTCTAGTTAGGTCACGCTGTCAGCTTGGGAATGGCTTAATGAATGAGAAAACAGGAGACACAATGAATTCAAATATTGACTTCAAATGCACTCAATACTGGTATGCAGATTAATATGTGTGTGAGTACATATATATATATATAATATTAAGGATACTAATTATGGTTATGTATATACTAAGACTTTTTATAGTTATATATATTTTAAACCCTAAAAAGTGAAGGTCAGTCTCTCTTTTGCTTCTCCTTTCTATTTCTATTTCTCTGCACACATACTTTTTTATTATATACAAAAAACACCTTACCACTACAACCTCCAAAATACTCTTACTTACCCACGTAAAGTGCTTGTATTACATGTAACACCCTGCCACACAATAATCATATGTAAATGAGACACACGTAACTAACGCATACAATAACTATTACATCTGACTAACAAACTATCCTCTTGCATTATATATGTTAACTGCCGAATGTATTTTAATTTTGTTTGAATTTTGTTTTAATTTTGATATTGATTTTGACTTCGAATTTGAATTGATATACGGAAATAATATAATATAATATATGTCACTCCACTGTACATCAATATATACATATGTATATGTATGTCTCTTGCGTTGGAAAGGAGGTCAATCATGTGTACAAATATTGAAAAATGCTCCGAAGACCCAGGCCTAGGTTTGGATGAAACAATTGTAAGTAAATAAATGCTTTGAACATAGCTTTGATTCTTGTGAATTATATATATATATATATATATATATATATATATATAAAAACAAATAACGAAACGAAATTAAATTTCGTTTCGTTTGTAACTCACTTTTGTATGACTGACGCTTAAACAATTAAGTTAAAGATGTACATCCATATATGTATACTGAAATACTAGTATGTATATGAATACACACACGTATACATATGTAGATGTACCAAGTTTTTTCACTGGTCACTTTACTGTGAGTGGCCAGCTATTCTGTATGTAAACACACAGACAAACCGGTTTTTAGAGTCATACTGGTTTTTGAGGAAACACCTTTCCTCTATTCTCCAGAAAGCCAGACAAGGAATATTGAACTAGTTTCGTTGTTGTTACAACTCATCAGCAATATTTACCTATCTTCCGGCCTCTCTAGAGAATCGTAAAAGCACATATCGTTATATGCTTTTTCTATGAAAATTAGTAGTGGGCAGACTAATTTGCATAGAGTGTGAGTAAGTACCGGTTCAACGGAGACGATAAAAACAAATAACGAAACGAAATTAAATTTCGTTTCGTTTGTAACTCACTTTTGTATGACTGACGCTTAAACAATTAAGTTAAAGATGTACATCCATATATGTATACTGAAATACTAGTATGTATATGAATACACACACGTATACATATGTAGATGTACCAAGTTTTTTCACTGGTCACTTTACTGTGAGTGGCCAGCTATTCTGTATGTAAACACACAGACAAACCGGTTTTTAGAGTCATACTGGTTTTTGAGGAAACACCTTTCCTCTATTCTCCAGAAAGCCAGACAAGGAATATTGAACTAGTTTCGTTGTTGTTACAACTCATCAGCAATATTTACCTATCTTCCGGCCTCTCTAGAGAATCGTAAAAGCACATATCGTTATATGCTTTTTCTATGAAAATTAGTAGTGGGCAGACTAATTTGCATAGAGTGTGAGTAAGTACCGGTTCAACGGAGACGATAAAAACAAATAACGAAACGAAATTAAATTTCGTTTCGTTTGTAACTCACTTTTGTATGACTGACGCTTAAACAATTAAGTTAAAGATGTACATCCATATATGTATACTGAAATACTAGTATGTATATGAATACACACACGTATACATATGTAGATGTACCAAGTTTTTTCACTGGTCACTTTACTGTGAGTGGCCAGCTATTCTGTATGTAAACACACAGACAAACCGGTTTTTAGAGTCATACTGGTTTTTGAGGAAACACCTTTCCTCTATTCTCCAGAAAGCCAGACAAGGAATATTGAACTAGTTTCGTTGTTGTTACAACTCATCAGCAATATTTACCTATCTTCCGGCCTCTCTAGAGAATCGTAAAAGCACATATCGTTATATGCTTTTTCTATGAAAATTAGTAGTGGGCAGACTAATTTGCATAGAGTGTGAGTAAGTACCGGTTCAACGGAGACGATAAAAACAAATAACGAAACGAAATTAAATTTCGTTTCGTTTGTAACTCACTTTTGTATGACTGACGCTTAAACAATTAAGTTAAAGATGTACATCCATATATGTATACTGAAATACTAGTATGTATATGAATACACACACGTATACATATGTAGATGTACCAAGTTTTTTCACTGGTCACTTTACTGTGAGTGGCCAGCTATTCTGTATGTAAACACACAGACAAACCGGTTTTTAGAGTCATACTGGTTTTTGAGGAAACACCTTTCCTCTATTCTCCAGAAAGCCAGACAAGGAATATTGAACTAGTTTCGTTGTTGTTACAACTCATCAGCAATATTTACCTATCTTCCGGCCTCTCTAGAGAATCGTAAAAGCACATATCGTTATATGCTTTTTCTATGAAAATTAGTAGTGGGCAGACTAATTTGCATAGAGTGTGAGTAAGTACCGGTTCAACGGAGACGATAAAAACAAATAACGAAACGAAATTAAATTTCGTTTCGTTTGTAACTCACTTTTGTATGACTGACGCTTAAACAATTAAGTTAAAGATGTACATCCATATATGTATACTGAAATACTAGTATGTATATGAATACACACACGTATACATATGTAGATGTACCAAGTTTTTTCACTGGTCACTTTACTGTGAGTGGCCAGCTATTCTGTATGTAAACACACAGACAAACCGGTTTTTAGAGTCATACTGGTTTTTGAGGAAACACCTTTCCTCTATTCTCCAGAAAGCCAGACAAGGAATATTGAACTAGTTTCGTTGTTGTTACAACTCATCAGCAATATTTACCTATCTTCCGGCCTCTCTAGAGAATCGTAAAAGCACATATCGTTATATGCTTTTTCTATGAAAATTAGTAGTGGGCAGACTAATTTTTTCAGTATACATATATGGATGTACATCTTTAACTTAATTGTTTAAGCGTCAGTCATACAAAAGTGAGTTACAAACGAAACGAAATTTAATTTCGTTTCGTTATTTGTTTTTATCGTCTCCGTTGAACCGGTACTTACTCACACTCTATGCAAATTAGTCTGCCCACTACTAATTTTCATAGAAAAAGCATATAACGATATGTGCTTTTACGATTCTCTAGAGAGGCCGGAAGATAGGTAAATATTGCTGATGAGTTGTAACAACAACGAAACTAGTTCAATATTCCTTGTCTGGCTTTCTGGAGAATAGAGGAAAGGTGTTTCCTCAAAAACCAGTATGACTCTAAAAACCGGTTTGTCTGTGTGTTTACATACAGAATAGCTGGCCACTCACAGTAAAGTGACCAGTGAAAAAACTTGGTACATCTACATATGTATACGTGTGTGTATTCATATACATACTAGTATTTCAGTATACATATATGGATGTACATCTTTAACTTAATTGTTTAAGCGTCAGTCATACAAAAGTGAGTTACAAACGAAACGAAATTTAATTTCGTTTCGTTATTTGTTTTTATCGTCTCCGTTGAACCGGTACTTACTCACACTCTATGCAAATTAGTCTGCCCACTACTAATTTTCATAGAAAAAGCATATAACGATATGTGCTTTTACGATTCTCTAGAGAGGCCGGAAGATAGGTAAATATTGCTGATGAGTTGTAACAACAACGAAACTAGTTCAATATTCCTTGTCTGGCTTTCTGGAGAATAGAGGAAAGGTGTTTCCCCAAAAACCAGTATGACTCTAAAAACCGGTTTGTCTGTGTGTTTACATACAGAATAGCTGGCCACTCACAGTAAAGTGACCAGTGAAAAAACTTGGTACATCTACATATGTATACGTGTGTGTATTCATATACATACTAGTATTTCAGTATACATATATGGATGTACATCTTTAACTTAATTGTTTAAGCGTCAGTCATACAAAAGTGAGTTACAAACGAAACGAAATTTAATTTCGTTTCGTTATTTGTTTTTATCGTCTCCGTTGAACCGGTACTTACTCACACTCTATGCAAATTAGTCTGCCCACTACTAATTTTCATAGAAAAAGCATATAACGATATGTGCTTTTACGATTCTCTAGAGAGGCCGGAAGATAGGTAAATATTGCTGATGAGTTGTAACAACAACGAAACTAGTTCAATATTCCTTGTCTGGCTTTCTGGAGAATAGAGGAAAGGTGTTTCCTCAAAAACCAGTATGACTCTAAAAACCGGTTTGTCTGTGTGTTTACATACAGAATAGCTGGCCACTCACAGTAAAGTGACCAGTGAAAAAACTTGGTACATCTACATATGTATACGTGTGTGTATTCATATACATACTAGTATTTCAGTATACATATATGGATGTACATCTTTAACTTAATTGTTTAAGCGTCAGTCATACAAAAGTGAGTTACAAACGAAACGAAATTTAATTTCGTTTCGTTATTTGTTTTTATCGTCTCCGTTGAACCGG
>OZ024743.1:217512666-217542666 GCA_964016885.1 Eledone cirrhosa
GCAAACATCCGCTGAAATATAGAACATAGCGGCAAAATAAGGTCAACAACTCCTTCAATGTACGAGGGACGGCTGAAAAATTCATAGGCTTTTACAGATACTGTCTGGGAATGACTAAATGAGGTTTATTTTTGAACATAGGCTCTGTATAGTAACATGACAGTTGTTTATAGGAAGAGTTGAAATTAATTCATACAAGATTTCACAGCCCTAACATCAATCCTTTTCAACCGACATTCGTATATAAATGTATAATTTTTTCTACTTTTGACATTAAATGTATAATACTACTTTTACTTGCGAAGAATTCAAACAAATTAAAAAGAACCTCTTAAAATTATATATACGTGTTAGTAAGCAATTTTCCGAGACATGTTAACGCTACCTGTGTATAAGAACGGCACTGATGAATTTCATTGTATTGAATTGTTAAATTCAATTCCAACCAGAAAAGAAATTTCACTTGTGGCGGTGTAACAATTTTTAACATTGTGGTACAACTCGAACCTACATTCATACATAGTTACATATATACGTACATACATACATACATAGTTACATACATACGTACATACAGATATACATAGTGACATACATACATAGTTACATATATACGTACATACATGGTGGCTGCCAACTCGTTTTCGAGTACGACCACTACTTTATATCCATGTAGGAGAAGCCCTACCGATGAACGAGTGTGACTTTTTAGTCCAGCCAGCGACTTGAAAACTCTGGTACAAACACTACACTTGTGACAATTATTGACACATAGTGCTGGGCCCATGGTACCAGGTGACGACAAGTGCAGAGAGATCTCCAGATATAAAGCAATGCCTGTGTCGTGAAGCTTTTATAGTGAGCAAAGGCACTGCACAAAGCCAGTCCCTCTCCCTTAACCAAGATGATATTTACCAAAAAGAAGAACAAGTCAACATCATTGGATACCATCAGGGTTGCAGGTGTTATATCAGAGTTTTCCTTCTCCTAGAATTCTGCCTTGACAAAGGTTAAGGGGTCATCTTTCCCGTTCATACATAGTGACATACAAACGTACATACATACATTGTTACATACATACATACATGGTGGCTGCCAACTCGTTTTCGAGTACGGCCACTACTTTATATCCATGTAGGAGAAGCCCTACCGATGCGCTGAACGAGTGTGACTTTTTAGTCCAGCCAGTGACTTGAAAACTCTGGTACAAACACTACACTTGTGACAATTATTGACACATAGTGCTGGGCCCATGGTACCAGGTGACGACAAGTGCAGAGAGATCTCCAGATATAAAGCAATGCCTGTGTTGTGAAGCTTTTATAGTGAGCAAAGGCACTGCACAAAGCCAGTCCCTCTCCCTTAACCAAGATGATATTTACCAAAAAGAAGAACAAGTCAACATCATTGGATACCATCAGGGTTGCAGGTGTTATATCAGAGTTTTCCTTCTCCTAGAATTCTGCCTTGACAAAGGTTAAGGGGTCATCTTTCCCGTTCATACATAGTGATATACAAACGTACATACATACATTGTTACATACATACATACATTGTGGCTGCCAACTCGTTTTCGAGTACGGCCACTACTTTATATCCATGTAGGAGAACCCCTACCGATGCGCTGAACGAGTGTGACTTTTTAGTCCAGCCAGCGACTTGAAAACCCTGGTACAAACACTACACCTGTGACAATTATTGACACATAGTGCTGGGCCCATGGTACCATGTGACGACAAGTGCAGAGAGATCTCTAGATATAAAGCAATGCCTGTGCCATGAAGCTTTTATAGTGAGCAAAGGCACTGCACAAAGCCAGTCCCACTCTCTTAACCAAGACAATATTTACCAAAAAGAACAAGTCAACATCATTGGATACCATCAGGGTTGCAGGTGTTATATCAGAGTTTTCCTTCTCCTAGAATTTTGCCTTGACAAAGGCTAAGGGGTCATCTCTCCCAGTGATTTTGGATGGCCATTGACTCATTCATACATACATACATGCATACATACAATTAAAGCACAACCGGCCTGATATTGTTGTTTGGGATCACACATTGAAAACGTGTTCTGTTGTGGAGATCAGCTGCCCACTTGATGTAAACGTTGTCGGAAAAATACAGGAGAAGAGGACATCAACGGACCATTGATGAGGAGTTTACAAATCCAGTATCCAAGATACACCTTTAGCTTCATACCCATCATTATTGGAGCTACGGGTTATATACCAACCCGCTTGGACCAAAGTATGACGGAACTTGGATTTGCGGACAAAGAGCGCAGCTCCCTAATTCATAGTCTACAAATGGCTGCGATAGCTGGCACCTTCAAAATTTGCAAAACATTATTGCGATTCAAGAGATGACAGTTTCTTTTCTTTTACAACCTTGCCACCAGGAAGGTGGCCGGTCAAAAAAATATACTCAAAATTAAGAGAAAGAGATAAGATACATACATACATACATACATACATACACGATGGTGATAGTTGTCCCATCGTTATCGAGTATGGCCATTGCACAATATAACATTATTTATAATTATTAATTAATTCTATCGTGCAATGCCTGTGTGTGAAGATTTTTTATAAAGTGTGGAAAAACTGTACACTGAGCCAATCCCACTCTCTGAGCGACAGTAGCTATAACCCGAAAGGAAGACGTCAATATCATCGGTAACTACTGAGCCGCAGGTTTTATATCGGAGTTATCCAAGTTTCCTGAGTTGCTTTCTCCTAGAAGAATGCCCTGACAAATGCTAGAGGTCCTTTACTCCCAGTGGTTTAAACACGGGATCGGCAATCCAGCCCGATTATTTCTATGTCCCCGCGCATATACACACATATGCACACATACATATACATATATACATATATATATATATATATATATATACATATATATAAATATACATATTTACACATTTTTGGATGGCCGTTGACTCTTATGAGTTCTTCCGCCCTTTGTCAGGTTTTGATTTTTGTCCTGCTGGGTGTCCAAAATCACCCTCCTCACCAAGTAAACTTGGTGGGGTGTCCGGTTTAGTCACGAACGACCCGACCATGCGACATGTATACTGGGTTACATGTACAGGGTTACAAGAGTGACCCGACATAAATACATATATTCATATATACATACATAGATACATTCACACAAAGCTACATACATAGCTACATACATATATACATACATAGATATGTACATGCAATCAAGCATACAGATATTGTTACATACATTCACACATAGATACATATATATCTACACAATACATACATACTTACACACTAACATACCTACATACATTCATACATACCCACACATATGCATCCACCAATCCATCCATATATGCATGCATAAAAACACACATAAAATAACATCCTGTACTACTGAGGTAATGGAGTATGCTAGCAACTAAGAATGCATCACGCACCACTGGCTTACAAAAGACCTGGAACATAGGCTTATGTAATCCTAGATATTTTATGTTTGTAAGAAAACGACAGAACGTATGATAGGTCTCATTCATCATCCCCTACGAGTCATTATACAACAAGAGCAGCAGCAACAGCAGCAATAACAATAACATCAACTAGCCATCCACTATGAATAATAGCAAAACCAATAACGACTACAACGAACATCATGTAACGCGTACAGCTCTCATATCCATGACTGATCGCGAGCCAACGAGAAAACGTCTATGAGGATACTCAACTTGCTAGAGATA
This sequence comes from Eledone cirrhosa, assembly GCA_964016885.1. Taxonomy (NCBI): domain Eukaryota; kingdom Metazoa; phylum Mollusca; class Cephalopoda; order Octopoda; family Eledonidae; genus Eledone; species Eledone cirrhosa. The sequence goes on from OZ024743.1 coordinate 217,516,396, forward strand.
GCAGTTACGTTACAGTTAGGAAAAAGATGAAGTAAACAAGAAAAACTAGTTGCTGAATGTAGTCTTAGATATACCAGAAGACGGAATAGTCATAGTTAGATAGGTGTTCATCATAGGTCTGACGTAGGGTTAAACATCAACATGAATAATTCATGCAATGCTTCCATTATGTTTTTAGAACAGATGTGGACACAACATAGCCGGATGGCTGTGCAATCATAGTGTCCCAGTTTCAGCTCACTGTTTGTCATTGTGGTTTGTGTCATTTACTATAGCCTCAGATCGAGGCCTGCATTAAAATTGTTTAGAAATTGTTTAGAAGGAAGCCATTGGATGAAGTGTTCTTATAATTGAAGGAGGAAGATATGTTGTACATCCTATCACACTGATTTTACCCGAGTGTTAGGTTAAGACTAATCCTATCCAAGGAATGCTCACTTACTTAGACGGTAATTTCATGCGCAGGCTGTTTCACGGACTGAACAACTAGGACACTCATCGTAAAAAGCGATGGAGGTCCATTCTGTACAATAAAGGTAAGCAGTCAAAATGTATGTAACGATTATGACCTGTCTAAAAGCCGTTGAACTCTAATTATTTATTTGGACTTGGTTAAGGTTTTTATTGTATTGCTGCAACGTGAAACTTCTGCAAAACTTCCTCCATTATTTACAGCCAATTTTTTGTTCTTCTTTGCTTTGCCAATTCTGTTCATAATATATTGTTTCCAAAATGATTACGGCACGATAATCTGAAATAACTAAATTAAACAGAAGGCAATTTCCAGCAGATCCTCATTTCCCCTTAGATACTTCTGTTTTCCTTCAACGTTACTATTAACCATTCACTCTTTCTTCTCCCTCTCCCTCTGGTTGCATCTGTATATCCTGTCTTTTAAAACTCTTTCCTGCTTTTTCCTCTTTTCCCTCCCTCTCAAATGTTGAAGCGCTTATCTGTTTGATACATACCAGCTGAGATCACTACATATGATAATTCAATAAGTTGAAGCTATACGCTGCTACGTTTAAATTTATATATATATATACATATATATTTATATGTGTGTGAAAGTGCATGTGTGTGTGTGTGTGTGTGTGTGTGTGTGTGTGTGTGTGTGTGTGTGTGTGTGTGTATATGTGTGTGTGTGTGTGTGTGTGTGCGTGTGTGCATGTGTGTGTGTGTGTGTAACCACATGTCCTATACACACATATCATATCTACCATACATACATACATACATACATACATACATACATACATACATACATACATACATACATACATACATACCAACACTTTTATAACATCCAAATAGAACTAGACTTATAGTACATCGAATATTGTTCTGTCGAAATTATATACACAAGATAATGTCTCTCTCTCACCCACTCTTTCTCCTCTCTCTCTCTCTCTCTCTCTCTCTCTCTTTCTTTACCTATCTCTCACTTTTCACTCACACGCACGCACACACACACACACACACATATATATATATATATATATATATATATATATATATATATATATATATATATATTAAGGTGTAAGCATAACTGTGGAAAACGTGTTTCCTTTACAGTCCCACTGTGTGGTAACGATAAATAGTTACTTGCCAACCCTTTTCTTTTCACTGTTAAAGCAGAGTGTCTTCTGTAGCCTCGGGTTGATCTCTGCCATGTCAATAGAAGAATTTGGTAGACAGAAATAGAAACTACAGAAGCCAATCGTATATGTATGTGTGCCAGTGTCTGTGATTATGTCCCGCAATCTAACGTTTAGATGAAATAAAATAGCTAAAAAGACTTTAAAGTGTAAGAATTAGGGTCAATAAGATCGATTAAATGAAGGCAGTGCCGACTAAAACCAGTAGAATAAAAGTGTGCATATATATATATATACATACATTCAAGCCTATATGCATGCATACCTACACTCACACAAACATACATTCATACATACACACACACATAAACATACATGCATGCATTCAATGCATTCATTCGTTCATATCTGCATACAGACTGACAGACAAACTATGGAATCAAATATCTAACACACATTTATCATTCCATTCAGCTCCCTCCTTCTTCCAGAGAAAATTACATTTTCTTTTATGTACGGCTCCTTTATCCAATCGTAGCTCACCACTGGAAAGACTAATGACCTTCAGTTGCAGCAGATAAACTACACAAGACATCTCCTGAACATATCCCTTAGATATTGAGCTTAAGCAGCAAGCCGTCTGTTTTACGTTATGCCGTATTCAACAAATGACAGCAACTCTAACTAGTAATCAATACTGCAAAATGAATAAATTGTTTGTATTATGTATATTTGTTTTTGTATGTATGTTTTTATGTATATATGTATGAATGTATTATGTTTTTATGTATGTATCTACATATGTATTTATGTATGTGTATATGTATGGATCGATGTATAGATGGATGAATGTATGCATTTATGTATGTATCAATACATAAGATAAATAAAATAAAAAAGAATTATATAAAAAATTTAATATTTAATTTTTTTTTAAACTTATATACATTTATAAAAAATACTCGCAAACAATCCCACAATATATATCTATATATATATACTACTGGGTGGCCGTTGACTTTCATAAGTTGCTCACCCTTTGTCAGGTTTTGTTTTTTATCGCTCAGGGTGTCCACAATCCCATTCTTACGAAGCACACCTGGTGAGTTTGCTCGTCTAGTCACCGACCACCTGTCTATACGGCAGATTGCACTGTATTATATTTAACAAGTAGCAGTCAGTTCCACTCTGACATTTATTTATTTATCTTATTTATTTATTTGGAAAAACCTGCGATTGATACAGCTGTTCAAATTCTTTTTTTGTTTTGTTTTGTTTTTGCTACCAGGGCACTCTGGAAAATCTTGCGGTTGATACAGCTACCAATTATGTTGCATCTGTCTGTCATTGGATTCTGGATGTTGATAGGTAGAGAGCAGCATGTGTGTAGTACAGGCACATGCTGTTTGATCTACTTGTGCAGATATATCTTCAAAATCCTGCGGTGATGGGGAGCAACTACGTATACATACCTAGTTGGAAATATACAGATGCTAATCTACACGCAGGCTGCTTGAAGCGTATTTAACGAGGTTGTCAGTTTTAAGAGTAGGAACTGGCTTGGGTGTAATCTTTTGTGACTGAGCAACCTTTAAAGGGAGGATAATGTTCAACCAAGTCTTGGAAAATGACTAGAAAATGTGACCCAAACATTTTCTCTTTTCACCATTTCACCATGAAGTTGGTTAATATTAAAAACTCCATCAAAATATGAAGGCACAAGTGAACTTCAATGGGACAATTTCAATGGGAAATGGTGTCTAGTAGGGCGACATACCTACACCCACTCTGTTATCTATACTTCGCCGTGCTGCTGACCTTGCCTCTCAAGACTTCGATATCGGTGTTTACTTGAAATTTAGAATCGCTGACAAAGTTTTAATCTATGACGTTTTAACACTAAGCCTAAAACATTTGGCACGCTTGTCGGAGCGTTCATTATTCCTGATGGGGCACATTTTCTGGCACATACTGTCCAGGATATGCAGACACCTTCCCCGATGAATTTACTACGTGTGGGCTAAATATGATCATTATCTAGGCAAAGGGCATGTAGCCTCCACCAGTTAAGGAAGTGTATGTGGAGCCAAACATTTTCGTGAAAGGAAAAAGAATTTAAGTAGTGTAGATGTTTTAAATCTTAGATTTACACTTAGTAGAGATAGATCACTCGATGCTGTAATAAATCCCTTTATTGCGAAAGCGAATTTTGCCTTCGGGAAGCTTGGGAGGTGACCCTTGTCAGATCATGCTATCACGAGAAACACAATGTCCTCTGTGTATGAGGCCTGTGTTCTTACAGCATTGCTATATGGATGCGAAACGTAGACAACTTACAGGCATCACATCTGACAGCCGTTAATGTTTATTCAGCATTGTATCCGGCGCACCCTGAATCTCAAGGGGTCCACTTACACAACTGAGGCTACTTTATTTGGATAAACGGGTAGCACCAGATTATTATGAATCAGATGCGTTGCGTTGTTCCTGTGGTCTAGATGGAAGATGGGTGGCTGCCGTAAGAGTTATTATATGTGGAGCAGACCTGAGGAAAGAACTATAGTATAAACCAAAGGAGCGATTTAGTGGTATCATAAAAAACAATCTTAAATCTCGTAAGAATGATATGGATAAATATCATTGGCTAAAGAGAGAATGATCAGCAATTGTGGAAGTGGCATCTTTGAAAAAAAGTGAGTGGAGCATACTGCTTTCAAGCGTTCACTCCGTAAACAAGCCTTCTTTTATCTGTCCTATATCATTATGCCTAGTCTGTTACGTTTGCATATTATGTATGTATATGTCTTCCACGTTGCTGTAACTTTTTATATGTTTATCGTTGGGGCTATCCTTTCTACAGATTGCATTGTAAAATGTTTTAATCACTACGTCATGTCTCCTAGTCCGGTACCATTCAAGAGTGATGCACATAATTGATTACTGTCCTGTATTCTAGCTAGATTGTAACCACATTCTCCCTGTGGCACGCCACCTCTGTCATCACTGTTTGGTTGATTAAGAGTTGTTCAATACTCCCCAACTTCTTTCTTTCCAGATTTTTGTTCATCTGTGATAAGTTTGTGTTTGTCACAGTGATCCTAGAGAGATACATTCAGAAAGGTTATATACATTTCATACATTGGTTTCTGCCATGCAATAGGTGCATGGCTCTTTTCCAAGTGTTTATCTTTCTTTTGAGGGATCAATATTATTTATGCTAATGTCAAACAGCTTGGAATAGATTCATAGCACTTGTGAGCTTGCTACTATAGGTTGGTAGGTCACATCCGATAGAAAGTAACTTGTTTGTACCAGTAGCCGACAATGAATTCTCTTCCTGGTACTTTCTTATCATGAAGTTTTCCTATCGAAGACACAACCGTATCATGATTGATGCTATGTATGTTTTCGTGTAATGTTGTGTCAATAGTTCATTCGGATCTTTTTTGAACCATAATGCTTTTTGGTTGAATTTATTTTTCTCTCCCCATTTGTTTTCCCAGAAGGAATATATGTCTTTCTAGAATGGTGACTCATTTATTGATTGGCTCATCATATCTCTATAAAGTGATGTTTGGTTTCGGCTGAATCTTTTATTAATCATTTTCCTTTCAGCCAATCTCTTCGTAGATTTTCCTTGACAGTTCTCAGTTCTTGTTTGAGAGTGATCAAGAGTTCTGCTTGAACTCTCACCAAACATCATTTCTATTTTATTGTTCACTCTTTGTTAGTGACTAGTGTATCATTTAGTGTTTTTGTTTACATGAGATAAGAATTGTCACATGGCCGATAGTTCTCCTTAGGTGAGCGATCTTTTTTTTTATTTAAGAAGTATACGATGAATTTTGTGTTGTTTTATTTCTGTTAAAATCTATATTATCACCAAGATAATATTTCACCGTCATTGCTTCGGCATATAGACATATTTTAACTTGCCAAAATGTAGGGTCTTTTTACTAAATATTTCGACGATAGCATGTAGAAATACCTTATTTGGTTTCGTGTTTAATATTGTCGTTTTATGACTATTATTGAGTGAAGGTCTTATACACAAATTCATCTTTCTTTCGAAAGTTTCAGCTAATTGACGGTATTTTGATGTTGTTGGTAACATGATTGCGAGATACAGCAGTCAAACTATAGTCTGTTGTGACACGTAGTCTCAATTTATTTATGCCGGCATAGCCGTTTCAAGACACTGTGTATTGCTGTCGATTGTTGTTGATGGTAAAATAGCGAACTGCTATAACACGTGTTGTTTGCATATCCGCTCGCGAATTCTGATCACTTAGTGATGTAATTTGTAAGGTTTTCATTGGCCCTCGTGGCCAGAATATGAAAGCACTATTGCTTTGAATAATGTGCATGCTATTTTTTCTGCTCAACAATCGTTGCTTATTGGCGTAAATCTTTGGCTGTAAAATAATTTAGCTCTGGGTGAAGTTCGCCCCAGTGTAGTTTCATTCTACTCTTATAGAAAACAGAAGGATCCATTTGGCATATTATAACAGAAAAACATATCGTTTTTTAGTTGATAACTCAACGTAAAATGCGAATTATATATTCGGTTCCTTCTATAACAAGTAGGAATATTCTTTTTACTCTCATAGTTGTTTTTCTTTGATTCAGTATTATTGATGCTACATTGTTTGGTGTCAATTCTCGTAAACTGATTTCAGTATACAGACAGATATCTCTACGACTTTGAATAAAAGGAAACTTCACAGAATGTCATCAGAAGAATATCAACTTATTTAACTGGGCTAGTAGGTGTGACATTACTATTGGAGATAGTATTCATCTTCAATTTAATAAATTGTCACCCACGTCATGGGTTACTGCTAGCATCGAGTGTAAAGATATGTATGTATGTATGTATGTTCTTCTGGTTTTATAATTTCACAAATTTTACCAATAGAGAGAGAGTCGGTTTCTAACATAAACACAAGACTCTCTCATTGGAATTTACACAACATCAACTACGTAGATATGTATGTATGCATGCATGTGTTGATATGGATGTAATCGTATGTGTGGATGTGGATGTTTTGAGTTGTATGTGTGCATGTGTATATGCTTTGTATCTGTACATGTGTATATGCAGTTATTAAATGCAAAATATTTCGAATGTTTTACATATTTTTACTGTTCCATTAATGGATTGTACTTGTAGTTTCCTAACTAGTTGTGTTCTTTCTGTTCCTGCGAAACCTAGCTTCTCAAGATTTGTATTGAGGCAGTTACTAACATATGCCAGTGCCCCAATAATCACAGGCATAAATCTGAAGGTGTAATCAGGGTGGAGTATCTGCAGATTTCTCATCAGTTCTGCATAAATATTCTCCTTTTCACTAATCTTTGATATTATATTGGCATCTGCTGGGCAGCTAATTTCCACTACAGTGCATGTTTTCTTCTCCCTGTCCCATATCATAATATCTGGTCTGTTATGCTTGCATTTCATTGGGGTTTTTACTGGAACATTCCACCAGTACTCTTTCATATTATGTACATGGATGTCTTCCACATTGTTGTAGCTTTTAATGGGTTTATTATCGGGGCTATCTTTTTTACGAACTGCATTGTACAGTGTTGTGGCCACTATATCATGCCTCATAGGTAGATAGTACCGCGAAGACATTTTGGACAGCTGCTGATGACATGAGTGATATCCTCGATGTTAGTTCTGCAGAGTCTGCACTTGTTATCACATCTAGGTGTTTTGCCTGCATCCCTATCTCTTTTGTGAATCAGGTATTTCGTACTAATCTTCTGTTCTTGGATTGCAAAAGCGTATCCTTCAAAGTGGGAGCCAATATAGCGGTTGTTGGTCCAAGATAGACTACTTTCCTTATCTATATTACTCTCACTCTGGAGCTTCCTGGCAACATATCAATGCATGATTTGTTGCTGTTAGCATGCAGTTTTTAATCCATGGGTTCACGGCGATACTGCTGAGCGACATCCCTGGGTGTGAGTTTTTGATTATCACACAGGGAATATCTCTCAAGGAGTTCCTTCCCACCTCTCATGAACTTATCTGTTTCATGCAGATAGACTTGCTCAAGAAGCGGGCTCCTACGCTTCGAGGTTCGTAGATGTTGTCGGAGAGATATGATGCGACATTCAAATGTTGTCTGGACTGATGTTAGGCCTCTGCCTCCCTGCTTACGTTTCAAGTAAAGGCGGTCTATGTCACTGTTGATGTGGATGTTCCCGGTGTTGTTCATATGTATGTATGTATGTATGTATGTATGTATGTATGTATGTATGTATGTATGTATGTATGTATGTATGTGTGTATGTATGTATGTATGTATGTATGAAAGAATGTATTTATGTACATATAGATGGAAGTTTGTACGTATTTAAGTAGCTATGTATGTCTATGTACGTATCTATCTATATATTTATGTATAAATGTATACGCATCTATCTATATATATATATATATATACATGAAAATAGAGAAATTAATGTGAGCAAGAAGCCAACAATATTTCATAATATATATATATATATATATATATATATATATATATATATATATATATATATATATATATATATATATATATTTATTAAAATAACAGATTAAAGTTTAAGCAAAGAATCGCTGCTTTCACCCTTAACGGGATCTTCTGAAACTAACAAAGTCAATCTGTAAACGCAGAAGTGGATATTTCAAAAAAACGTTGCAACCGGAGGAAGACAGGAAGACGATACTTTGGTTCGTGGAAACGTTCGCTGGCAAAGAACGGGAAAAAAACGAATCAAATTTATTATTATTACTATATATATATATATATAATTTTGCGAGGTTTTTGATATGAAATCGTGTGTCGAAACAAATATTGTTATACTTGGGGAGGGTCATATTTGTGTAATATTGCCAGAATTAATAACAGAAGACACTGACTGTTTGGTTGGTTTTCGCTTCTGTGTCTTTTATATCGGTTAATTTAATTTATTCGGTCCTCAATGTTTCCATTGACTGACCAACGGTCAAAAATACAGATACAATATAGACACAACCCATATATATAGTCTATCAAAGTTCTTTCGTTGCACATCTGCAACATCGTCAGTGTTGCTATTATGTTTCCTCCCGTTGCATTGTATGCTTACGCCATCTTTATTTAGTCTATTTATTTATTTATTTATTTGTTTACTTTTTTGTCTCTCTGCGCATGCGTTTGCGTATAGTGTTTTGTTTGATGTGTGTTCTTGTTTGGGTGACTGTATTGGTTAATGTATGCTATCTTAGTTTACTAGTGTGTGTTTATATGTGTTTGTTATTATTGTGCTTGTGTATGTATTTATTTATGTATTTATTTATTTATTTATACTTCTCTTAGGTCAGTGTTGCTTGTTTGGGTGTTGTTGTTATTCCATTCATTTTTTTCTGTTTAGCGTTGGCCTTCTAAGTTATATTTCGCTGGCCTCTCTGATTTGTCTATCTGCTGGGTCATTTCTATGTTTAGATATTATTCTAACTTCTATGTTGTCTATGTTACCGTTGTGTTGTTTTCTGGCATGTTCTTATAGTACTGAACCGTTTTTTCGTCCTTTTAGTTCCCCCCAGTGTTGGTCTATCCTTTCACCTATGCTACGAGCTGTCTCGCCTATGTATGTTGTTGTCATGTTTCTGCAAGTACCCTCTGTACATCTTATGCTATAGACTACGTTTCTAGTTTTACAGTTTATCCGGGGGTTTCCTCTACATATGATACATTTCCTATTAGTACAGTGGGTTTTCTTAAAAGGTTAGGTTTTGCTGATCAGGGATTTTATAGGTATTCCTGGCTTTTCTACCACCTTAATTTTTAAGTGTGTCTTTCTCAGGGCCTTTCTACACAGTTAGCTAATTTCCCTCCAGGGGTAGCGTCCACAAACATGACACTCTGGTATCTCTGGTTGTCGTACCATGAGGTGGCTTTCCCTAACTTATGTCTAGTCTTATCTAAGCTATTCCCTGATGTGCTCCTGTATAATGGGCAAATTCCTTTCATGTCCAGTTCTATGAGGGTCTTATACTTCTCCGTGGCTCCTTCGTATACTCTGATTCTGTCTCTTTGGTTGTAGCCAGAGAACTGCATGCGATTGATGAATTGTTGGATGTGTCTTTCCATTTCTATTGGGTCGCACATGCGGGACACGTTCTTCATCACTCGTACCAAGTCTGCTATCAGAATATTAAACTTAGCACTACTGGACATTGCTGAGTTTTGGAGTATCAGGTATTTGGAGGCCATGGGTTTAGCATAGTGAGAGTGGAGAATTTGGGCTCTCTCGCCTATAGCGTTAATCCAGAGTTCCGTGTCTAATACAGGTAGTCTATTGTTAGGGTGTTTGGAAGGGAAGTCGATAGTTACAGTTATACTCTGGTGTATGGAATTAGCTATCTGCCGGATGGTTTCCATTGTGCTACGTTCTAAATCAAACTTGGGAGTGCTCTCTTGTGGGGATGTCCTTACTATTATATTGATGTCGTCTACGTTTATCCCGTGTTCAATCGGGGTTAACCACAGTTAGTAAGGTACACAATACAAAGCAGAATATAAACATTTAATATAGAAATGGCTTCTACAGGACTAGAACACTTCTAGTCATGTAAAAGCCATTTCTCTCTCTATATATATACATACATTTAAATATATATATATATATATATATATATATATATATATATATATATATAAAATAAAGTTAAATAAAAAGTCAAATGTTTAAAATTTAGCTTCCTTTATTACTGCTATATATATTTCAGTGACAGCCATCTTTGGCTGTGATCTCTTCAGGCATTCGGAATTAGTGAGGTATAGACAAGTACATATGTTGTTGAGATGTATAATTTTGTCAATACTCTGATATGTCCAGTTCCTGGTTAGGTTGTTATTTCTCTGAGGAACTGGAATCATATGAATTCAAACAAACGAATTTCAGTGTCAAAGGGCCTCTTCTCCTCTCATTGGTCAGTTGTTAGAACATTCCTCATTCTAAGTGTTGTTATTGTTGGAGTTAGCTTAAAAAATTGATAAAATGGTAGAAGGAACAAGGTGGTAAAGGAACAACATAACAAAAAAAAGGGTCAAACTTCCCATTGGTCAGTTTTGAGAGCATTCCTCCGTCAGAAGTCTATAGAATTCTTTCTGGGGTGAGGCTCCCTGTAGTGTGTGTGTTTGCTATTGTTAAGTACATTTGACCTGTACCATATTTCGGTAGTGTTGTTGGTGTTGTGGTCAGTTTATGTCTTGCTGCTGCTGACAATTTAGAAGTATCTGTGTGTGTTTTTTCTTTATCCCTCCTGCCACCATCTCTCATAGTGGTGTGGGGGGGGGGGGGGTTCTTCCATGTATATGAAGAAATATAAGGCAATAAATGAAGAAAACAGAAAATAAATAATAAATAGAGAATAAAGAATAAAGAATAAAGAATAAATGAAAAATTGGTGAAAAAGTAATGAAAATGAATAAAGAATGAATAATAACAGGTAGACATCATAAAAAGGTAATTTATTTTGTGTGCTTACAAATGTTTACAATGTGGTTATACAGCCTAGTTATGCTATGTGCAAATTTATAACTATTTGCAAAACTCAATTATCAAATGCTGTGACCAATGTATCATCAGAGCAGAATGGTTAAAATGTAAAATGTAAATACACTTAAGTGAGGTTATTGGGGAAGATAGAGTAGAAAAGGAAGAGAGAAAAGAAGGGGAGAAGGCGAGAGAGAGAGAGAGAGAGAGAGAGAGAGAGAGAGAGAGAGAGAGAGATATGCAGGAGTTGGAGAAATGGGAGAGAGTGGTTTGTAGATATCTTAATCAAAATGTTGTGGTAGGGGTTTTATTATACTGGTTACTCTTAAAGCGACCACCTTAAGCGATGCGTTGATAGTCAAGGTTGGAATTATTTATTGCCACAGAGGGCAGGTTCATAGATGTGGAGAGGGGGGAGGTTGACCTAGGGAGAGAGGGAGAGAAATAGGAATGGAGAGAGAGGGAGAGGTAGAGAGGGGACAGACGAAAGCTATGGGATGGGTGTACGTTGAGTTCATAGTAGTAGGCTACAAATTGCACTAAGTTTCCATTTATAGTGATAAGTATTGTCTTGTAGTGTGGGGGAAGAGAAAGTGGTTAGCTAGAAAGCAATGTTATAGTTACGGGTTCGAATGTTAAGTTATTTTATAGTGAGAGAATTTAGCCTTCAGTTTGTGGTTGCAGTATAATGATCGTTCGATTCTATCATTTAGTCATTTATTTTTGGATTTCAAGATGTAAAAGAGTTCAAGGTTACATAACCTACAGTACTTCAATCCACTCCGATATGCACTAGCGCTGGAAAGTATATCCCATTTCAAGGTGAACTGTTGGTTGCGTTCACAGAGTTGCCAGGTCTTGTTGGCGAGCTTGGTCACAAAACGGTGATTAGGATGTTTAATTGAGAATCGATGACGATACCAGCGAGATTTAAAGGAGATAGTTGTAGGCCCGATGTAATACCATTTCTGGTCGTTCGATTCAACCGTGCATTGGTAAACAATGTTGAACTTTAGGCATTTATTCTTCAATGGACATCTTTCAGGTAGGTGGCAGTTACAGTTTTTGTTGTTGGTAGCGGGTGATAGGTTGGGATAGCAGTACAGGTGGGTTGTGTAATACCTGTCTCCCATTTAGTGGTTGGGAGGCCGATATTACGTTATGCTCATCTGTTATTAAAATATTTTGTTTTTGTAGTGTTGTTTAATTGCTTTAAGTTAAGTTTTTCATGTATATTTCAAGGTTTGGTGCCGTGGAGTATGATAGTTTAATAGTTTTAGAGTTCAGAATGTTACTGTATTTATGGGAACTAGGGAAATGTTTGTTGATTAACTTAAAGAATGAAAGAGATAGTTTTGTACTAATCGAAGCATTAAAAATGGGATAATACCAGATATACTTTTTACAACGTGATTTATTTGGTGATGATTTTATATTATTAGTATGTCTGGTGGTACTGCGTGTGTGCGCGCTTGTATTTCAGTACCCCGGTTACGTATTCTTTGATTTCGTGTAGAGCTATGTGTGTTATGGAGGTTCTAATCAATGTATTCTATTGTATCCCGGTGGTCGACATTCCTTAATGCATTATTATAGTATTCAGCATGTTCACTGAAAATCTCAGAATCAGACGATAGGCGAGAGATTCTAAGAGAAATACTACGGGGAACCGATTTGATCATGGAAAGTGGGTGGTTTGAGTTAAAATTGATATAGGTAAGGTTCTCATTTATCTTGTGGAAGGGTCGTATCAGTCCGGTATTTATATTAAGAGTTACGTCTAGAAAATTTACTACTTTAAGATTGTATTCGAACGTTATTTTTAGACCCAGTTCACTAAAAGATTTTCTAATGTTTTTCCGTAGCCTTTCAAGATTTTGGTTATTTAAGTTATTAACTAATAAGAGGCTGTCATCTCTATATATTCCCCAGAATAAATTACCTTTTTATGATGTCTACGTGTGATTATTCATTCTTTATCTACACTCCGGAATAAAGAAGGATCAGGAACTGAGTTTCCTCAACTATCCTTCCATAACTCGTTGAGTAACCTCTCACCGTACGTCAACTCTATCCAGTGTAGTAATTAACCATTACTGCATCCAGGATAATCCTATACCTAATATATATATATATATATATATATATATATATATGTGTGTGTGTGTGTGTGTGTGTGTGTGTGTGTGTGTGTGTGTGTGTGTGTGTGTGTTTATATATATATATACATGTGTGTGCGTGTGTGTGTGTTTACGTGTGCAAATATCCGATATATATTTACGCTAGCTCTAATCTGTGGCAAAACTGGAACAGGTTGCATATTTTAAGATTGCGGTAAGAAAATCACTAGAACGTCACAAATGGAAGCCTATCAATTCATATATCGGTTATCACCAACCATTGATGTCGATAACAGTTTTTTCGTACTCTTCGTTTTAATGCGTTTGCCAGACGAATGCACTTAATTTTAAAATGTTTTATAACTTGTTTTATGATAATGACCTTATATGCCACTGATACCAAATTTGTCATATTTTCAATAATCGATTAATACACATAACTAGATTTTAATGACATTAATTCTAAAATCTAAAAGTTGATTTATTATTTTATTTTATTTTAAAATAATTGTCAATAATTTAATAGATGTGATTTAATCGTTTTGATATGATATTGATATACTGATTCATACTGTAGTGTTGGCAAATAAATTAGTGAATCTATATTTAATCGCATGGACATGAGCATTACTGAGGTCAACCGTATCTCCTGTAGGTAGTTTAAAACTTTGATAATCGGTCTACAATTATGACACAAACTGGGGTCAAATTTGATACAAATTATTCACAAAATGCAATATAGGTCGTACATCTATACGATGCTCTCATCGAAAATATTAAATGTAGAGCAACATAAATACGACCACGATGCTAGATATTTCTCCATTTTCATGTAAAGTTGCTAGTAGTTACGTTTCCAGACTTCCTTGAACAGTAAGATGCCAGTTTATCAGGAACGAAAAATGCAGTTAATATGACAAATTAATGTATGCAAGATTTCACAGCTATAACATTACTCCTTTATAGTCAACCTACGAAACCTTTCGTCCATCCTCGTAGATTTACTTCTAAAATAACGCCCACCATCTCCCAGTTTTGTCTTTACTCCTCATTCAATGGAAATTACGCCTCATTAAACTATTTAGCAGATGCTCCGACAAATTAATATCTGAATGGAGAGTTTAAAATGCTACCAGCAAATACAATGTCATTGGCCCTCACCATTTTGCGTACATATATCACCTGGTATGACTGTATTAGAAAGTAGAAGAAAGGGCTATAAATGCCATAAATATGAAGGAAAAAAGGAAAAAGCAAGGATTCTTGGGACACAGAAGAGGGGCAAGGGCGAGGGTGATGGGCACAGGGCCTAGGGAGGAGCGGTATTTCGGCTGTGTCCCGTGGACAAACGCTATATTGTTGTTATATTGTTTAATTAGCCCCATATCTGGTTTTAATTACTCGTTTTGTACTTGAAACATTTCCTTCATTCATAATTCTAATCACTATCACAAATATAGCCAGCACTCTTCTCTTTCCATCACATATATGGCTATTTGAAGAAAAATAAGCAATGCAAATTGCTGTACAGAAATTAAAAAAGAACAATGTCTAAAACCAACCGTTCTTCCTGTCTAAGGAATGTATTGAACCAGTGAATAATTCAAATGGCTTTTGTTAGTAAAGCCAATAAATAAACCCTTTTCAGTTAGATAATACAAGGAGAAAATTGACCTTTTAAACGGGAATGCTCTTAAACGCTTGCGTTCATATGATCATCTATGTGTAATGATTATAATAATATTGTTGATGATGATTATGATAATGATGCTGATGATGATATTGATGATGACAACGACGACAACAACAGCAACAACAACAATAACAACAACAAAAGCAAAAACGATAATAACAATAAAAATAAGGAATACGATAATTGTGATGATGGTATTTTGATATGATTTGTCATTACAGTATCCGTATTTGTTATAATTCTCTTGCATGTTCTTTATAAATAACTTCTGATCGCAGAAGTGAAGTACGACATTCCGAAAAACCTATAGAACTGAAAACCATTGAATTTGGATAGAACATTTATGACTGCACATATTCTCTGTCTTAAATCTCTATTGCTATAATATCACCATGGAAACTGGAAGAAATACACCTCTTTGAAGTTTCAACGCTGTTTATTTTTTCGTAGTTAGTTATTGTTCATGTTGTTATTTTTCTTGTAGTTGCTGTTGCTCTTGATGCTGCTGTTGTCACTATCTATTTCTATAGCTAGTATTGCTGTTGATTTTCTGTTCGTTATTGCTTGCTTTAACTACAGCAGTTGTTGTTGCTGCCGTTATTTTCGCAGTATTTGTTTAAGCATTTCCAAAATTTATTATTGGTAAAACGATGTATGTTGTTGTTGATGACGCTGTTTTTTATAGTTGTTGCTGGATGTGTTTTCTGTGTATTCTTCAGCTGGGTGTGAAGGGTGTTGGTAGAGTAGGGGAGTAAATTTAGCGAGAAGAATGAAGTATTCACTGGTGGTTTCTATAATGTAGTTTTCATATCTCGGGAGATATTGTACAATCTCTGTTTTGTAAGTAATTGGAATAATCTAAAGTCTCTGTGAAAGGAAAATATAGCAACTGAAAATACAAAACCTCCATTCAAATGGTATAGCATGAAAATATGTTTATGAACAGAGAAAGCTTAGATAATATAAATTTAGAGGGTTGTTTTTAATTTTTATGAATATTATTATTATAATAATTATTATTATTATGTTTTTTTTTTGTATTGTCATACATTCAAAGGTATTTGTTTCAATTTACACGAAAGATTAGAGCTATCACTACAAATGTCTTAGTTATTTCAATGAGAAAATATTATGACCACAGGTAATTTCAGTTCTATATTATTTTATTTCACGTTTACTGCCATGGAGTTTATAATGAGAGAGAAGGCGTTCATAATTTTTCAAAAAACAACAGCGGTGTTGGTGGAAATGCTTTGCCTCAAACCATAAATAAAAACTGGCTCTAATATTCTCCATTCAGAGAAGCGCTCGTTGTTCAAAGCCGTTTGATTAGAGATCGGATAAAAGCAGTATTAAATTTGCTGTATGGTAACCTGTCATATATATGTATATGTGTATTTGTGTGTATGTATGTGTGTCTGTGTGTGTGTTTGTGTGTGTGTATGTGTGTATTTCTTTATCTGTGAGTAAGTTTAATGGCTTAAGCCGGTGTGTTGAGTTGCCTCAGTTCATATCAAAATCGTAGCTTAGAAATTTGATAACCAGAGCTCTATAAAACAATTACTAGTTATGAACAAATTATTGGGTCGCTATAGTCGACAAACTGTCCTTTACAAATATTGCCCAGGATGACAAGAATCCAATATCTGATATTTCACTCTCATTTCCTGAATCAATGACTTTAAAATGTTCAGCAATTGGTAAATTCTGTAACTCCACTTAGAATTATGTGTCTATGTAAAACTAATTCTAATGGAATTAGTATTCCACTATTATTCACTACTTAGAATGAAGATTGCCTTCTATGAATTGTGACATTACTAACATTGGCGGTTATAAAGAAAAGAATGCTTTCTTGACAAAGGTTTGGAATAGTGCTTCAATTGATGTCATATCATTGACCAGTACTACACATGGAAAATATCAGCAACGTCCTCTTTCATTCAGCTGGAAAAGGGGGAATTTTCAAAGATTTTATCTGATGTACAATGAAGATTCTATGGTGTAATGGAGATAAATGGCTGGTGCAAGCTTCCGAAGAAAAACAGGGAGTGAATAAAATACTTGAAGTCGCAAAATCATACAATAGTATAAAAAACTTTAAATCGGGTATATATACTTACACAGACACACACACGCACAAGCCGTAGTGTCTAGAAACTACCGTTGCTCATTTGTTCAACACTGACAAAGGAACGCTGTACTAGTTTCAAGCTTGTTAGCTATCGTCAGCAACGTATAGCTTCCTGCCAGAGAGTTGAACGTCAGTGTTGAACAAACGCGCAACGGTGGTTGCTAGACAGTACGGCTTAATACGGGATGTTTGTTTACAAACACACCGAGCATTATAATAAATGTTTGGTGAATCCATACGTACATATATATGTGTGCATGTATGTATATATATATACATACCACTGTACGTCTGTATACATATATGTATGTACGTATACATACTTATATTTAAGTAACAGCCGTACTAAGAGTGGGAAATGAAATTTCGTTTCATTTTTTCCGTTTATCGTTTTCGGTGCACCCGGCCGATTAACCCACTCGATATGCAAATTGAGTTACTCAGCCGTTAGTATGCATATGGAAAGTATATACTTTCACACGTTCAACTATCTCGCAGGAAGGTATATGTTGCTGACGATAGCTAACAAGCTTGAAACTAGTACAGCGTTCCTTTGTCAGTGCTGAACAAACGAGCAACGGTGGTTGCTAGACACTACGGCTTCATACGGGATGTTTGTTTACAAACACACCGAGCATTATAATAAATGTTTGGTGAATCCATACGTAAATATATATATGTGTGCATGTATGTATATATATATACATACTACTGTACGTCTGTATACATATATGTATGTACGTATACATACTTATATATATATATATATATATATATATATATATATATATATATATATATATATAATAAAATGTTATAGTATCGTGAGAGAGAATATAGAGAGAAGAAGAGAAGAAACGTTATAAGAGGAGACGATACAGATAATTAATTGCCACCAGAAAGTGCTTTAGTGCTCGATGCTTATACAGACGGGGTTAAACTTTAGAAGCATTAATATTTAGTGTTCGAAGATAAGCAGAGCAATTATAATCGAAGAAATGGAAGAAAGAGAAGCAAACCGTTAAAATATAATTTATATGGAGCTCTTACACATGTTACGCCCAAGTTGGGCTCGTCGGAGGCTCAGAGGGAGGTAAAGGGTTTAATCAGGGTTCCTAATTAAACCCTTTACCTCCTTCTGAGCCTCCGATGACCCAACTTGGGCGTAACATGTGTAAGAGCTCCTTATAAATTTTATTTTAACGGTTTGCTTCTCTTTCTTCAATTTCTTCAAGTATATATATATATATATATATATATATAATTATTATTATTATGTAATAAACAACATAAGGCAATTATTCCATTTACCAGTGGTTTCTTAAAAGCAAAAGGTTTTGCTTTCAATCCTCAGAATGAAAAATCCTGGTTTGTTTATTGAATATGGATTCTAGTTTTTGAATATGGATTCTAGTTTTTGTTTTTAGAATCCATATTCAATAAACAAACCAGGATTTTTCATTCTGAGGATTGAAAGCAAAACCTTTTGCTTTTAAGAAACCACTGGTAAATGGAATAATTGCCTTATGTTGTTTATTACATAATAATAATAATTAAGCTCTGTTGCTTACATAGAGCACTCTTTTTTCCTGGACTTTTCCGATGGAATTACTTCATATATATATATATATATATATATATATATAAACACGCACACATATATATATATATATATATATATATATATGTGCGTGTTTATATATATATATATATATATATATATATATACTGTACACGCGCATATATATATATGTGTGTATGTGTGTGCACGCATCCAACTTATATGCCGTTCATGTGGCCATGGCGATATTTGTAGAAGATTTCGCGTTTCGTATGCCTTGCTGCGTATATTTAGTCGTGCAAGGTATCAAGCTCCTTGAATTTAAATTATCAAATCAGAATAATACGTATTGATTTGTACGGTTTCACTAATGAGATTCATAGTTGGAAAATAAATCCGATTTCTACCGAAGGACATTTTTTATTAAATCCAAATCTTTTATATTTTCAATCTTAGCTCAGTAGTGAATGCATTTTCCCGCTACCCTAACAGTAATTTGTAGCACGGCTCTCAGATTCTCATTATATATATATATATATATATATATATATATATATATATATTCATATTTCTCAGAAAAACTTATAACAGCCACTATTGATAAAGAAAGTTATTTTTAACCAACTGACGTACACTTCTTGTTTATATATATATATTGTCTGACCAAATACGCACCATTGTAATTTTTTCTCAATTGTTTTCCTCTCCTTCCTCATCTTACTGTTTAACTTTTATTTCATCTTTTACTTTCTATTCTATCTCTTGATGTCGGACTAGTATTTAAAAATTAAAAATTAAGACACTTTTCTAATTATTTCAAGCCTGAAACTCATATATCGCTTTGTTAATTCTGTTTGCTTTTCACATGCACACACACACACACACACGCACACACACACGCACACACGCACACACGCGCACACAGACAGAGACACACACACACACATGCACACAAACACACACACACGCGCGCGCGCACACACACACAAACATATATAAATTCAAACAACACATTTGCGTCCGTGGTGTCTCTCGAAAAGCCAATGCGCAAAGAAGGTCGATTGGAATGTGTTTAAAATTTTCTTTGCCGACTAGCTCTATAAGTATAATAGCAACCAAATTTTCATCGCTGAAATTGACGATCGTTTCAATAGGTTTAGAGCAAATCACTTTTATTTGAAACTTGAGTCGAAAGTGCGATAGTACTCTAAGTGATACAACACTGCTACTTTATTAGCTCAATATGTCATTATCTCTTTCGTCCAAATATATATCAGCAGCCAGAATGAAAGGATTGCCAATTTCGTGGAACTTAACTCAGTTTCAAAGACCATAGATTTCATTACGGATTTCACAATATTAATTCAATCACTGTCAAGAGATTAATATTGGAGTTTCAAGCATGTAAATGATCATTCATTGTAAAAGTAGAAAATATAAGTCATTGCAACAATTTCCTTTCCAAAATTAAGATATATCAAAACGACTTAATCAACAGTGTAACAGATTATTGACAATTTGGAATCCGTTGTTACTAACTTTGAATTTGGAAAGACAAACGAAACTATACACACACACACATATACACACACACACACACACACACACACACACACACACACACACACACACACACACACACACATATATATATGTATATATATATATATATATGTGTGTGTGCGTGTGTGCACGCGTGTGTGTGTATATGTGTGTGTGTGTGTATTTATATATATATAACTAAAAGAAAACGAATCGAATATTATTATCAATATTGGAAAAACTCAGATTACATTTATATATATATATATTAATATATATATATATCATAGTTAAACGACCAATCAAAACAACATAGACTGACCACCATATGAACGCGAATTAGAGTAACAAAGAGTAACAAAGCTCACCAACAGCATGATAAATGAACATATATATATTGGAGATTAAAAAATTGGGGTTTTCACCTGTTTCTTACCAAATGCGAAGAAGCTCGATATATTAACCACTTAGAAAAAGGCACAGAACATGATATTTTTAGTTATATAGAGAGTGCTGGGGGAATGGGAGGGAGGGGGGGGGGGGCATGCCCTCCTCTAATAATTATATTTTCTCCCCAAACTAACAAAACTCACATCTATTTGGAATATGCGTTACAATTTATATACATGTTATCTTTATCGCATATCGAAGATTTCTGACAATTTTAGAGTTCAAAGAGATAACTTAATCCCTACTACTAATGTGTCCATTTGGCACCCCCTATCCAAAAATGCTTCCATCGCCCCCGGAGATGCAGAATAGTTATAGAGGTAGGTAAAATCGTGACTGCGGCGTTAAGCTGTTTCGACTTGTGTGTTCAGCATATTTTTCAACGCACAAGGCGAAATCTCGAGGTTGTAAGTCTTATAAAATTAATACTCGATGCATGTGGGATGGAGATTTGGTATATTTAGGAAGAAAATAGTCGACAGTAAATTCCTATCGTTTCTACTCGCGATCTTACTCGCACACTCTCTCTGTATATATATATATATATATATATATATATATATATATATATATATATATATATATATAAATATATATATGGAGAGAGAGAGAGAGAGAGGGAGAGAGAGAAAGAGAGAGAAGGGAGAGAGGTGGTAAATACCGACCGCGGTGCCATACATTGTGTACTTCCATGATTGCTCGTGTCCCGAGTCTCAACACTGCAGACTCTCTCTTTCAATTTCTCTCTTTCTTTCTCCCTCTCTCTCTCTTTATATATATATATATATATATATATATATATATATATATATATATATATATATATATAGACATACACACATATAAGACGGCGATGAAGTGTTGAAACGATAGACAAAAAATATAAATATTCTTTTTGGTCCACAAAACAGTAGAATCAAAAGAAATAAACTCAAAATATATAATTAGTGTTTATTCATTTCCATGAAGCTGATACATCACAAAGTACTTAGATGTCCGTTGAAGAAACGGAAACTTGGTGTAGCAAGAAAGTGATGTTTTGCCTTTGAAAATATTCAAGTACGTGTTTGTATGTTTTTGAGTGTGTATATTTTTGCGTGATTTGTATATATCTTCCTCCACAAATATATTTATGATGGACGCCCACGTCGACTTCCACCTATGCCGGTTCAACAGTGTTCTCAGTTCATTTTATATAGTTACAGTGCAGCTTCTGATTTACACATCAAGCCGCATTTAGTGCAAATGCTCACGAACCTGGACAAGGTGTTTGTATCTTCATGGCAGAGAATGCATTTCCTTCACAGATTTAAAAGTTTGTACATCAGCTTGTCTTTATATTTGAGCAGTGTTGTGTATATTCCATGAACCATCATGTAGATGGCTGTATAACAGTACATTGGTTGTGCGGTCCTCAGTTTTCCGTAGGACATGATCAGTCCATCTAAGTTGGGATTATATTAGAAATGACTCAATCTTACCGATGTTACACTTCGTGAACGGATGAGCATTGGAGACTGTGATAAAATGCTTAACCACAGATAGAGCGAGGACAGAATTTGTAAAAGAAAACATAAAGTCTTTATCATTCCGAACCATATAAGAGTTTGTTTTGTCACTACTACTGCACGATATACTTCGGACACCCCGTAGGGGATGATGTAGTTTTCCAGACCACCAGTTGCTTTGAAGAGGAGATTGACAATCACATCATCCAGGAATGCAGAGTAGTTTACCTTGTTGTCATTGTCAGTAAAAAGAGTTCACATGCCTCAGATCCTTGCCATCAACACCGAAGGAAACAAGCGTATGTCCGTGACCAAGCTATCGTTGCTGATCTCCTCGACCTGTAATTGTCTTTATACTATGAATTATAGGCAAGCGAGAAGCGGTTCATCAATTCTTATGTATGTTGCAACAAGTGCAGGATCACCAGCAAACAGTGAATCCCGAATAAGACTTGTCTACATGTTTTAGCCTCAAAACAATAATGGTTGAGTAGATAATCTGATGTGTGGTATTCAAATCAGACACTAGTGTCGAAGTCATCATATACATATTGGAACAATACAGAGAAAAACAAAGCAACGAGATCAAAATCCTGACACACACCTGCTTCGTACCTTTTGAAACACCAAAGTGTTCAGATCATTTGCTATTTGATATGCCTGAAGGTTTCATGTCCTCATGAAAAGATATGATGCCATTCAGCATAATGTTAGGTAAGCTACACATTCTGAGGATTTTCAAGAGAGCTTTTCAATTGACAGTTTGAAAGGTTTTGGTCAAGTCAAAATAAAATTATAAACAGCCCATTGTTCTTTTCGCGAACCTGCTCTGCAGGCTGGCGAATGGAGAAATCATGTCAATAGTACCCCTAGCAGTGCTGAAACCATATGGATTTTGAGAAGAGATATCAACAAGTCTAAATGTAATTCTGTTGGGAATGACACGGGCAATACCTCTTAAGCAATACATAGAATGGAGATATCACGAGAGATGTCACAGACTGATCTTTTACGTTTGTTTTTGGACTTTCAACAGATGGATTCATCTCTGAAATCTTAGGAGACACCTTTTACCTTTCAGATTTCAAGAAATCACCGAGGAAGCTTACGAACTAGATTTATTCTCCATATACGAACATTTTAGGTGGGATGCCATCTTTACCAGAAGCTTTATTCAGTGAAATTTGCTTGATGGCTGTTTATACTTCTGTTAACTTTGATTGAATGTTAATATGGGTATCTCTGGCTTTTGTGGAATATATGATATGACAGCGTCATCTACGTTTGATTCCAAATTACGGAGCTTCTCAAAGTGTTCCTCCCTGCGAGAGAGTATCTCATCTTTATCTGTGTATATGTTTCTACCATCAGAAGATAAGACTGGAATCGACCTACTCACCATCTGACCATACACCAGATTCAGACCATTATATAAGTCCCTTGAGTCCTTTTTGTATTAGCAGATTCTTGTAGTTCAGTTGCTTTAGCTGCCCACCAGACATTCTTCATCTTCGTAATTGAGGCCTGTACCTGATACTTACGCTATATATGTATATATATATAACCATTAATTATGGGTAGGTGGTGTGACTTGTTACTCTGGAGTTTCATCTGCGCACTCAAAGGTTCACCAGCCAAGCTGTTCCTCAACACGGATATATATATATATATATATATATTACTCCGAGAAGTAATACTCGTTGTGTTCTTATAAGGACGCATGTGGGGTTTTCCGCTAACTTCCTACCTCATTTGGGGTACAGTAGGAGTACAGAAAATTGATATCCAAGTCTCTTGGCAGACACTGGTAAACAGAGCATGCCAATTCTAGCCAGTGATATGCCTAAAACAAACCGTCCGAATTCCTCTGTGCTGTTTACTGGACAAGCTCACTGAAAATGCGTGCCAATTCCGGATTGTTCAACAACTGCATTTTAGAATATACACTTATTTACTTAACATAAAATAATAGTGTGCCATAGGTGAAACCAGCATTGGTTCGGTTATTTATCAATATCGTTTCAAATTTTTTGTTTTGTTAATTGATTTATTAATTGAATAGTTGTATTAATTTTATTGATAACCCTAATTGATTTATTTTAATATTGCCACCACACTATTAAATCTGTATGAGTGTACTATGTTTCTGCAATTTTTTTTCAGTTAATATTGAGTAAGATCCTGTGTGTCACGTGCTAACACTGCCATTGATGAACAAAGCATCTGTATTCAGGGTTTGCCACCAGATTAATCATTTTTCAATCTAACGTCTATATTAAACTTTAACAAACAACGACGAAAATCTTCATATTTAATGACATTTGGCTATTTCAAATTGCTTTTATAATTTTGAACAAAATAAAATTAATTAAAAGCTAGGAATTAATACACCCTTCCACTCCGATGTAAATTTGATAAACTAATTCTTCTTTTACGATTTTAAATGCAATCTGATGAGTTTTAATAGGCAAGATACGGTGCAGCCTTGCACATACACGTATATGGTCGCACGCTTTCCAGCAAAATTAATTTCAATAGAAGATACTTCGCAATATATCTTTGGACTATGATCTCAAAATTCCACAAAAACAGCATCTTTGCGTTTTATATATAGTTGGCCTTGGGTGAGGGAATTTAAACCCAGAAGCCGGAAGTAATTTTCCCGATGATATACTACTCCATTAATTTGCTTTCTTCCTTCTAGCTTTCGTAAAAGGAAGCATCGAATAAAACCATGTTTTAATTACACGCATTTTGTGGCGTTCAATATATATATATATATATATAAAATAGTTTTGTGTATGTCTATGTGCGTAGGTGTCAGTGTTTCTCTTTTAAATGTCAGAAATCTGATTGCTGCAAACATTCAGAAATATCAACATGTTTCGTAGTTTTAGTTTACTTCCATATTTATATATTCGTGTTTTTGCTTTACATTGTTTCCGGTGATGCTGGAAACATTAATTTACAGACTACGTTGTCAAATATGTTCTCTCGCATTTTCATTCGCTAGAATGTAATTTGAGAAGGATTTTGGCTGCTATTATTGGCATCTCGTACAACTGCGTCGATTCCATCTTCATTACATGTTACTTGATTTTATTTTGTCAGGTTGAACAGTAGATTATGTATGAATTATTTTTCTTGGTGTTTTTTTGTACTCATAGTTCGACCGTGATCTTTAGACAAATTATCTGAAGATTTCACGTCGTAAACAGCCAGTTCATTTTCTTTACACACACACAATATTTTTTAATCCACATTAGTAATTTCCTAAGAGAGTGGGGTGATACATATGGCCATCTTTGCTGTTCTTTCTGCCAGGTAGAGAGCTTTTTAAAGTAGTGTGTCTTATTCTTCGTCCATTTATTCCTAAGTGAGTAATGGAGGCAGTCATCAAACACCCCTTCCAGCGGGTCCTGGCAGCAGAACCCGTTTCCAACTGATCCGGCTGGATCTCTATGTGAGGGCGTCCAAGCACATGGATGTTATCCAAACATCTTGCTCGGGGTCTAACCCTGGGTCTCCTGTCGGTTGAGTTGAGACATTCTAACCACATGCCCATAGTATCGGAGGTGCGATATCTCAATTCGGAGAAGTAGCGTCTCTACCTGGAGAGACTCCCTGATCTCCGAACTATGCGCTCTATCGAGTATCGTTACTCGAGTATCGACTGCTTGTATTCGCGATCGTATATTTTCGGTAATTATCTAAGATACGAAAGGGTTGGCATTAATAGCGAATTAAAGATAGCGTGTTTTGATTTTCACCTATCTCTCTTACTGAATGCTGAATTTGGTGCATTACTGCACCAGCTCCAGCATTTCTGCATTTGATTGAACCTCCTAGGTCACTGAATATTCTAATAATGCATTCTAGATATGAACTCAATTTTAACACAGAACGAAATGAATGGCTTAGGTAATCCCACATTGGTTTGTGAAGCGTTTACAACAACATCACAACAATTTGTTTCTTTTCTCGTTTGTTATATGCTTTCAGTATTTGCAGACGATTGTAAAAGGAAAATACAAGAAATATACAAAATTTGTTATAGCGTGTATAAACGAGAACATCTTTAGAAAACTAATTCATTCTGTCTCTTGAATAGAAAGTAGTTAT
>OZ024743.1:217545166-217565166 GCA_964016885.1 Eledone cirrhosa
AATGCAGAGTAACCCTTTTCATATGGCACGTTTTCCATTGGAAACATAGCCCCCCCCCCTGGACAACAATAGAGGGTTAATATTATTACTTTTTTTATTTGAAAATACGTTTTCATCAGAAAATATGTTACATATTGTTGTTTATGTTGTTATCATTACTATTCATTGAACTAAAAGGTTAATATACTCGCGAAATTAATCAATCAATCCATCTCCATTACAACGATAGCGGTGAAATATTTGTCTAATTAGTATTGGTTTAAAGACTTGTAACCATTAATCAAAATCTTCATCGGTATGGGTGTATATGAATGTGTGTAGATGTGTGTGTAGCAGGGAGGTTGCAGATTAAAATCGTTGCCTAATCAATTGTTGTCGTTTCTTTTAATTTATTTTCAGATTTTATGATTAATTTTTGCACCATTGTTTTCGTTTTTCTTTGCAAGAGAAAATCATTTGAAATCCTTCTTTTTTCTTTTTCGTAATTTTACGTTTTTATTTGTAATTTATCGTTTATTTTTCATATTTTCGTTTGCTTTGTTGTATTCTCATTGCATCGAATCAATTTGCTAGCAGCTTTCATCTTCAAGACAAATAGCATTTCATTTCTTAAGAAAGAGAGTTGTGTTTGTTCCGTAAATATGGAATAGCTATCATGTATTATATTAACCCCGAATAAGGTTACTGCAGTTAGCGTATACAACAGATTGGAATAAAGAGATTTTCAATGTGATGTTATTTATAAATTTAACTACTTCTTTATTTATTGCAAATTTACTTGTTTTATTTTCTGACTTCATTTCTTCTACGTACAAACATGGCGTATACTGGACACGGTGACCAACATCTTAACAGGAAACTTAATGCGTTGCTAATAAGATGCTGTATTAAATATTTAGGAACGTTATCTAATCGCACAACATATGGTAATGTCTTATATTCTAAAAATTTTAATTTATATGAGTTTGCCTAATTAAGTTACATATATTTAATGACATAAATGTATATCAATTGTTAATTGAACATATGTGTTAATGTGTTGATGCCTTTGCCAAATAGATGTAATTACGATGCTCTCCTACAAATACGTAACTTTAATTCATTCAAAAAATGTTCGATCCTAAACTCATGTAAATGTGTATGTATTTGTTTCTGACTTTCATAGATAAAGTAGATATTGAACCGTGGAATATGGGTGTTCCTATGGAAATGTTTCTTAGAAGATTCCCTCATTAAGCCTTAGGGTTTTTCCGATCATATATATTCGTAACATGTATATAGTGTGTGTGCGCTTTGTACACCCACTTAGTACTGACAGTCATAAGAATGAGTGCCCATTTTTATCGCTACCATATCTCAGAAAAAGATGGATATATTCGATAATTTATCTGCTCAATGACAGATGACCTAGAGTAAATATTAAACAATAACCCTTCTTGTATATAAGAGTCTAAAAATATGTGCATTTGGATGAATTGGAACTCAAAACATCTTCTTAATTGTTCGCTGTAATAACCATATTATATATTTAAAGAAATATATTTCACCTACTAATAACTTTATATGGTAATGTATCGAATCTGAAAAATATTTGGCTGCTGCTAAAGCTGCAAGCATTGCTACAATTGCTGCTGCTGCTGCTGCTGTTGCTGTTGGTGTCAGCAGCTATGTTGACGATAATAGTGAGAAGTTGTGATTGCGTTTCTGGTGGTAGCACTAGTTTTAATCTTGACTTAAATATGAAATTGGTATAATGGGCAGATTAGATATCAAATATAACAAAAGAGCGATGCAAAATTGTGATCGACTGCACGGTAATAATATTAAAAATATTTTCTAACATAAGCACAAGGCTAGAAATTTAGTGGGATGAGGATGATAAACACAGAACTTGAATCTTACGCTATTGTATCAACGAAGGAAGGATGAAAGGCAAACCTGACCAAGTTGAGTTTGGAATTTGACCGTGAAGAGCAAGAATACATTCTTTAATGCATTTATCTATTCCTCTAACGATTATATCAATCCAAAAACACGTCAATAAAAATAATAATTTCTCACATATGTAAAGTTATGTGAGAGGCGTAGCAGATTTTAACAAATCAAGTACTTAACAGTTATTTCATTTGATCATGCCGGAATGATGAATTCAAAATTTGTCATGGATAAAATTCCGCAAATAAATAGTTGGTACAAATACTACAAACCATTTTGCATAAAGCCAACAATTTGAGAGCAAGCGAAATTCGAATAAGTCGATCCCAGTACTTGATTGGAATTTTCTTGTATCGAGTACGCCCAAAATAGATTAAATGCAAATAATGACAATATATTTTAATCTGATAATCTACACTATCAAAGCATAAGTATGCAGAAACGACGTCAAACGAACATTGCAGCAACAGGCTCTGAAGTAAATTACATTAATTTAAACTTGGGTTTATAAAGAAGGAGACTGAATTGTTTGTAAAACGAAAACATTATTTTCACCCAGTTCTTTCCCTGACAGGGGAAAAGAGGTGATGAATTCGTGAAGTTCTAATATGATGACCAATGATAATATCATCGATGCAAGGCATCTGATTATATATGAAAGAGAAAAAATGTTTTTCGTTAATCTCGCAATAGAAATGAGAGGTGTTATAGTAGAAATTCTTCCATAATAATGTAAAACAAAGACGGCTCACTGAGTGCTCACTGAACAGAACTGGTTGTACATTTCCTTTGGATAAGCTTAATATCAATTGTTTAGAGTTCATTGATCAAAATACCCCTATTTTACATGGGTGAATAATATCATCGAATAGGATGAAATACAGAGGTTTCCCCTTCGTAAGAGAAACGAGGGAAACATTGAATTTTGGATTAAGCTCAGATATATTCCTTCAGGTTTTTACAAGGTTTCACTACCTGCAATACCAAAAGAGAATATTTGCAAATATATAATATATATATGTCAAAACCACCACGCAAGAATTCGTGTCACCGCCGCTTACATCGCTAAGAAATGTAACAGTGTATAATTACAAAAATGAAGTTACATATATATAAACAGAATTTCAATAAATATAATACACACGCACACACACACGCACGCACACACGCATTCATATATATATATATATATATATATATATATATATATATATATATATATATATATATATATATATATATATATATATATATATATGTATATATATGTATATATATGTATATATATGTTTGTATGTATGTATATACATATAAATATATGTGTGTATTTATGTATATATATATATACATATAAAGAGAGCGAGAGAGAAAGAGAGAGAGAGACGGGGGGAGAGCAAGAGAGTGAGTGAGAGAGTGGTGTGGGAAAAAGAGGGAGGCATTTTTTGTTTTGAAATATATTCTTAAAAGTTACATGTTTCTTCTATTTTGTTTTCTGTTTCTTCAAACTTAAGCCTGTAAAGAAACAGGAACAAACTCTTGCAATCAAACAAGTAGGAGAAAATTTAAAGAGAAGAAGAAGAAGAAGAAGAAGAAGAAGAAGAAGAAGAAGAAGAAGAAGAAGAAGAAGAAGAAGAAGAAGAAGAAGAAGAAGAAGAAGAAGAAGAAGAAGAAGAAGAAGAAGAAGAAGAAGAAGAAGGTGGTATTTGAATAGTGGGATTTTCCACATGAATCCAAACGAAGAGTAAAGAAGGCAAAGGAAGTTCTTTACGTATAAAAGAACACACTTCTCCAAAAACAACAACAACTATTTAAATAAAGCAACCGAAATAATTGCCATATTCCACAGTCTCCGGCAGCTTACATTGTTCATTGGTGGGGAAAATATAAAAAGAAAATAAGAAAAAAATGAAAGCATGCAACGGTGAAAATATCCTTTGAAGAGCTAAATTCGCTTGTATTTTCTGGTTATTTTTATAGATTTTTAGGTGTTGATTTTCCTTCATGATTTAGTTGTTGTTTTTAATTTTTTGTAACATTTATATATTTTTTTTATATTGTGTAACATTTGTTTTTTTTTTCACTCTCCACCTATCTATGTAATGAATGGTCTCTATTTCATTTTGTCTTTGTTTCCACACACTCACCAAGACACACAAACAGAACACACTGCATATGTGTAGATACAGATATATTTCTATAGCTAAAAGATCACACACAACTACATATAAAAATTCAGAATAACACACATACGCACATACGGATAAAGATATATGTGTATGCATATGTCAGTGTGTGTACGCGCGTATGCGTGCGTGTGTGTGAATATCTATGTCCATGTATGTATGTAAGTATGTAAGTATGTATGTATTTATATATATATGGGTCTGTCTTTATACATTTCGCTTCATTAAACTCATGATTCTGTATTTATTCCTCATATGACAATATGCGTTCGTGTATACACGTATACAAATAACTAGGCCTAGCTACCCACTTCTCTCTTTAGCTTTCTAACACTCTTTCTCTATTTTTAAAATTCTGTTATGCATGTGTAAGTATGTGTGTATATTTTTGAATGTGAACAATATATATATATATATATATATACAGATAAATCTACCACTCAATGGTATATATATATATATATGTGTGTGTGTGTGTGTGTATAAATAAATATATATATATATATATATAAGTGTGTGTGTGTGTGTGTGTGTGCGTGTGTGTGGGTGTGTATGTGGGTGTGTGTGGGTGTGTGTGGGTGTATGTGTGTGTGTGTGTTCGTGTGTGCGTGTGTGTGTGTGTGTGTGTGTGTGGGTGTGTATGTGTGTGTGTGAATCTGAATCTGTACGCGCACATCTGTGTTTCTGTATATGAGAGTATTAATATACATCTATACACTAACGCACGCGTTTTCCTTTCATGTTTCTCTTAAAATATTTATCCTCTAAAGAGTATGCTATGCTACTGCCACTTTGAAAGAGTTTATGATTGGTGGCTGGTGTATTAAACGAAATTTTCAATAAGATGCAAGTGTACAACTATGAATAAAAGAAAAGTAAGGCCTTTATAGTTCGTGACGATGGTGAAGTTGGATATTCGCCATCTCTCACATAGACTATAAAACATACAGCGAATTTCTACGGTTGAATGCAAGAAACATACAAGAACGTACATATATGCATACGATACCACTGTGCACATATGATATACCACAATACATACATTTTTTCTGATGTATTTATGAATATATATATATATATATATATATATATATATATATATATATATATATATATGTGTGTGTGTGTGTGTGTGTGTATAATATATATAAATGAGGAACTAGAGAAAGTGAGAGAGAGGCTGGAGACAAATATATATATATATATATATATATATATATATATATATATAGATTTTACGGATACATGTATACATACATTTTATATACTCGTATGCGTATACTGCTATTTCTGCTCCGCTTACATTATACGAATATGCATAAAATCCTAATATATGTATATGGGCGCGTGCATGCCTGTGTGTGAATGTATATATATATATATATATATATATATATATATATATATATATATATATATATTCTATGTATGTCGATATGTGTATGTGTGTTTGTACGTATAATTATACATATACATCTGTTTGGAAGAGAGAATGATTGGATGTAAGTTTGTATTTATTTGGTGTCAATAAATATATTTCGTTTGGCGTTTTCGTGAATGCGCCTGTTCTAATATATAGGCACATAATTCTGAAATAACATAAGTATATATACTAAGTTTTCTTTCAATAAATTTAACATATCAGTTGGAGTAATTTTGATTAGGTTCTTTGCATGGTAAGAGTGTTTCTGCAAGTTCTTTTTACGAATTCCTATGCAATGCAGTTAATGCCTGAATGAATCTATGTTGGCAGCTTTTTTTTCTCCCCATTTCTCTATTTCCCACTCTGTATGTATACATTGAAATTTTAATTCATAAAAACATTTATAAAAACATTTATATGTTTGCACTCTAACTGGTAAGAGAACAGCGATAAGGTAGGCAAAAGATCACTTTAGCATTATGGCTACATAGCGTACAACAGCGAGGTTCAAGTTTCATATGCGATTGAACCCACTTTTTTCCGGCTTCTTACAGTTATGTCCCCAATTTATTTTCAAGTGAACATACAATTAAAATTGATGCGTCGTAATATTTGCGCACAAGTAAAGCATTTTATATATGAATAGCAGTTGTAATGTGTTCTTTTCTATAACTGCAGTATTATTTGTGTAAGTAAATCTCTTTGTAATTCTAATTCTTAGTTTAATTGTGTAGAGATTGTTATTACTGTCAAATCCCAATATCCTTTTCATCGTTTGTTGATATATATTTCTGTCGGTAAAATTAATCGGCCTTGCGATTAATAGATACGACATATATTTTTGTTTAAAATGAAAGAAAAGAGGTACTTGATAGTCATTGAGTTTATACGTTTTATAACAATTTCATGATCCATTATAATGTCTGATGTTGTACTCTTAGTCGCAATGCGTCTCAGGCTTTGAGAGTGACTTTAGAATTTAAACATTTTAGAACTCTTTTGGATGGTACAGAAATTAGGTCCCAACATATCAGAACATTTAAAGGGGAATATGTACAAGAAAGACTGCACACACGAAAGGCGTACAAAGCTGTACTCCGTTTCACAGTGAAAGCATGCAATAAATATGATATGAGATTTAATACTAATAACAAAAACAACAACAGCAGCAAAAACAAGAAAAA
This sequence comes from Eledone cirrhosa, assembly GCA_964016885.1. Classification (NCBI taxonomy): domain Eukaryota; kingdom Metazoa; phylum Mollusca; class Cephalopoda; order Octopoda; family Eledonidae; genus Eledone; species Eledone cirrhosa. Next base: position 217,551,892 of record OZ024743.1, read on the forward strand.
TGATGATGATTCAATAGCCAAAACTATATAATGTGTGCATATATACATAGGTGCTTATAATTGTGAATGAGTGGATTTCTATACGGCTCACTTATTAATTAACTATCATGCTGCTTTGAATATGTTGGTATATATATATATATATATATATATATATGTGTAAGGAAAAGGAATTGAAAATGCAACTGGAGTCTTTTAAGTATATCTATTTATTTACTTTACATGTTTTACAATTTTTATGCTTTTCAAAAGTGAAATTGAGATGGAGGGTCTGTGCAATTGCCTCCTCTATTTTGTTCGTTCATTTCTCTATATATATATATATATATAAATGGAGAAAATGAAATTTCATTTCTCACTCTTTGTACGGCTGATACTTAAATATAAGTATGTATACGTACATACATATATGTATACAGACGTACAATAATATATATATACATACATACATGCACACATATATATATATACGTATGGGTATACAAAACATTTATTATAATGCTCGGTTTGTTTCTAAACAAGCAGCCCGAATTATTAGCCGTACAGTGTTCGGCAACCATCGTTGCCATTTTGTGCAACACTGAGAAAGGAACGATGAACTAGTTTCTATCTTATTAGCTGTCATCAGCACCGTATACCTTCCTGTCAGTTGATTGAACGTTTGAAAGTATATACTTTCCTTATGCATATTAACGGCTGAGCAGACTAATTTGCATATCGAGTGAGTTAGTCGGCCGACCGTACCGAAAACGATAAATGGTAAAGAATGAAATTTCATATCTCACTCTTAGTACGGCTGATACTTAAATATAAGTATGTATACGTACATACGTATATGTATACAGGCGTACAGTAGTATGAGCTCAAGCCGTTTCGACGGCTGTTTCTGGAAATATCCGTCGAAACGGGGTCATACATTTTCCCATATATATATATATATATATATATATATATATATATATATATATATATATATATATATATATATATATATATATATATATATATATATATATATATATATATATATATATAAGTATATGTTTTATTGTTTATATGATTTGGCATACAAACGTAATTAATAGTCAGCGGGAAAGTGACGTTTATTTTCGTAAATGGCTTCAAATGATTTCGCCTATGTCATATCTGTACACCCAAAGACTATCAAGTGTGGAACACTGGAGTTTGAAGGTTTGTTATGATCTCCAATACACCAAAATCGATGGAAGTTCAATAGTTTTAATTCTTAACATAAAACTGTCCTCTTAAAATTCTTACTAGGAAAATAACCGCCAAACAAAGTTAAATAAATACAAACAAGTTTACATGCAGCTATATATATATGTATGTATGTATGTGTGTATACATATTTATATGTATCTACACACACACACACACACACACACACACACATAGACACACACAGACACACACACACATATATATACACACATACATATGTATATATTTATGTATATATCTGTATATGTGTATATATGTTTTATTGTGTTGTATATTTTCACCAATAAAAACAGAGTCGTTTTCTAACGTAGAATCAATATTCTTTCATTGAAATTCAAGCATCATCAACTATGCAAATACGTATGTATATTTACATACATTTTTCTATGTGTGTATTTGTGTTTGTGCGTGCGCGCGCGCGCGCCTGTGTGTGTGTGTGCGCGCGCGTGCGTTTGTGTGTATCAGTGTGTATTTGCAGGTATAGGAGTTAGTACATGTGTGGATAAGTGTGTTTTGAGTTGAATATGTAAATGTGCATATTTTTATGTATCCATACATGTGTATATGCAGTTATTATTGCTGAATTTCTGGCTATCTAGCCACGCCCTTCCCAGCTTTCTGAAGCATAGCTTCTTACTATTTGTACCGAGGCAGTTAGTAACATATATCTGTCTCAACTGTTACAGATACATTTCTAAAAGTATCGTCTGGGCGGAGTATCAGCAGATTCCGCATTAGTTCACCATAAATGTCTACTTCTTTAACTTTATATTGACATTTGCTTCGCAGCTGATTTCCACTACTGATTTCCACTACCTTCTTTACTCTGACCCGTATGACTATGTCTAGTGTGTTATATTTGCACATTATTCCGAATTTGACTCGGGTATTCCACCAGTACTCTAGCACATCACTAAACTTTACATATTTTTTCACAAGGCTTTCCATTTTGCGAATTGCATTGTATAGTGCTTTGGCCACTACATCATGGCTCATAGATAAGTAATACTGTGGTGACATATTTGGACAGCTGCTTGTGATGTGGGTGACATCTTCGATGTTTGTTCTGCTGATTCTTCATTTGTTTTCACATCTAGATATTTTGCCTGCAACCCTATCTCTTTCGGTCATTCGGTATTTCCTTGGCATTTCCTGTTCTTGCATAGCAAAAGCATATCGTTCAAAGTGAGACTCAGTATTCTGAATGTTGGCCTAAAATAGACAGCTTTGCTTATCTATATTACTTTCTCTTTGTCGCTTTCTGACAACATAGTTACGCATGATGTTGTTTTTTTTCTTTTTGCTAATAAGCATGCAGTTTTTACCCATTGGGTTTTTACCCATCCTTATGATGTTATCTTCTTTATGTAGACAGACTTGTTCTAAAGATGGTCTTCTACGCTAGGTGGTTCGTAAAAGTTGGCGTAGGGATATTTGGCGACATTCAAATGCTGTTGATGTTGAAATCTCCGGTGCCGGTTAGAACATTTCTAACTTTAACACCAATGGCTCGGATCTAGCTTCATGCCAAGTACTCAAGATCTTAGAACAGTCTGAGATAACACGATGAGAGATACTTATTTATTGTGCACAGAGAACTCAGAAGATCAATTTTTTTTCTTATTTGGATGTTATATTCACTGGTTGCTCATTTCTTGTTACACATATCATCATACGATATATTTTCATGTATCCTTAAGTATAAGTAGCAGCCCTCGTCAGATAGCGGTGAAATATTTTCTCCAGATGATACTATATCGCCAGCTAAGTGATTATCTAATTTACCGGCCTTGTCTACACAAATTCCAAGCAACGTTATGTTATCAATTTCTACTCATTGATTCCCAAGTATATCCTCACCAAGTCCTTGTAAATTGAAAAATGAAAAATGATTTCGACTCTACTGATAGTCATACCGACATAATACTACATGCCAGTAGATACGTGCTTCTCAATAGAGAAGTATGCAGATTACAAAATTGCTAACACAGCATAAATGTCAAGATCTACATAAAATGGAGAACATGCCTTTAAATACGTATTACGTATTATCACTGGAAATACAACCATACTTTAGACTCCAAAACGTGTTTCCAGACAAACTGTGCAAAATCAAAACCTAAAGCTTATTTACATCGACACATCTCCCCCGCTGCAACCATTTGAAGATTCACGTTAGTAAGTACCTCTAACACCTTCTCAGACAAAATAATATTCGACAGAGCTAGAAACCACTACAAGAATGCGTTGGAGAGTTTTGATTCCACGAAAATTAATTTACTTTCAAATGTTATAGTACAAATCATAAACACATCTGTAATGAAATAATATACTTTATCTTTATAGGATAAGCATGTGAAATTCAAAAGTGGCAAAAACTTTCTAAACAATATTCGGAAAATGTTCTCTAGAGGAGAAATTTGACCATAAAATCTTCAAAGAAAGCGCTAGATGAATAACCAACAGGATAAGTAGAAGAAAAATCAAAATTAATTTTGTCGACAGTTATCCAATATGTAGCAGAGGTAGATATCAGCAACTGTCAAAATAAAGGGTATGTCACCGAGTAGATGTTCGCAAATTTGAACTTCTTAATAATAGTACTACAATCAGAAATAAAATCCCTATATTATAGTGTAATGTGCGATGGCAGCTTCAAAACACGTTACTTTAAGACACTACATTGTCAAACTATGTGGGGTACATTAAAAAACACAATTTTGACAACCTCAAAAATACCTGTTCTACATTTCAATTTCACGTGAAATGATTATGGATATGATTATACTCGATGCACAAAGATATCCGGAAAAATAATATAATTAATAATACAAAAGTGTCATACTATCATACACTATCAGGGTTAAGAGATCGTTAAACCTAAACGGGTTGGATTGGGCTTGTTCTGTGAAAGAGTTGAATCTGTGAAAACAAGCCAATGACTAGTATTTTAAAGTGTTCATACAATAGATTACATTTTGTCGCATGAGGTAACGCTTATATATATATCATCTCTTCGAAACACTACACGTCTCTTCTTCATCACGACATACAATTTATCTCACAAGTGCATTCATCTGTCTCACAAATACGGAGGACGAGATATTGGGCCATTCCGATGCGAGTGCACTCGTCATCAAAATGGATACTGGTTGATGAAGTAGGCACCGAATTCTGTCACCTGCCGCTCTTTTGTGGCTGCGAGGCGGAAAGGAGGCAGGTGAAGCGGTGTTGGTCCAAGCCAGATTCGATCCGCCTAAAGGTAAACCTGCACTTCATATCGTCCTAGTTATGTTGGACGGAGATGCCTTCGCTGTTCCAGTCGGCCAGAGGCTGTTACAGTTCTTGGGTTACGTCAGTTTCTGCCGTCTGGCAGAGGATCTCATTCATATACAATGTTTTTCCTTCTCTGGTGCTTAAATGCCTAACTTAGGATATTTTTTCATTTTCAAAAACGTTGAAAATACTCTTTAAAGTTCAAATATTCCTATCGCTAAACAGTTCTAAAAATAGATTGTACTCACTCACTCACTCACACACACACACACACATACACATAAGCACACTCACACACAAACAAACGTAAGCACACACACACACGCAGAGACACACACACACACGCACAAACACACGTACGCACCAACATACACACACACACGCTCACACACGCTCACACATAAGCACGCACACACACACACACACACGCTCACACACAAACACACATAAGCACGCACACACACACACACACAAACACGTTATACAGAACGTAGCAATCATGAAATACATAAAACACAAGCATCAAGAATTAACTTAACGGTGTACTGAATGTCAAAGATAACCTGAAGGTTAAATCAAGAAACATACATTGTTCTCATACTGATTAATATAGTGCTGGTGCAATAATTATATACACAAAAGTTATTAACATCTTTGAAATACTCATCCAGATGAACCAGAAGCTAACAACAAAATAACATACAATCGAATGACAATTCTATACTAACAATGGCAACTTGAAAATATTTAATAAAAGTATAAAGAAAATGCAAATATGAATTAATAAATTTCAATTCTCTTCATTATCTGAAGATCAAAATTGAATCATTAGAAATTGTAAATTACAAATGAGTTCTTTGTGAAAATAAAAGAATGACAATATATAGTTTTGTGTTTAAATACATCTATATGTATGTCCGCGAATGTTCGTGTGTGTGTGTGTGCGTATGTATGTTATGTACACATAGATAGTGACAGAAAGAAACAATATATATATATATATATATGTGTGTGTGTGTGTGTGTGTGTATATGTTACTCTCACATTCCGCATCATCTTGAATATTCAGTATGCCACGTCTTGTTTGATTCCACCATTTGCTATATTCTCATCTCTATGTGAATCTTCAACATCCTGAGTTTCTATATCCTCCTCACCCGCCCGTAATGTTATCTTTAAGCGTTCAAGCTCAAACTCAGCCCCCTGTTTTTACGTATTGTCCTTTTCTAATCACAAATCCTCTGTTCAGTTGATTCAAAGAGACCTGTTTCCTGCCATACACGTACCATGCTTTGTCTATACATTCTAACTGGCACGCTATTTTCATCGCAGACTTGCTTCGAAAATAACACAACCTGGTTTACCTCCTTACTCCACTTCATTCTAGCAGTGTCATGATGACGACCGGGTCTGAGCTGCTTAACCACAGGACACCTGCTGGACGAGGAACATTCACTAAAAGCTCCAGCACCATTCATGTCTATGTGTAAACATTTTTTTATTTATTTATTTCACTCATTCAGGTTAGTGGATTTAAGGTTCCATGACGATTATTATTATCATTATTAGGGTGGTGGATTGGCAGAATTGGTAAAGCGTCGGACAACATGCTTTGTGGCATAGAGTTACGGCTCTTTACATTCTGTGTTCAAATCCTTCCCTGGTTAACTTTGCCTATCATCGATACTGCGTCGATAAAATAAGGCACCATGTATTGGTGTCGATTTAATCGACTTTCCCCTCCTCCAAAATGATTGGCCTTGTGCCAAAATCAGAAAAGGGTGGATTGGCAGAGTCGGACGCCATGCTTTGCAGCAAAGAGTTACGGCCCATTATGGTCTGAGTTCAAATCCCGCAGAGGTTAACTTTGCCTTTCATCCTTACGGGGTCGATGAAATAAAGTACCAGTAATGCACTGGGTAATTGCTGGCCTTGTACCAAAAGTAGAAACAATTATTATTATTATATTCATATGTACACAGGCACATACATTTTATGTATAAACATTAAATATATAAATCTATACAGAGTTAACACTAAATATATTTTTCTGTTTGTCTCTCTATGGAACCACTATGAAATACAAAGTAGAGAAGTAAACAAACGAAAAAGCAGTAAAAGATCACACAGTAACAGTGGAATATATACATGAAAGAAAACAAATACGAGATTTATAATAAAAAAAATCTCGAAATAAATATCAGTAAAATAATTTCAAAAATAGATTACATAGAGAAGAAAAATTTAAAAGTTATATTTGATATAACCAATTTCATATAATCAATGAGAATTAAATGAATAAAAAACATTTTACATGTTGTTCGGTTTGTTCAGATTTGTCGCGATGAGAGGCGAGATGCAAGCAATTTTCTCATATTTTCTGAAAGTTGCTAGGCAGAAACAGCAGAAACAGAAAAATGAGAATTGAAATATATCCAGTAAAAAGGGAAATCTCTGGACGAACATGGCTGTGAGTGACACAGACATAGACAGACGCACAAATAGCCTGGAACAATGTGATAAAACTTATATACAAGAACAGCTAATTGATAAGGAATTGAAGCTCCAAAAGCACATTCGGGTATGTGCAGTTTCCATTAGTTCAAATCCCGCCGAGGTTAAATTGCCTTTACGGGGTAGATAAAATGAAGTACCAGTAATGTACTGGATAATTGCTGGCCTTGTGCCAAAAGTAGAAACAATTAATATATATGTACTGAGTTGATCGAGAGCTTCCCGGTGAAAAGAATCCAGCGTATGCGCGATTGAATGAATGCATCCAATTTCAGCAAAAGTTACTTGTAGTGTCTCTCGCTCTCCTCTTCAATATTTACATTGACTGGCAGAAGAACCGCCCTCGGCGGGTTTCTGCTACCATATGTAGTGTGCATATTTGTATTATACGCAAATATATATGCATATAGATGTGATATGTAAATTGAAACGTAAATTGACAATATCTTCTTCTTCACCCACTTATTTCTGAGAGGGTCGTGGGTGCAGAATCCTCTCAAACACTCCTTCCAGCGCAAACATCTCTAACTGATCAAGCTAGCCCCCAAAGCGTGACCAGCCAAGCTCATTGATGTAATCCAACTATCTTGCTCGAGGCCTACCACTGAGTCTCCTACAGCTTAGTTTTGCCTGTAAAATCTCTCCAGCGATTCTTTCTTGAGACATTCTAACCACATGTCCATAGTATCGGAGCTGTGATCGCTCAATTGGGAGAAGTAGCGGCTCTACCAGGAGTGACTCTCTGATCTCTGAGCTATGCACTTTATCGCCTAAAGTTACTCCATAGACCCTTCGGAGGAACGTCATTTCGGCCGCTTGTATTTGCAATTATATTCTTTCGGCATTACCCAGGATTCATGACCCTATGTATGTGTTCGCGGGAATACCAGGAAGACAGCGAGTTTGGTGTTTACACCTACCTCCCGTCTGATGACTGGATGCTGAACCTGACGCATTACTGCACCAGCGATTGCAATTCTTGCACTTAATTCAGACTCCTGCCATCCATGTCTGTATGTTTTTTCTCTTTCTTTTGTTCCTTTCCCTTTCCTTTGTATATATTATATTTGCTCGTGTTTTCGTTCTGTAAGCATTATATTATTATATTTGTTATACAACTGTGAATAAACCTGTAACAACAAATGAAATTTTAAAAAAAGAGAGTTAACCTGTGTTGTTAATAAATAAATAAAAAGTTATACTTCGTTTTACCCTCACATTTCCAATTTATCGAATGACTGTATGTGTATGCGTGTTTGTGTGAATGTATGTCTGTGAGTTTGTATTTTTGTAAGTGTGTCTGTGTTTATGCGATTATAATTATATACTCATACATATAAATGTATCTATATGCACATACACACCCGCACATACACATACGCGTCAGCGTATTGAAAGAAATCCTAATCTCTTCATCATTCTCTTTCACTCTCTCTCTATATATCTCTCTCTCTATATATATATATATGACATATAGTCACTCTATCTGTCTGTAACTCTCTCTTCACACACTCTCACTTTTTTTTCTCGCTCTGTCTATATATATATATATGGTAATTGAATTGGTAGTGGTGGTGTCGATATACCGGAAGTTGAAATTTGAAAGTTTTAAAAGAAGTGAATCTTGAAATAAGTAATACATTAAATTATTTGTTTTATCATGTGTTACAAAATTTAGTAGATATATTATATGATATTCATTCATTATTTATTCAAAGTAGGGCGGTGGATTGGCAGTATCGGTAGAGAGTCGGACGCCATGCTTTCCCGCATAGTTACGTCCCTTTACGGTCTGAGTTCAAATCCCGTCGAGGTTAACTTTGCCTTTCATCCTTACGGGGTCGATAAAATAAAGTACCAGTGATGTACTGGTTAATTGCTGGCCTTGTGCCAAACTTAGAAACAATTATTTATTCAAAGTAAGAGCAGTGAATTGGCAGTATCGATAGAGGGTCGGACGCCATGCTTTCCAACATAATTACGTCCCTTTACGGTCTGAGTTCAAATCCCGTCGAGATTAACTTTACCTTTCATCCTTACCGGGTCGATAAAATAAAGTACCAGTAATGAACTGGTAATTGCTGGCCTTGTATTTCAAAGTAATCCAACTTATTTTACTAACGGGATAAAAAATATATATAAAACGGACGCTGTCCCACACTCCTCCCTTTATTATATTATAGATAGTATCATTAACATCTGAAATATAAGAACTTTTGCAGATGAGCCTCAACTTTAAAGTTTCATCAACTGGGTCTTAGAAAGGCTTCATTTCAATCGGATCTGCAATAGAAAAACAACATGCTACTACACCAAAACAGTCTAATCGACATTTAAAATTGGGATACACATAATCTACAATAATTGCTTCACTCGAACAAAGATTTCTTCAAATCCAAGAACACTATCGAGCCAGGAATATAAATCAATAACCATCTAAGCCCAAGAGTTTACATGAACTACAAAGTTGACACCTTACACATGATGTGTTCTTGAGTCCTTAGAACATTCTGCCATGCAATTAAATACCACTAATGGCACAATATTTGAGACACATTGTTTTAATAACAATATCTTATTAATGACATATGATCGAAAGAAGATATCTATTCACAGACACAATCTTGTTTTTATGTTACGTCCATAAACGTTTATTATAAAGATTAATATATTCTGAAGGTGGTCAATTGGGAGAGTCTTTAGAACATCGGATAGAATGTGTTACGGTATTCCTTTCGGCTCTCACACACGCTGAGTTCAAAATCCGCCGAAATCAACTTTAGCTTTCATCCATTCAAAGTCGATGAAAATATACCAGCCAAGTACATTATTTTCCCATCTCTCTCTCTCTCTCTCTCTCTCTCTCTCTCTCTATCTCTCCCTCTCTCTCCCTCTCTCTCTCACTCCCTTTCTCTCTCTCCCTCTCTCTCCTTCTCTCTCCATCTCTCTTCTATTTCTTCTTCTCTGGGAGAAACCTGCTATATTCAGACATGTAGATGACAAGGGCTCTACCAGGTTTAAAGAAGACCTAGAAACACAGTATCAATACAATGCCTCCACGACCCTCTCAGGAGTTACGGACTCGCAATAAAGGATATATACTTTCAGGTAGTTTAGCTGAACAAAGTTTATTCATATAAATTTTAATGGAATAATTACCAATCCATACTGCAATATAATTTCTCTTCTATATCCTTATTTATTCCATCCGTTCTTTTAGTTATTAACGTCTGTTTTTAGTCGCATTTATTCATGTATTGTTTATTCATATAGTTATTTATATATATATATATATATATATATATATATATATATATATATATATATATATATATATATATATATATAAAAAGATGAAATCGAAAATGCAACTGGTGTCTTATTTAAAAATATATATATATATTTATTTGGTTCCTTTACCGGTTTTGCAGTTCTTCTGCTTTTCAAAAGTAGAGTTGAGATGGAGGATCTGAGGTTTTTCTCGCAACTCTACTTTTGAAAAGCGAAACCGGGAAAGGAACCAAATAAATATATCTTTTTTTAATAAATAAGACTCGAGTTGCATTTTCGATTTCATCTTTTTCTCTTTATACTTTCACTCGTGTAGGACACCTCGGTTATTTTTCATTTTGTAAAAAAACCTCACTTTCCAATATATATATATATATATATATATATATATATATATATATATATATATATATATATATATATATATATATATATATATATGTATGTATGTATATATATATATATATATATGTATATATATATATATATATATAGTGAGACAGTGAAGAATAACATGATTGACTGTAGATAATTTGTTATCCTATATATATATAGATATATATATATATATATATATATATATATATATATATATATATATATATGTGTGTGTGTGTGTGTGTGTGTGTGTATGTGTGTGTGTGTGTGCGTACATTATACTTTATTCATTTTTCCTCTATTTTTGTTCGTAACTATGATCTTTATTATTTTTTCACATCAAAGTGAACTGCAATGCAATCCATCTCATCATTGTTTTCTATATTCACATCTTCGTCCTTCCCCTCCTCTGTATTGACATTAAACACTCAATTTTGCTGCTCCTCTTTCTTCTTCTCTTTCTCATTCTTCTTCTTCATCGTCGTCATCGGTGTAGTGTTCAAATGTCTGTCATCCCCCTCTCTCTAACACCTTCTTCTTCTTCTCCTCCCAACTTTTTCTCTCTCACTCCCTCTCTTTGTAGTATGTTTTTTTCTGATACTCGGTCGTGTAATCTTTCACGATATTTACTTCATCAATTAAAAAAGGTATTGATTGATTTTTGAAACAATCACCCAATTTTTAATAACAAATTGGAAATAGTAGAGAATTAACACATAAAAAGATATTGTAATCAAATATAAAAGAAGAGAGTTGATGAAAAGATCAAAACTTTGATAAAAACAAAAAAGTGCGTGACTGACATCTAAAAATCTGAAGTCAAATTCTATAGCACATACACATATAGATGCATATACATGCATAGATACTTACATACTCACATATATACATACATATCTGTCTATATATCTATATATTTCACTCTCTCTCTCTCTATATATATATATATATATATGTGTGTGTGTGTGTGTGTGTGTGTGTGTGTGTGTGTGTGTGTGTGTGTGTGTGTGTGTGTGTGTGTGTGTATGTATTTATGTATGTATTTATATATGTTTGTAAAACTGTTAACAAAAATAACAAAGCACACGACACAGTACAGTGCAGAAATATATTAGTATAACGCTTGAAATGATAGGAAAAGAAGCGAGCTGTTCTAGAGAATGGGTCGCAGGTGGCGGATAATCATATGGTCACTTGATATAATGGTCAGACGTGATATATATATGGGCTCCTGTTGGACGAATAAGCATACCCAGAGCAAAAGTGGTAAAGTGCTTGAGGAAATGGAAAAATACGTGAGAGTGACAATGCAAAATAAAGTGAGAGTAAAGTTTATCTTTGATGAACAATAGACATATACACGGAAGCACTTCACTGTTTTAAATTGCACAACAATGTTGAGAAAACAAATATAGGATGCCACTCTTTAACGATCAATTTTCGTATCGTGGTCCTATCTTGTGAAAAGGATGTCAATAATGGAATTAAGATTGTCCACAGTGTATATGGCGGGATCGTACAATGCGTCTTTGAAAGCGATACTTTTACTCACGAAATTTTCATGCTACATTGGTCAACTGTTATCCCATAGCAAACTGGAATTTTGCAACCATGCCCATCATAGCCACGATGGCAGTATTATTTACCTCAAAAGAATGGTTGTGTTGATCTTTAACTGTCATTCCATATGATACTGAATAATTAAAGGCATACTTTAAAACTTTTAAAGATGTACTCAGAGCACTACAGACAACACCAACCGCATAAATTTGATTCGCGTGGTGCAGGCATTCATGCAAAATTCAGTTGTTTCACATACATATTCTGAGAGAGCCTCTACAAATCCATTAAGCTTTGTCATATTTAAATCTGGCCCTAGATAATTGCTTTGTTGTTAGGGAGAACTAAATCTAATTCTGAGAAATTGTTTGTTTCCACTCATATAAGATGTTCGGCTGAAAAGTTCATAGGCTGACCAACATACTCTCAAAATGGGTTGTGTTTATTGACTATCTTCAAAGGGGCTACACCATGAATGAAGAGTAATATGTCAACTTGCTGAAAGACTTATGAAAGGCTATCAAGACAAAACGCCTAGGAAAATTGAGCGTTAGAAATATGCTATGAATTTTCAACCAATCCTCGTAATTATTGAACCTTAGGAGAATGTTAGTCTGTTGCTGCAGCTACAGTAATTGCTACACATCTCAAATGACATCAGATTGGACAGTGATACCGTTACATTCCTCACGATTCCAATAATTTTGTGTGTTTCAATACTTTATCACTGGAGATGAAGTCTACTAATAATTTCATTTTAATTTTGTTTTCAATGTCTAGGTGTGTGAGGATAAAAGAGATTTTACGTCAAAAATGTATAGGTGTCTCTGTCTGATTCGGTGTCAAACCAGGTGCTCTAAGAAATAATAACTTCACATTCTGCCGTCCTATAATGCTTGATACAAAGAACGCTGGCGATAAGAGATGATAGTTTTACAAGCACAGATATACACACTTAAGCACACACACACACACACACACACACACATATATATATATATATATATATATATG
>OZ024743.1:217567666-217627666 GCA_964016885.1 Eledone cirrhosa
TTGAGTGTTTTCGGAATGTTTTAACTAGTGTTTCTTGTAAACAGATTTTCGTTTCATCCCGGCATCACTAGCGCGTGTCCACGTGTGTTTTGTTATTTCAATTCTACACGATCTTCGCTTGCATGCTTACAATTTCCCTCCCGAATTTTAGCTGTGCCATTTAGTTAACGTGTTTGAGCACTACTGAAGATTGACCCCAACCGTTACTAACCCCACTGAAAAGTTTCGTCAAATAGTCTTTTCAGACTATATAGTGCATTTGTACTTTTCCCAAATTGAACGTTAAGTACTTTTTCTTGATTTATTTAATTAAGATTTTATTTCTCATCCCATATCTTTCGTTTAAAATGTTTCATCTTGATGTTATAGTCACTTATATGTCTAATTATTGTAGGCTTTTTTCTTACATTAATTTCTCTAATTTCATTTACATATATATATATATAACAATCATATAGGTAATATTAATTGTTTCTACTTTTGGCACAATGCCAACATTTATGCCAGTGCATTACTGGTACTTTATTTTATTGACCCTGTAAGGATGAAAGGCAAAGTTAACCACATGGTTACTTTAATGAAATGATCGTTAAATTAATTCTAGGATTTAATATAAATCCTTGTTAATCCGTATTCTTATATATATATATATATAAAACAGTTGTTGTCTGTGTTTGTGTGTTTGTGTATGTGTGTCCTCATTTTTGCAAAATCTATACAAATCCACAATTCTACTCCGATTGACTTCAAACTTGCATTTATATATTCCTTGCGGTCTAAAGATAATAACTGCAGCTTTTATTTTTCAATGTTCTCTTGTTAAAGGGGTGTTAGGCGCCGGTTATCGATCACCGTCGAGCTCTTATAATATCTGTATGTGTCGCTGTCTGAATAACGATATTCTGACGAACACGCCATTGCTGACGTATTAGCTTCGCTACATTCACACACACACACACACACACACACACACACACACACACACACACGCACACACACACACACACACACACACACACACACACACACACACACACACATATATATATATATATATATATATACTTACGTATACATATATATATATACATATACGAAGTGTTAAAAAGATCGAACTTTAGTTTAAAACACTTATTTGCTGACGATTGTTTCTTCCAGGGGGAAGTCTGGCATTATCGGAGTATAAGGCATGGTGAAACATGTAACTAAAATCCTTTTACATAACAAATACCTACATTATTGCCACACGCCTCTCTAATAAATGCACACTATCTTAAACATTTATAACAATTATAACATGCTTTAACACCCCACACAAAATATGTTTATTTCAACTGCATTATAACTCTTTCCTCATGCATGCCTTATTGACTGTATTGACCCCTGCATTGTACACCAATTGTCCTTGCTTATAACCTTTCTGCCTATGTTTTTTTTTGCTTGTGATTTTTTTCCTTGTGCTTTTTACTTATACCTATTACACTTCAAACCAGTGCTGCCTGTAATTGTGTTATTTCAAGCAGAACATCTTTTTAAGTCCTGACTCCTCCACATGATGTCTTTCACATTAATAACAATTGTGTACGCTAAATGTTCTAAATGACTAGGACTTTAGCTACATGTTTCAACACTCCTTATGCTCCGATGATTCCAGACTTCCTTCTGGAAGAAACAATTGTCAGCAAATAAATGTTCTGATCTAAAATTCGATCGTTTTAACACTTTGTATCTCGGCTCTGTAAAACACTTGAAAATCTGCATTGAGCCTTTTGTTATACCGGTAACCGGCTGGTACTTAGTACAACCATACATATTTATAGTTATATCAAACATATATAAATATAAATATTCTTATTAGTATATACACATATATACATATACACACACATATACACACACACACACACACACACACACACACACACACACACACACACACACACACACACACACACATATATATATATATATATATATATATATATATTTATATATATATATATATAGAAACACATATACACATATATAGATATTCACATACACACATATATAAATATACACATAAAAATATATGTATATACTTACACACACACACATATATATAGTTAAAGAAAGAAGAGTAACATGGTTTGCTGTACAATAAGGGCTTTATTTAAAGTACTGACAATTGGTTTAATTATACGCTATTTTATTATTGATGTTATTGTTTTGTTGTTACGCTACTTTTCTATATAAGTCTTGCCTCGAGTGAACTATTTTCATATCTACGTCCTCTGATGTGTTGACCAGTGTAAACAATGTATTGGAGATCGATTGACGCAACCTCAAGTGATAGCGAACTCTAGACACACCTGATCAACGAATTAATTGTCAGTACTTTAAATAAACCCCTTATTGTACAGCCGACCATGTTACCCTTCTTTCTTTAACTATTATTACTCCAAGTATAATCTACATATAAGTTACCGCTGCATAACTATGGAACCATCTTGTTGAGTCAAACAAACCCGTACATTAAAACTATCCACGACGCGGAGTACTCTAACTGGATTACCTCTAAATGGATTACCTCTAACTGGATTACCTGTAACGATAACTTGTTATCCCATATACACGGCTGCCACTAGGTTGAGCAACAACCTTAAGGCACGGTACTAACATGTAAAAGCACCACATAGGCATGTCACTGAAAAAAATTCCTATACCTACAAACAAGGACTACACATTCGGCATGATACAACGTACTAATGATTTCATTCGTCGAATTCGATGGAAGGCATACAATTACGACAAAGGAGCCACTAATAACACGGAGGAATTTACTAGGGAAAATTACGGATTCAAAACCTGTAAAAACCCACCAAATAACCCCAGATCGATGCCTTCGAGTTTGATCTCATGGACATGATAGGTGGAATTAAATTCAAAAAACGGACACATCACAACAAATTGCAAAACGACATCAATGCACTTCTAAAAAAAACTACGCAACACCAACGGTATTATAGTAAAAGCAGACAAAACATCAAACGTATACACCACGAGCCTCAATACATACAATTATTTTATTCGCCGGGAACTGCACAAAGAATAGAAAAAAAACTGAATCTGCACTCACTAGCATTAATAAGGAAGCACTAAGCATAGTAAAAAACTGAAAATATCCGATAGAACCGAGCCTCTAACCCCATTGTAAGCCCACATTTAACCTAAAGGATCACAAAAATAATTTTGAAACAGACGCCACAATTAGATTAATATGCCCATCTAAGTCGGATATCGGTAGAATTAGCAAGTATATTCTAGATAGAGTAATCGCACAAATTAAGGACAAACTAGTAATTAAGCTATGGGCTAACACTCACGAAGCAATAGACTGGTTCAACAAAATAAGCAATAGGGAAACTTATAACTTCATACAATTCGACATTAATGACTACTACTCATCCATTTCCCCAGTCACCCTGGATAAAGCGCTAACCTTTGCCCAGAATAATTCAGACCTTACCTCAGACGAAATTAAAATAATACTAGCTGCTAGAAGGACTATCATTAAATTCTAAAATAGCTACTGGGAACGAAAAGACAGACAGAATAGCTTCGATATCACAATGGGATCTAACGACTCAGCGCAAATAACGGACGTGGTGGGAATATATATAACGCACAACTTACATAAGGAATTCAATAACCTCCAAGGAGGTATTTATAGAGACGATATTTATATAGCCAAAAACTTAAACAATCAGAACATAGAAAGATTACGAAAAAACATTAGAATATTCTAGAAAACTAGGCCTAGGTATCACTTTCGAACTTAACCCTAAAAAAGCAAATTTCTTAGATGTAACTCTCAACCTAAACACAGGATTAATAGAGCCCTTCCATAAGAATAACGAAAATCTAGCCTACATTAGTTACAACTCAAACCACACCCGATCCATAATTAACTCCATAGAACATAGTATATCCCTCAGAATATCCCGTCTATCTTTGAACATAGAAATCTTTAACAAACACAAACTAGTATAACAGCTTTACATAAGGCTGGACATAAGGAGAAGCTAAAATACATACTAGACAGAGACAACAACAAACCTAATGACATCTACACTACCCGCTCATACAGAAATAACAAGCATCGGACTAAACATCGATTTAGGCAACGAGCACCAAAAATAACCTAACAGAACACTAATAATAGGAACCCCCAAAACTCCTCTATAAAAACTAAACCACCTTCTACATTCTTTAAACTAATAAATAAACACTTCCCTACACTACACAAATACCATGAAATCTTCAATAGAAAAACTATAAAACTTTCATACTCTACTGCAGCCAACATAGAATCGCACACAGTAAGATCAACCACAAAAATATCTCTAAGGAAATTAACCTCCCAACGCGCACCATAGCACCAAATACAAAACACAAACACATAACAACATCACAACCACAAATGCACCAGAATGCATCACAACAAAACATTAATATGCCTAAATCACAACCCACCAACAACTTACAAAAACGCAACGACGAACTTGCACAAAATAAAACCTCAAATTGTAATTGCCACCTACCCTATAAATGCCCACTACAGAATAGATGACTGGATTCCGGCATGGTATACCTGTGTACTGTGAATTCATGCAACTCTACTTGGCACTACATAGGTTCCACAGCTGGGGAGTTTAAGAAAAGGTGATACGTCCTCAGACACTCCATGAGGAACCGCGCGCTGGAGAACTCTACAACGCTCGCCAATAAAATCTGGCAGCTTAAGCACAAAAAGGTAGAATATAAGATTAGCTGGTCGAAATTATCGACAACAAGAGCCTACAGCAACGGTATGTCCCTCTGCGGGCTCTGTAATTTAGAACTGCTACATATTTTAAGGCACCATAGGATGCTGCTTACCAGCAAAATAGAAAGATCCATTTTCTGTAGGCATAAAATAGCTACGAGATTTACGAACTTCAAACCACCATGATTTGAACCATCAATCCCCAAATTAGTACTGAACAACCTAGGTTTTAACATATAGAATAAACACTATCGCACCACTATTAGCTATCAAACTGCCAACTGATCACTGGACTATATATCTCTGTACACTTCTTCAACCCTCTCTCGCGCGCGTGTATGTTGAAACACTATGCATTTCTAAAATATTTTCACCAAACTTAAGACATAGGTTACTTATGTACTCCGGATGGTCATGGGCACTTTCATTTTTCTAGCCAGTTATTGATTATAGTGTCACTCGGCATATAACCCCCTTCAACCGCTTCCTTGGAGTCGACTGAAGCACTTTAGTGCAATGCAACGAATCGTCATAACTGCTGGTGTTCGCAACCGATTTTTACAAACCTTGACACATGGGCTACGTTTGTTCTACAGATGAATGTGAACTCTCAGAATTGGCACATATTGAGTAGGGGACCCCTGAGGCTAGGAACCCCCTTTTGGAAAATACCGATGATTTTGTAAAAGTATAGTTTTCGAAGCAGCACTGAAGTATTGACATAAATCGTATACATTACTGCTATTTAATACCCGAGCAACGCCGGGTACCTCTGCTAGTATATATATATATATATATATATATATATATACAGAGAGAGAGAGAGAGAGAGAGAGAGAGAGAGAGAGAGAGAGAGAGAGCGAGCGAGAGAGAGAGAGAGATAGAGAGGAAGAAAGAAAGAGAGAGATGGATGGATGCATTGACCCGTAACTTCTGGTAATGACGTAGGGACAACATAATGGCATAAGGCGTTTACTGAGCATTCTGTAAACCTGGTGAAACCCATCCCCTCTTCAAGCCTAAAGCAGCCGACTTCAGAATAAGAAAGGAAGAGACTGATAGACAATGCGCAGAAGGTTGGAACGAATCCCGCAAGGTATTCTAATCGACATTGTAACATATGTGTTCTCAGACTAAACTAAAACTCCTGATTATTTATCATCCTATATATTTGATTATATGTATATATCTGATATACGGGAATGGATGTAATGTTTTTTCTTTACAGAAACTTGAAAATATTATGAAATGTAGAGTAGCTGAGATACTAGATTCTAGCCATTAGAAGAAAAGGGAGAAAATGCATGTGGGGTGGCGTAAAAGGATAGATAGTTAGATAGATATGGAGAGAGAGAGAGAGAGAGAGAGAGAGAGGGAGAGAGAGGGAGAGAGAGAGAGAGAGAGAGAGAGCGAAAGAGAGATAGCACACCTGTCAACCAAACGGGGACTACCATAAAAAGCATTTCTCCAAAACGAGGAGAAATGAGACAAAATGGGCAGATTTTATATAATGGTTTCTTGTATAGGCACAAGGCCAGCAATTTTGGGGAAAGTCGATTAAATCGAACCCGGTGCATGACTAGTACTTTATTTTAACGACCCCGTAAGGATGAATGGCAAAATTAACCTCGACGGGATTTGAACTCAAATCATAAAGGGCCGTAACTCCATGCTGCAAAGCATAGCGTCCGACCCTCTACCGATACAGCCAATCCACCGCCCTTTTACATTACGAAAGCTATACCCATTTTCACAAGATAAAATAACTCTCACCCACCCCAGAGTCGGTGGGAGATCTCGCCGTCGGTCGGGGAGAGTTGACATGGCTGAGATAGATAGATTGATAGATATATAGATAGATAGATTTCTTTATTTGCCACAAGTGCGCACAAGAAAAGGGGACAATACAAAGACATGCCGGGGATTTTACATACAGTCGTGTAAAAAATATAAAAAGAAACAATTACAACAATCGAAATCCCCAATAGGGGGAAGCGCCACACATGAGTTGTTTAATACCCCGTCGATAGAACAACCCTCAACTCCAGGAGCGTGTTGTGCAAGTGCTACTTTCTTCCTTTGGCTCTCTTCTTTAACCTACAGGCTTATAAACATAGAAGGCCCAATCGTACGGGCCATTTTCGCTTCATTCACTCACCTTTCAGTAAATTTACTGGGGTGCAGTGCCTCTCTCTCTACTCTGATTCTCCTTCTAAAGTGATACTTAAAGAAGGGAATCACTTGTTGTCCGGAGAGAAAGGCATCTGACCTCAGTCCTCTCAATCTCGTCCACCATATAACTTCTTCCACCATAGCCACTGTACAGAGGAAAACCGCCTCTCTTTCGTTTTTGAAAGAGGCTGGCGGTTTGATCCTTACTATGGACTCGGCAGTCTACTTGATTTGTCCCATACGCGACAGCAGTTGTTCAGCATAGTTCCACTGGTCGGTTACGCCCGGGAAGTGTACAATTGCGTGCAGGACTGTTTCAATGTCCTGCGCGCATCTTGGACGCCTCCTCTTGGAAGGATCCCTGTCGGGGCCTCCATGCCTGTAGATCATGCCACGAACAGGTAGAGCTCCTCGGTAGCACTGCCAGGCCAGGGACCTCTGGAAGTTGCCCATAGGTTCTGGGCGGAAAGTCCTACCAAACAGACTGGTGAGATCATTGTCTTCGACGCCCAGAGTCTCTCCGAGCACGTCGTTGCCCTTGTAACGTACAATCCCTCTATAGAATGTCGAAGTGGCGTCTCCACTGATTGCTGCGCCCGATTGCAAGAGGACTGTGAGCGCCTGAGCGCATTCAATGTGCCAGGCGCCCATCGCTTTCGGTCTTTTCTTGACCCAGGACTGCAGCTCCGTCAGCGAGACGAGCTGTGGCAAAGCCTGTCTCACAAACGGTGCCCACACCGAGTGGGGGTCGGTGAGGAATACCATGAGATGCCGCAGCCTCAGCGCATGTTTGCGCATCATCAGCCGCGGCATTCCCAGCCCTCCGTTGGAAGGGTGCTACACCAGACGGATCTCCTCACCAGCGGAGCCTGCTTCTTCCACAGAAACTGGAAGAGCATGCCTTCCATCTTGGCGAGATTTACACGGGGACAAGGCACGACAGTCAAGCGTTAGTAGATGACGGACGCTATGAAAGTGTTCGCCACCTCCGCTCGACCTTTCAAGGACAGTTTCACTCTGCCCACTTCTGGGTGAGCGCAACCACCTTGGCCGTGACCTCGTTCCAGTTTTTCTCCACCTGGAGGTCTGGACCGAACCAGACCCCGAGCAATTTCACCGGTCCGTCCCTCCAGCGTCAACGATGCTATCGGATGTCATCGGTTTGCCTCTCCACGTACCGAGTTGAAAACCGACAGACTTGTCCGGGTTTAGTTTTGCTCTCGTCAGCGTTTCGTATTCTTTAAGTGAGTTACTGATCACATCGATTTCCGAGGTGCTCGACACCATTACCGTCACGTCGTCGGCATAAGCCGACGCTGCTTTGCGCAGTCCCGGTTCTAGAAGGATGCCCTGCAACAGCTCCAATTTCCGCAGTAATGGCTCTAGAGTCAATACATACAGAATGGAGGAGAAAGGGCACCCCTGTCGAATGGAACGGGTGATTGCGAACGTCTCCGATAGGTAGCTGTTCACCTTGAAACCTCGAGCAGATGCTGGTGTGCATCGCCTCGATCCATCCTCTGAAAACGGGAGCGAAGCCGGCCGCCTTGAGAACCGCTTCCAAGTATCGATGGTCGACCCTATCGAATGCCTTAGACTGATCCAAATTTATCAGAGCCCCACCGAAGACGGGTTTACTACCCACCCTCTCTATGATGTATCGCATGAGGTGGAGGTTGTCGTGTATGGACCTGATCGGGATTGCACACGTTTGCGCTTTCCCTACCATGTTCTCGACGACAAGCGCCAACCTCGTCGCTAGCACCTTGGCCAAAATCTTTAACATCTGTGTTGAGCAGAGTTATGGGCCTGAAGTTGTTAATCTCGTCCCCTTGTTCTCGCCTTTCCTGATCAGCGTTACTAGGCTCTTGTCTGCAGAACTGGGAATTCTCCCGTTCTTCTGCCAATTGCAGTAGACGGCTTCGAGGACGCCAGAGAACAAGTCCGGCATGCCTATGTAAAACTCATAGGGTAGACCATCTAGACCGGGTGACTTGCGTTTCCCGCAGCATCCCAGAGCGTCCCGTATCTCAGTGTCCGTGATCGGTCTTTCGCAGAACTCGGCGTCCGTGTTCGAGAGACGCGGCAGGCCGTGGAGGTATGAACTAAAGTCCATTGCCCCGTTGGGCTCACCGTCGTTCTGCTCAAACAGTCGCGCAAAGTGCTGCTGAAAGGCCGCGCACATTTGCTTGGGGTCAAGTAGCACGCATCCGTTTTGGTCTTTCAAAGACCGAATCGTGGACTTGTTGCCAATTTTCGCCACCGTCACTCGGGCCCAGCTGACAGCTTTCGCTCCTTCGTTTCCTAGAGCACGTGTTTTGGTTCTGACTACGCAGCCTTCGTGTTTCGCATCGAAGAACTGCTCCAGTGCCGTTCTCGACGCTAACACTCTAGCCGCGTTGTCACTTCTCAGTGCCTCCTCTACCTTAGCTACTAGTTCTCTTTCTATTTTGTTTTTCTATAAGGTTAACTCTCTGCTAAACCCTATCGATTCTATTCTAATTGCTTTCTTGAGAGAGTACCACCAACTATTTTTGACGATTACTCCCGTTAACTGTTGCTTGACTAGTCTACTTATCCGTTCACTGTAAGCTTTACGTGCCGGCAACGACACGTTCAGCTTCCAGTATCCGGGTCCTTGCCTATGTGTTCTATCACGTTTGACTAAGCAGACGACTAATTTGTGATCTGAATAGGCAACCATATGCATTTGTGGACAGCTTAACATCTCCTTGTCCATTTCTCTAATGAAGAACCTATCTAAATACGATCTAGATAACCCGCTGCGGTTTGCCCACCTCCACTGTGGTGCAGTCGAGAAATCCAGCCGATACCTATCGGCCAGTTGGAATTGGCCGATTAAAGTTTTGAGGCTGTTGCACCCCCTCTACTGGGACATGCTCCCACATAGTCCCATCGTGCATCTAGGATACCATTCCAGTCCCCCACTAAAAGTAAGGAGCGAGACGTTCCCAGAAAAGACTCTAGACGCTTAAAGAAGTCTGGCCGTGATTGCGATTGCCCGGTCGGGGCATAAACGGCGACCAGTCTGAAGGCTCCACCTCCAATACTGTTCACGTCTAGGACTACCAGTCTACCCTCCGGGTGCAAGTGTACTTTCTGTACTTCGACGTCCAAGTTCTTCCGAAACATGACAGCCACTCCCCCTCCACATCCTGGTTGACAGAGAGATGCGTAGATCTCAAAGTCGTCGAAGATGGGGGTTAGTTGCTGCCTGTTGTGGATCCTGGACTCGGTGATGGCTATCACATCCATACCGTGTGAGCTAAGGTCGTTTAAAAGTTAGCCCTTTTTCCAGGGCATCCCTAGGCTACGCACATTCACGCTTCCAACTCGTAAACTAGCCATGTTGGTGAAGAAGATTTGGAGAAAGAGGACGAAAGGTGCACTTACCTTTTCTTTTCCTGGAGATCGGGTTGTTCAATCTCCATTTGGGTGCTGGATGGGGTGTTGGGTGGGGTGGGGAAACATTTTAATAGGACGCGGTTGATGGGTTTCTGGCAGGGGTTGCCCACGTCCTGTGAAAATTTATTTTTCAGGTCATTATAGGTTTCCATAGAAACCCTTATAAGTTTAAGGTGTGGAGAAGATTCTGCCTTGACGAAAGTTTTGCCATCTGTCCCCACCTTGGGGTTTGAGAGATGAACTCCATCTAACTCTTGTTGTTTGTGTTGATGTATGCGTATTGTTGTTTGTGTTTTTGTTGTGTTGTTTTAGTTTGTTGTTCGTCCGTTTATGGTGGGTGCTTGTGTTTTGGGTGGTGTTGGTGTTGGTTTTGCTGGTACGGGAATGTTTGACTGTGGTGTTGTTTGTGTTGTTGTTTGTGTCTGTGGTTTTGTGTTGGTGTTGGTGATTGGAGTTTTGGGGGTTTTGTGGTGTCTCTTTTTTGTTTTTTAGATTTCTGCGGCTCTCCCTCTTCTTCACTTAAAGAAGGAGAAGCAGCTTCATCCATCGATGAATAACAATCGTCAGGAGAGTGGGGTAGGGGTGTGTTGTGTGGTGGTTGTGTTTCGGTGTGTGTGTTTGTGGTAGTGTTTGATGGCGTGGGATGGGGTGGGGCTGAGTTCTTCAGGGGTGTTGTCTCTGTTTTTTCTGTTGTTGTTGGTTGAGTGGCTGTTTGTTTTGGTGTGGTTGCTCGTTTCGTCTGTCGTTGTACTTGTGGTGGTGGTGGTTGTTTTGGTGTTGGTGTTGGTAATAGTGTTTTTTTAATAATGTTGTTGTGGTGTGTTTGTTAGGACAGGAGGCTTTTAGGTGTGCTGTGCTACCACAGTGAAAGCAATGAAATGTTCGTCCTTCTACCAAAATGTTTATTTTGTTGTTGTCGGCGATGACGACTCTTTCGGGTATTTTGGAGATTTTCTCCGGCCTCATTTGCAACGGAATCTCCAAATCCGTACCCGCCCACCTTCGTCGAATAGACCTTCGTATCGAAAGAATCATATCAGTTTCTGGATCTACGAAGCCAGCCAAGATCCACCAGATGTTAATGTTTGGTGGTATATTTTTATTGTCCTTTTTCCCATGTATGTAGGGAAACAGGTGAATGCTTTTGACACTATTGGTGTCACAGAATGTTTTTGGGCGAGTGCCTCGCTTTTAAAGAGTACGAAAACACATCCTTGCTGTTTTCCTCGTTGGAGAAAGTCGATATTTGCTAGAATTTCCTTGAAAGTAGCTTCTATATCAGTTTGACTAAATAATATCGGCTTTCTCGTGGTATTGGATCCAGTCCTAAAGATCACTGTCCTACGAACTGTGTCTTCTTTTATTTCAAGGGGTGAGTTAATTCTAAACCCACCCTTCTCTTCGAAAGTTACAAATGTTCTCCCTTGCTGGAGAATATCTCTTGGATTGGAGATGTCAAGATTTATAAAATCTTGTTTTTTGTTCACTGTTTCAGCGAAAGACATTTTTTTTGTGTGGTGTTGCTGTTATTGTTGTTGTTGATATCGTTGTTAGCCTCGGTGTTGGAAATCTGAGTTCCTAGACGAGGTGAAACTTTATGTGTAGATGTATCTGTGGAGTTGTTGATGTTGACATTTTTTTATGTGTATGTATGTTAATGGGTTTAATTCCTGAGTTTTCATTTCTCTCCGCTTCGACGGTAGAAATTTTACAATCTTCAAGTAGCAACATTTTTTCCCTTTGTTGACAGTCGTATCTATGGCGACGTCCATAGTAGCAGAAGCAGATATAACGTTAAAATCTGCCTCTTTCTCTCTCTCTCTTTTCTCTGTCGACGTTCTCCAGCGTTCTTTCCGTGTTATTCATGTTTTATAGTTGGCAAAATTTGATATTTTAAAACAATTTAAAATGGGATTACCACCCAGCTGACAATTCAGCTTGGGGGTTAATCTACAAAATAATATGTTTTTTCAAACAAAATAATATGTTTTTTCGTATATAAATTTACAAAAAACCTTACCGGTGATGTTCCACGCGTCAGGCAGAAGGAGAGAGAGAGAGAGAGAGAGAGAGAGAGAGAGAGAGAGAGAGAGAGAGAGAGAGAGAGAGAGAGAGAGAGAGAGAGAGAGAGAGAGAGAGAGAGAGACTTATTCTCATACCCAAACAGAAGGAAAAGTCTCAATCCACCATTATCAGACTATCCTTGCAATTTGAACACCGAAACTCTCTTTTAATGTGACCGTATACTGAGAAGCAAGCCAAACAGTGAACCAATATAACTTGACCTTAAATAAGTGTTGAAGCATGTCGCCTCCCCGATGAGGGGGTTACGACCACTGAACAGGAACAGTGTGACATCAACTGATATTTTCCTGGCTCCTCCTTCCAACACCGATGGTTCAAGGTGTAGAGGGAAGTCAGCAGTGTTCGAGCTATGCTTAATTCCCCTGATAAGCCTTGCGAGAAGGAAATCGTAAATGATAGGCTCTCGGTTTTGACTTAACATGTTATGTGTGTGTGTGTGTGTTTATGTGTAAAACGTAAACGGAATATATTCATATACATATATTCTTCATGAGTACGCATGTACACACATGTAACGATTTAAAATCAAGACATTCCTTTCGCATTAATAAGTTTTCAATCGGCTGATCATTTTAATTTTCCTCGTTCCTACTTGGCGTACTTTAGTTCACTCGTGTTTCTCTTTATCGTAGAAGACATAATGAAAATTGAAGCTCTTAACTGTTCAATCATTATTACAAAAGCGAACGCCGCACTGGTTATATTTAACAATAGAAATCCCCCGAAGCTATTCATTCTCCATTCCTTATAAGAGTTGTATGGACATTTTATCATTTTCGTGGTGTCGGAAAAGTTCCCTAAATAATAACTATCATGATTTACATCATAAACCACTTTCAGTCCTGGCTATTTCTGCTCTTGGCAAAATTTTGATTAGACTGGATGTCATAAAATCTTTATTTCGTTATGTTGAATCCATCCGCCTTATTCATTAAATATTCTCACTTGCAACAAACCAACAGCATGCACCGTTCTGTTCAAATTTGTGTAGACGAATTCCCTCAAAGAATTCTTTTTATGTTAGCATCGACTTGATTTTTCATGAATAATATTAAAGTAGATTTCTTATTAAACACTGTTTGAATAGCAGGATCGGTAGAATCTCAGTTTAAATACAACCTTGTGGTATTTACTTAGGCTTAGTATGTCTTGAATTTCGATTCCTACCTAAGTCGACTTTAAATGTCCTTCTTCCGGAGACGTTGGCGTAAATAATAGCCAAGTTGATTTAATAGATTACTTCATTTATCCTCTTAAAGGTATGAATGTGTATATCAAATTTTAATATCTATCTTACCAAAATACTTCAAATGCCAAAATACTTCAGTGCTATATTCGTCATTCATTGCTATTAGTTTTATGGACGCAGATATGGCGGAGTGGTTAAGAAGTTCAATTTCCGTTTATCCTCACCAGCGGTAGATCCCACTGCATCTTGAGGTAGTATTTTTACTATAGCCTCAGGTTAACTCTACCATCGTCTCAACTTTAGTAGACGGGCACTCAGTTGAAACCCGTCACATATTGTGTCGCGAATATTCTGTTTGGATATTAACTCAATGGTATACGTATCTATACAATATTTAGCTACTTACACGTTACCGTTACGAATCAGACTTTCATTTGATTAAACATCCGATTGCTCATTGTCAAAAGCTTTAGAAGATCCGTCATATACTGTAATAGAGATAGATTTATTAAAGACAATCGATTGACAGAAGCGGTTGCACGTCGAAAAAAAAACGGGTTTTCGTATTTATTTGAAACCTTTTACTGTTCGATATCGAATCCCAGTAAGGTTACCTTTATTCTTGAATCTGTAAAATACATTTCAGTCATGTACTAGACTGTACCCATTTCCCAAATATGAAGACTAATTTCCTATGCTAAATTTCATCATATGTAGGTATTGAAACATTACTGCAGGATGTTACTAGAAATATCGATGTAGAAATTGGATATTGTTTTAAGGGATTTCATGATTACGAAATGGTTTAGTTAAATGTCTTAGATTATTTGAAGTTTTATTACAAGCATACATTTTTTCGTTAGGTATTAATCAGTTTAATTTTATTTTCATTTCTTCATAATATATTATTTATAAAGAATAATTGTCTTCTACCTTCTAATAAATTATTGATGGGGTCTTATGGTTTTTATTGTTGCAATGTGGGGACCTGACAAGAAGTTTATGAAGGAAGAGATACTGTTGCTTCACTTAAATTTAGTGTGAGTTTTGCACTGTACTTTAGAGTGATATATCAGTTGAATATATTTCACACTTGGTAGATTTTAATGTGTTTTTATGCATATATCTATTTTGAGAATAATTTCAAGCCTTTTCTCGAGAGGAATTGCGTATCCAAAAATTTGATTTTACTTTTCTATTCGACATTGATCGTAAATATATCTTTTCATTAGTTTTAGTCACTGGGTTGTGATAATTCTGAGCCACTGCTATTTCTTAAATATCTTTTCATATAAATGAATTTAATATATATGTATTATTCATGTATATATTATTCATGTATATATTATTCATGTATATAATTTATATATATATATTATTATATATATTAATATATATATTATTATATTATTCATGTATATTATTCATGTATATAATTAATAAGAGTTTCAAGTATGTAATGAAATTTACTCACACGAAACCGGGAATTCTGGGCCGATTCCTTTAAAATTTGTACAATTGAGGCTACAGACAATGGAATGAAACTTCACTTGAACACGGCTGCAGAATCCTATGGGAATATTGAATAGTGTGGTAATTAGCTATTGCTTTAAACTTTTCTATTTGCCCAGGGATATTAATGAGCCTTTTAAATCCAATATGAATATAAGTAAAATTTTATCTGTTAAATATACCAGCTATTTCAATGTTGTAAAACAACAAATAATGGTACGTATGTAACTTAATTGTGGATGAGTGGATTTGTAAATAAGTATCTTTAATCTAGTGTTGATTCATTGATCAAAATAATTTTACTCTACTTTATGTGTAGTCATGGTTGAATTTCCATTGCTTTCTATAGAATGGTATTTTTATCATTTGCTCTAGCAGCATTGGATTAGCATCCGTGTTTAAGTTTTAATTTAGAGGCTTTACTTTGTGGAATCATTTGAGAATAAACATCAAAATTTCACGAAAGGTCAATTTTATTAAAAGCTTCCAACTGTAATCTGCTTCTTTGCAGAATACCTTACTGAAATATAAAGTGTTCATAGCATTAGTTCAAATAATTAATGTTACACGAATAACGCGTTAACATTCACACATTAAAACTACATAGCGTATACCAAGATTTTACAACTATTTCATAAATTAAAAATATTCCAAAAGCAACATGTTATTCTTTTACTCTTAATTGAATGATTACTTCAGTGTGTCCAAAGCAAGCTTCGAAATACAAGTCGTCCATATTACATGAGGCGATAGCTAATAAATACAAAGCTTGATAAATAATTGTATCTACTATTGGCACAAGGGAGTGAATAATCTCTTTGCTTTCTGATTCTGTATAAACTTGCTTTTCATCATTCCGTGCTGGTTAAAATATTCACTAACCAAACCCCGAGAGGAATTTAAACGACTATGAATTCCAATGAAATTGATATTAGAAAATATATGAATCAACATTCGAAACAATTGAATAGGATATACACATTAAAATATATATTAGGTATGTATTTATTACTTTCTTTCAGAGAACATCAACCAAAATATAATTATTTGTATTTTGAATATATTTACATTCAACCAATTACTCTTTAGAAAGACTTACTCTACCCCACCCCACCCATACATACTTCCAAGAATACCGTTATATGAAAGTAGTAGGTCAGCCAAGAAATGGTGATTTTAAATATACTTAACACAAATGTACACACATACATACACACAATATATATATATATATATATTTATATAGGCTTAAAAATAAGAATAAGAATAAGAAGAAACAAGAACGGGATGGGGGAAATTTTACTCATCAGTTGGCTACTGGGCGTCTCGGATATTTCAACGCTTTAAAGACAATATATCTACCCCCAGAGCGTTCAATAACTGGGTAAGTTATTGGGAAAACGGAGGAGGGAGGGAAAGAAAATAGAAGGGAAAAAAGAAAAAAAGGAGAAAAGAGAAAAACAGCGAAAAAAAAACGAAAAAACAACACACAGAGAATGTGCGAGCAAAGCCAATCTTAAATAGCAACTACACAGCCAGCCTATTCTCTCTCTCTCTCTCTCTCTCTCTCTCTCTCTCTCTCTCTCTCTCTCTCTCTCTCTCTCTCTCTCTCTCTCTCTCATATATATATACACATATATATATATATATATATATATATATATATATATATATATATATATATATATATATATATATATGTGTGTGTGTGTGTGTGTGTTTATGTGTGTGTGTGTACACTGATATTTTCCATCACATTCACTAAAAAATTAAGCGACTCTGCCCGCCCGACCGACCGCTCGACCGCATTTACAACTTTAGTTACATCTTTCAGTTAACAAATCCTTTGCCATCTTTATAATTGGCCTTGTTGTCATGATCGTTACAGTTTCCCTTCAACCCTTTATCCCTATTGTATATCACATGCGGAGCCACATATAAACACTTTGTAACCATGGTTGTTCATATTTCTCCTACTGTAGTCAATCTGAAGAATTTCAAACTGAATATTAACCACATCTTTGTCACAGATTTGTAATATTCTACACAGTTTAAAGTCATTTATTGTCTGTGGCATTTTGTTAATCTAGAGAAAGTATTATTATATTTAGAATTTATCGCCTCTGAAAAAAATATACTTAACATTAATATGAGGGTCGGCTGAAATGTTCACAGGCTGACCAAGATACTCTCATGGATACCAAATGAGGTTTATTTTGCTACATAATCCATGCTGCTATTAATAGGGTTGAAGGGTTGAAATTAATGAATGCAAGATTTCACATCCCTAGCATCAAAAATTCAATAGTCAGCGCATGAACTTTTCCGCAGACTCCTGCAGTGAACGAATATATTAGATTTCATATGTTAATGGAAAATATGTAGGGAATACTCTCAGTGACAGTTGATATTATACATATGTATGTGGTAAGATCTATGTTATTAAATAGACATTTCGGAAAATATAATTAGTGAAGTAAACTATACAGAATAGTATTAGATACCAAAGTTTTGTTATTGACTGCCTGCATATTTTAGTTGAAAGAACACACATAACTGTTTGTGTGTGGGCTTATCTAATGTTACAATGCTGAACAAAGGATAGAGAGAACTCTTCAGTTTGGTTAAGAACATAACTTCCCAAGTCCTGGAGCCACGTTAAAATACAACCACTGTTCGCTGTAAAGTGCTGGAATCTACGTAGTTTCTGAGAGGTCAGTAGCTTCTATTATGTTATGACTTCGTCTGTGTCAACATTTCTACCCCATGCCAACATGGTAAATTGGGCGTTAAATGATAATAATTGTTTCTACTTTTGGCACAAGGCAAGGAATTACGCCAGTGCGATACTGGTACTTTATTTTATAAACCCCGTAAGGATGAAAGTCAAAGTTAACCTCGGCAGTATTTTAACTCAGATCGTAAAGGGCCGTAACACTATGCTGCCAAGCATGGCGTCTGACCCTCTACCGATACTGCCAATCCACCACCCTTACATGATAATAATTGTTTCTACTTTTGGCCAGCAATTACCTAGCACATTACTGGTACTTTATTTTATTGACCACGCAAGGATGAAAGGCAAAGTTAACCTCGGCGGGACGATGAATTTGGTGTAGTGGGAGTTTTTAAAAATTGCATATAGGACAGTGACTAGTAACATCGATATACCAGTGGCAAAAGTGACTTGCTGTATGTAATTATGAACATTTACATATTATGCTTAAACCTAACCAAGATCACATTTGCTTTTTGTGCTTTGGTTTCGATAAAATAACTGTTGAGTAAAAAGTCAGATAGGTTGATTATAGACTTCTTCCCCATACCAGATGTGTTGTGTATATATTCAACAAAGTCGGAAAACAATGAGAAGCAAATACGAATCAGTCAAGTACTAAAGCTGATTTGATCGTGACCAGAATGCTGGATGCACATGCAACAACTTTTCAAACTGATCGACTGAAGGGTCTCTACTACGTTCGGTTGGCCGGGATCGAGCCTAATGACGGTGTTTTTTCTAAAAGGTGGATCTCAAGATAATGAGGAATATTCTTGACTATTGTGTGACACACCGAGATGAAGTTTCCACACTTTAATCACTGGATGCAAGTGGAAGGGCAGAACCTTTCGATTGCATGTAATCATTTTCGGGAACAAGCATTCATTAGTTATTAGATGGTAGAGAACTTCTATCTTAAAAACTATATATGGCGAAATGTGATTCGACCATTTATTTAACATGAAACAGAAACAAAGTCTGCGTTTTCTGAGCACGTGATTTTAAACTTGCCATAGAAAAAGCGTTTTCGTGACACCGACTGGCAAAGGCATAGCTAAAAACCACAGTTAAATTTTCAACGGACAATGCTTTGACGCATAGAGTTACGGCCCTTTCCATTCTGAGTTCAAATCCCGCCGAGGTTAACTTTGCTTTTCATCCCTACGAAGTCGATAAAATAAAGCACTAGTAATGCACTGGGTAATTGCTGGCCTTGTGCCAAAAGTAGAAACAATTATCATTAGTATAATTAATGGCGGTGGATTGGCAGTATTGGTTGGGTGTCGGAACCGTGCTTTGTAGCATAGAGTTACGACCCTTTACGTTCTGAGCTCAAATCCGTCGAGCTAAACTTTGCCTTTCATCCTTATGGTGTCGATAAAATAAAGTGCCAGTTAAAATAACGCACTGGCTAATTGCTGGCCTTGTACCAAAATTAGAAACAATTATCATTAGTATAATTTCATAATTTCACCATTCCACAGCAAACAATGTAGGAACCAGTGAACTATTAAAATTAGAATCGAAATATCCCTCAAATTAAACGGTTTTTTTTCAAAGACACATTGGAAAATGTAGTCCTCAATACGCAAAGCCTGAATAAATTTCCCGGTGATTTTAGCTGACATTAACAAAGACCACATATTGTATTTCCGGTATTTAGCAATATTATAAAGGATTCCTTTCGGTATAAAACCAAACAAGATCACTAAACGATATAACAAAAACAAGAATACAAATATATGATACTTTTTCTACGATGTTTCTAAATACCGCTTGCAACAAGTAGATAATATGACAATAAACAGGCGAAAGAATATTACAATGTCATCTTAACCTTGAGGTGTGGGGCGCACGTAATTTATTTTGATAATCATCACGAGTAAAGCCATCAAAACAAATATGCTCGCTAAATGCAAACCCATAAAAGTAATTAAGCGTAAATTACAGGTTCTAGACGTAAGCCATAGAGAATGACAACTTTGAAAGAATGATGCATAGACAGAACTATTTATACTCCCACAGTCATACAATGTACACACACACACTCACACACACACACACACACACACACACACACACACATATATATATATGTGTGTGTGTGTGTGTGTGTGTGTGTGTGTGTGTGTGTGTGTGCGTGCGCGTGTGTGTGAGTACCGATTTCGATTCAATTACATTAGTATTAGAATAAAATAAACCACAAACATTACATGTTAAACATTAAATACTTTAATTTTTATTTGAGGCCTAAATCTCATGATAAAAGCAGAAAAAAAAAAAAATAAATATATATATATATATATATATATATATATATATAGAGAGAGAGAGAGAGAGAGAGAGAGAGAGAGAGTGTGTGAGATAGATAGAGAGAGAGAGAGACAGACAGAAAGGAGAGAAAGGGAGAGAGAGGGAGAGAGAATAAGAAAATGTGAAGTAGTTTCAGATGTTAAAGTCCTTTATTGATGAGGTTCTGATACATATTTGAATGGCAACAGTGTCCACGCGATTCCGCGTACGCAGTGCCATGATCTCACCAGATAGCTTCTTACATAATAAAGTTACGTTCCTGAGGCAATTCAAATTAAAACGACAACGGAATGGACGAAGATGATGTTCTTGAAGCCTTCGCCCGTTCCCCTGTAAGCCCTAATTCCATCCACAGGTTTGCGCAGGCGCAAATGTGAAGGAAGTTGACCATCTAACTACTACTCCAAAACACAACAAAACTAGCCTAAGCAAGTCCTACCACCACCACCACAAAAAAACAATCAAACTCCCCCATCCAGGCCGGTACAGTGACACGGTCACAGGGTTACTGTATGAGTTTAGTGCCTAAATGTTAGCGCTTTATGGTGTAATCGATATATACGAACAATCACCAACTATCACCTACGCCCGTAAATTTCCTCTAGCGTGGGGTTGATTTACACATATTGGATATCTATTCCACTGGACGGACTTAGCCGATTAAATAAGCGGAATAAATCCAACGTAAAACCCCATATTTTCATGCAACAACCTGCATTTCGCACAGATGTCTAGAACCGAAGCACCCTCTCACTTCACTATTTCTGGCGGATTTCCACCCAAACTGATCTTCACTTTACTTCTTCCCATGTGTGATGGTCCATTTAGCAAGAGCCTCGCTATTGAAGAACACCGAGATGATCACCAACTACTTGACCCTTGCCACGTAGTGAATGTCTGCCTTTAAGCCCTTCATAGCAGCCTCCACCTAGGAGGGCGGGGTAAGCTCCATCAAAGATAATGATAATAGACTAATACGTACGTTAAATATTTTTAAAGAAATAATGATAGACTATTCGTCGTCATACATAAGTATGTACTTACAAGTGTGGTTGCATACGATTATACGTATGCATAAATATAGAGTATCAAATATACATAGACACACGACAAAATCGCTTCGGGCCACGGTCGGGATTTTACATCTCTCTCTCTCTCACTCTCTCTTTATATATATATATATATATATATAACAAAGGAATTGTGGTAAGGAACCAGATGGACCATAACACACCAGAGTACTCAATACTTAGGATAGTAGAGTGGGAATTGGAAAAAGTATGACACCGACGGCAGAGCTCAAGCCGTTTCGACGGCTATTTCTGGACTAAATTAGAATGTTTAGCCTGGTGAATAAATAGCCGAACTTGTCAAGGGGTACTTCCTTATATGGGAAGATTGTAGTTGTCAAGAGGATTGGTTAAAATTTGTTGTAAACACAAATAAGTCTATCATTGCCTGTAGAACAATAGGGCTGTGAGTGGAGCGGTCAAGCGTTGAAAGTGATATGTATACAGCAGATTCTAAGGATAGTGTATGAAGTGGAGGAGGGAGGTTATAGAATAGGTAAATCGAATGAGAGTAGGAGACAATAAAAGATAATAGAAAAAAATAAAAAAATATATAGTGAGAAATGAATAAAAAAAATCACAATGCTATCTTACAATTACAGGTTAATAAGTTGAGAATAGAAAAACTTGTAGAAATTGAGTAGTACCAGAACTGATACAAAATTAATGGGGTTTAACACGTCTGCTATAAGTAGTTAGTAAAACGTATTCGGACAATTCTATCTTAAAATTACAGGGGTAGCAGAACTAATGCTACAGAGGTCCGATGGGCTGCATCGGGGTAGGCGAAAGGGGAAAAGTAGACGAGGAAGAAAATAGGGGGTGGAAGGAAATGATAGGATGAGAGAGGGGGAAGAAGAAGACAAAGAAGAAAAGAAAAGAAAGGAGATACATCTACCTAAGTAAGCTGGGGTTTCCCCTAACTTATTCGGCAAGTGGGGTGGGGTATCAAGCCCTTGTCTACCCACCCGGGTCGTTATAGGTTTGAGGTCGAGGTAAGTCCTACCCAATCTGTGTTTGCATGCGGTTACCAGTTCGTCTTTCTTGTTTAGGCGTTGGTCCTTCGAAAACAGCATTTGTAATGTTTTCTCCGACCATAAGTTACACGGACAGCGTCCTCCCGTGTAAGAGTTAGCTCTGGACAGTAAGCTCCAAGTGAGATTGTAGGTTATATTATTATCTTGGAGGACCCAGATGTGGCCCGAAAGTGTAGTGGTATGTTGCCGGACCGGGTTTCGGAAAGTATGTCGGTGTTGGTAGAGTCGGGTCTTGAAGTCACATGCGGTTAATCCTATATAAGCTTTGTTGGAGGTGTCCGTCTTCACGTTTCACTGGTAGATCACGTTACGTTCTCGGCATTTGTTGTTGAGGGGGCACGTAGATCTATCAGGGCAGTTACACCTCCTGGTCGGCTCTCCACTGATGTCTAGGTTATTTCTTCCATAGGGGTTGAGTTTTTGTTGTTTGAGGAGACGATGTTTTGTGCGAAGTTAGGTGTGGTGCTGTAGGAGAGTTTGATGGTGTTTTTGTTGATTATGTTGTGGTAGCGATTTTGTAGTGGGAAGTGTTTTTCGAGGAGTCTAAAGAAGATTTTCCCGATAGGTGTTGCCACCTCGGCATTATGGGGAGGATTGAACTACGTTACGTTGCGTGAGCGGCGGTGTCGCCTGCTAGTTCCGCTAACGGAAGCTGGATAAAAGGATATTTCCTCCCGGAATCCACTCCGCTTGAGGCCTGGTTGTAATGAGGCGCGTGTTCGTCGAATATTTGCTCATTAGCGGACAAACGAGATATGCGGAGGGAGATGTTATTAACCAGGTTATTAGTGATGTTTCTAGGATGGTTTGAGCGGCGGTGGATGTAGTGCAGGTTATCGTTTGGTTTCCTGTAAGGGTAGTACAGATCATTTTCGAGGTTAAGGGTAATTGACTCGGGTTAGGGACCTTTGTAGGGTGATTTTAAATCCCCAGTCCCGGAAGAAGTTGATTAGTTGTTTACGGACACGGTCTGTACTACTGTGGTCGTACCGTTTGAGGGTGAGGAGCCCATCATCCCGGTACAATCTACCGCCGAATGCAGGAAACATTTCGCTGAGTTTAAATAGTAGGAATAATCCTATAAGATCTGTGACATTGGCCGAATCCGTCGCGCCCATACTGACGTCGAAGGGAAAGTCGGGAGCTCTCTTTATCCACTTAGAGTTGTCAAAAAGTAGGACTGTTTTCCTGGCGTGGAGAATGATATTTCTTTCCTGGTCAGTGATGTGTGTGAGTGTTTCGGCAACTCCAAGGCGGCAGTAAGGAGCGGTAAGGTAATAGATGCATAGTAACTATCTACGTCAAACTGGATGAATTTTGTGTCTCGTTTGTCCTCCATATTCCTGAACCATGAGATTACTTCCTGGGTGCTGACCCATAGGCTAAGTCTCACGTTTTGCTTAACTTTTGGTATAACTCGGTCTAGGATCTTTTTACTGATTCTCCCTATGTTCGACTTCGTTTGGTTTATAAGCCTAATGGATGGTTTGCGGTCGAAGTCGGATTTGTGGTCCTTCAGTGTGAAGTAGGGAGTCTGTGGGTCTAGTGGTTCAGTGCGGTTGGCGACCAAGATGCTGGAGGTAATTTGTTGTCCATCTCGATTTATGTCCTCGATAATTGAATGGTTAGCCTTTTTATAGGTGGAGTTTAGGCTGCTCCTGATCAGTGTGTGGTATCTGTCAGGGTTGACGAATTAGAGGTTTCCAGTTTTGTCCAAGTGCACCATGAAGTCGTTGGTGTTTTCATACTCTGTTATTGCTACGGAGTTGTTGTAGGAATTTGTTGTGTCTGGGTTTGAATTTAATGCTCTTGACCAGGTGGAAAAGGTCGTTCTAAAAGGGTGAGAGCATAGGGTTCAGAGGGGGATATTTGTAGGTATTGAATCCGAATCTCTCCTTGGTGTCGAAGTCCTAATTGTCGCGGTATCTATCGTAGAAAAAAGTTTCTCCATCTTAGTCTTTTCGCAAAAAGGTCGATTTTCTGCGTGAGCATCCGAAGGTAAAGTTTTCTCGGTGTACATGGGATGTTCTTGGTAGAGAAGTCGATGTTGTATTTTCGCATCGTGCGGGTGAAGAAACTTGAGCTGGGTGGAAAAGTCGGGATATAGCGTGGTAGAGTCGGAAAGTACTCTACTACAGAGATAGGACCTAAATATCAAAGGAATTGTCGTAAGGAACCAGATGGACCATAACGCACCAGAGTACTCAATACTTAGGGTAGAAGAGTGGTAAATAGGAAAAAGTATGACCCCGACGGCAGAGCTCAAGGTGTTTCGACGCCTATTTCTGGACTAAATTAGAATTTTTAGCTAGGTGAATAAATAGCCGAACTTGTCAAGGGGGTACTTCCTTATATAGGAAGATTGTAGTTGTCAAGAGGATTGGTTAAAATTTGTTGTAAACACAAATAAGTCTATCATGGCATTTGGTGGGAGGTAGGGTGGCTGAACTTGCCTGTAGAACAATAGGGCTGTGAGTGGAGCGGTCAAGCGTTGAAAGTGATATGTATACAGCAGATTCTAAGGATAGTCTATGAAGTGGAGGAGGGAGGTTATAGAATAGGTAAATCGAATGAGAGTAGGAGACAATAAAAGACAATAGAAAAAAATAAAAAAATATATAGTGAGAAATGAATAAAAAAAATCACAATGCTATCTTATAATTACAGGTTAATAAGTTGAGATTAGAAAAAACTTGTAGAAATTGAGTAGTACCAGAACTGATACAAAATTAAAGGGGTTTAACACGTCTGCTATAAGTAGTTAGTAAAACGCATTCGGCCAATTCTATCTTAAAATTACAGTGGTGGGGGAAATGATGCTACAGAGGCCCGATGGGCTGCATCGGGGTAGGAAAAATGGGAAAAGCAGACGAGGAAGAAAACAGGGGGTGGAAGGAAGTGATAGGCTGAGAGAGGGGGAAGAAGAAGACAAAGAGGAAAAGAAAAGAAAAGAGATACAACTACGTAAGTAACCTGGGGTTTCCCCTAACTTATTCGGCAAGTGTGTGTGTGGCGGGTATCAGCCCTTGTCTACCCACACGGGTCGTTATGGGGTTTGAGGGCGAGGTATATATTTATATATTCATTTATTTATATATATATATTTATTTATGTACATATATATACGAGATATTTATATATATTTATCGTTATATTTGGTGAACGTCATATTGTTGTAATAATATTACCAGAAATAATAACAGAACACACTCACTGTTTGGTTGGTTTTCGCTTCTCTATCTTTTATATCTCCACAGTTAATTCATTCGGTCATCAATGTTTACTATTGACTGACCAACGGTAAAAAATACAGATATAATATAGATATAAACACATATATATAGTCTGACAAAGTTCTTTCGTTGCACATCTGCAACATAATCAGTGGTACTATTATTTTCTTCCTGTTGTATTGTATATCTACACCATTTTCTTTTTATCTGTTTATTTATTTCAAAATAAAAATGGCGTAGATATACAATACAACAGGAGGAAAATAATAGTACCACTAATGATGTTGCAGATGTGCAACGAAAGAACTTTATTAGACTATATATATGTGTTTATATCTATATTATATCTGCATTTTTGACCGTTTGTTAGTCAATGGTAAACATTGAGGACCGAATGAATTAACTGTGGAGATATAAAAGACACAGAAATAAAAACCAACCAAACAGTGAGTGTGTTCTGTTCTTATTTCTGGCAATATTATTACAACAATATCACCCTCCCCAAGTATAACAATATTTGTTTCGACACACGATTTCATATAAAAAACCTCGCAAAACAAAATATATTTGTATATATATATATATATATACAATGATATTAAATAAATGGAAACTATATGTATAAAACCATATTTATTCTATTATATATATTTCAAGGGTACCAAAAATGTTAAAACGTTTATAAAACATTTTGTATTTTATCTGATGATAGCGTACCAAAATGTTTGGTACCCTTGAAATACATATAATAGAATAAATATGGTTTTATAAATATAGTTTCCATGTATTTAATATCATTGAATACTTACTCCAGAAAACTGTCGAGTGCTCTGAATCAGTTATAAACATCTATATTTTTTGGATTTCCAACAAATTAAATATCTCCTCTCTCTATATATATATAATTTTTCCTGAGTTCTGTTTTTTTCGTCGCTATCGTCTAAGCGGCCAGCCTATCGGTCGCTGTATTTGATTTGCAAAGCTGTCTAAACGTAATGTTATACTCTGGGGTAAAATTCTCCATTGAGTGCTTAGCTGCACACCGAAACTGCATTCGTACCTTGGCTGCACCCTAAAGCTTCGTTGATGCTGTACTAAAATTTGTATATATATATACATAAATATAAAGATTTACTTATACACAAACTAGACAAAGCCACAGATATATATGTGTTTTGGCAACCATTCACGATGTGGCTCAATGAAGAATTAATAAATTTAATAATCAGAGCAATATATATAAAGTATGTCCATAGAATTATTTGATAATATATATACACCATTTCCTCTCCCAATTAGCATAATTAACCACACAAAAAAACAATTAGACCAAGCTATAAGATTAAAAGGCACCTATGAAGAAATAGTAGATAAATAAACGACAGCAATCTCTTCGCGGCAAACCGCCATTGAATATTTACCCAATATTTCAACAGCACGTGGAAATCGATTAAATATACCGTCAAACATACACAATTAGGTATAAAATTAAAGTTAGAAGAAATGCTTATACACATACCAGGATTATGACCCTACCCTCGGGTTTTATTCGCATTTTGATATATCCTATTAAGGATAAAATCTCGAGCTTCGAACTCATCAGGATACAAACTCGTTAGTACAGATTATTTTCTAAAGTGGTCCCCGCCAGACACGAATTCAAAATGGCTAAGAATTTTGACGTGGCAGTGGTCAAGTCAGAAAGAATGTGATTGGTTGCTTACGGCGAGTGGGTTGGTTGCATATATATACACCATTTCCTCTCCCAATTAGCATAATTAACCCCACACAAAAAATAATTAGACCAGGCTATAAGATTAAAAGGCACCTATGGTGTATATATATATTATCAAATGATTCTATGGACATACTTTATAATATATATATATATATATATATATATATATATATATATATATATATATATATATATGTGTGTGTGTGTGTGTGTGTGTGTGTGTGTATATATATTATACATATCTCTATATATATATACATATACACACACTCACACACACACATATATATACCTGTATATATATAAAATTAAGTATGTGTGTGTCTGTGTGTTTGTGTATTACCTATAGGGGCCTACATCTTACGACCGATTTTCATGAAACTTTACAGGCTCATAGATTAGTCATCGGGGAGACTGTTCTATATATCAGAGTATCGTCTTTTTATTCCGGGCTCATTCTGCAGATAAAAATCGATAGAGGTGTCACCTTTTTTTAGGTATCGAAAAATAAGAATTTTGGCTCTAGCTCCCACATTTTGTCACCAATTTCGTTCAAATTTTAAAGCGAAATAGAATTTATCATTGCACATCCTGGAATTGGTTTATATTTTCCATTTGTTGTTCAGGGACGGCGTGGCAGCCGCTTAAATATTCAAAAATACCACTTTTAGACTCAAATTTCCACTTTTCGGCTCTACCTCCCACATTAATCAACCTACTTTGTTCAAATTTTACACTACACTAGATCTGATTATTTCACGTCTTAAAGTGGCTCTAAGTTCTGGATTTTTTGTTCAGGAACGGCGTTGCAGCCGCTTAAATATTCGGAAATACCACCTTTTCGCTCAAATATCCGCCTTTTCGGCTCTAGCTCCCACTTTTTTCAACCGATTTCGTTCAAATTCGAAACTAATTCTCCCAACATGCCCCTTCGTCAGTCACCCACGTTTCTCAGTGATAGAGGTCATCACCACCCTCCCCCGTATGGCCTGTGTGTGGCCTTAGATGAGTCACCGAGAAGCAGTCGCTAAGATCAACACCTTTTCATCAAAGCAGATATTATTTTACCTACCCAGGCAACGCTGGGTACTGCTGCTAGTATATATATATATATATATATGGAATGTATTTTTTCCCATCTTACTTCCATTCAGTTCTCTAGCAATCAATGAATGCGAGCTATGTTTATCTCGATTTATTTTTTAAATACTACTTCCAAAATGTTGTTGACCTCCTCTATTAAAATGAGTTGATAAGCTATTTCTACCTTTCTCGTTACCAGCTTCAGTGTCTATATGACGCCAATATAACA
Organism: Eledone cirrhosa; assembly: GCA_964016885.1. Lineage (NCBI taxonomy): Eukaryota > Metazoa > Mollusca > Cephalopoda > Octopoda > Eledonidae > Eledone > Eledone cirrhosa. The sequence goes on from OZ024743.1 coordinate 217,596,340, forward strand.
CATGCAATTGCAATTGCTTTAATTCCAGCGTGGTGTCATTTGCCCATCTAGCAACGGATACGTATCAGTTATCCAACTGGTTTCCTAATGCACAAATTATATTTTATTGTACTAGTTAAAAGATGTTACATACAGGGGATAATCTGGGTTTTCAAATTCACTAATTCCGTCTTGTGTATAGGAATAATTTATGTATAACAAGTAATATTTTGATAGTCTGATTACTTTTTTAACTTTTCCTACGTTTTACAATATATAATTGATATCGTTTTCTGTAACATTCTTGAAAAAGTGTGATCTGGAATAGCCTTTTCTCATTTTTCTTCCATTCACCTCTTTACTGAAGGAGGAAATCGAGATGTTTTTATTTCAAGTTGATATATATATATATATATATATATATATATATATATATATATATATATATATATTAAAACAATGAAATTAAACAAAAAACGGTTAATTCATAGTAAAACTCATTATTTTAGAATCGTTTCTGGGAGGTAGTAAGAAAAATATACAAACTTCTTCACAACCCGCCGTCTTCTGAAGACCCCCCCCCCCCACCCTCCCGAGACGATCGTAAAATAATGAGTTTTATTATGAATTAACCGTTTTTTGTTTAATTTCATTGTTTTAATAGTTCTCTTTTTGACTCTGTATCCAATGGATTATGGCGATGAAAATTTTGTATTTTAAACTTTGCTTCACGACATCTTCTACGTACGGATTACATTGAGTTCTTCATACGGTTTAGACCCTACCATTGATTAGTAGATTTATCTGTATATATATATATATATATATATATATATATATATATATAAACCCGTAGAGCAAATAACTTCAGAAGATCCCGTTAAGGGTGAAAGTAGCGATACTTTGCTTAAACGTAGATCTTTTCTCATAATATATATATTAATATATATATATGTGTGTGTGTGCGTGAGACAGTGTGTGTGTGTGTGTGTGTGTGTGTGTGTGTGTGTGTGTGTGTGTGTGTGTGTGTGTGTGTGTGTGTGTGTGCGTGCGTGTGTGTGTGTGTGTATGTTTGTGTATGTGTGTGAGTGTGTGTATATATATATATATCATCATGACTAGCCTCGGTACATACCCTAACCTATATTAACCGAAACCCTGCAATACGTGTTCTAGATGCATAATGATACGGCTGAGATCAATAGGACCAGCTTCATAGACAGGGATGGAAAGAAGAGGTGTAATAAATAGATAGGATATCCTCCTTCAATGAAGGAAATTCTGGAGTAATTATAAGCTTAATAACTTTTAACACTTCGGGCTTCGTGTTTTACTGCAGATTCATAATTCCTAAATATTGTTCTTTCACCAAGAGTGTCAGGTATTTTCGCAGATATAATTTCCTAACTCTTTATGACCCAAATTATTTCAGATAACACGCACACGCAAACACACACATACACAACCCCCCCCCCCACACACACATATATATATATATATATATATATATATATATATATATATATATATATATATATATATATATCGAGTAAAATCGATTCTCTCAATAGAACATGTGATATATATATATATATATATACACATATATATATATATATATATATCGAGTAAAATCGATTCTCTAAATAGAACATGTGTACAATTTGTACACAAGTATACAATTTGTACACAGGTATACAATTTCTGGACACACTCCAGATACATATTTATACACAGGTATTCCAATACGGCAAGGCCTAATGGATTCCCCTTGCAGTACGTACAATCTGGACACACTCACACACACCTTGGTATTATGACAATACTATATATCATTTCAGACCTTTTATTATTAAGGTTTTTGATGTTCTATTGAGAGAATCGATTTTACTGAAAATATCGAATAATGTATACCATTTCACCAGTAGCACAAAAATAATTACTGGTCCACCCACACACACACATTCTCACACACATACACACACACACGTGTATGCGCACACATACACATATATACACACACACATGCACACGCGTACATTAACTTACAAAGAGACTAATATACACACACACACACACACACACACACACACACACACACACACACACACACACACACACACACACACACACACACACACTCCTCTGTATAAGACAAGAGCTGAAAAATATATTTTAACATGTTAAAATATCCCCCACACACTTACAGACACATTCCTACTGACCATCCCTCTACCACGAATTACTCTGCTACACACACACACACACTTGTCTTAATAGGCATTTGAACTGTCAACAGGCTGCGGTTCGCACACACATACCTGCTGACCATTATCACAACAACGAAACTTTTTACTACTACTACACATACACACACATATTTGTTTTGAAAGACTTTTTTATCAGTGACTTCTCAATCAGCCGACACAAACCTACATTTGGCGCAAAATCAATTTTTAACATGCACATGACCTCTACCGACCAATCAAAATTGTTTTGACCACAAGAATTTTTGCAACACGAATTGGCTTAAAACTTATTTTAATACCGCTGGAGCCACTTTTTTAATATAAAAACAGGTAAAATTTCCAAAACTAATCAGATTAGAGCAAACATCACGGACGCTGTATCTCAAAATTATTTTTGAAAAGCATTAGAAATGCGCAACCGGTAAAACTTAAAACCAAAACTGAATACTAACCAATACTATTACTAATTCTCACTTATTCCTAATTAAACTATTTTTCACTGTGAACAATTTGTCAGCATTTTCTTTTCCGTTTACCAATATATATATATATATATATATATATATATATATATCGTTTATCGCCACACATTCTATTGTTACTTTGCATGCTTCCCTGAAAGGCATGGCCGCAATTTTCTTCTTATGACGCCGCGAGTTTAACTACGATGATCTTCATTTTACCTCACTACATAACTACACATGGTTACAGGGATATCTAAAAGACCTTCTGAATTTGCAACCTACCATCCGGCTCAAACTTCATATCCGAAAATTGGACCATTTCTAGGAGGTCATCTATTTTTCAAACTGTGTTCTATTTAAAATTCGTGGTTTGGCGAGAAGTTTTTCTCTAGGATAGTAAAAAACTTTTTAGGTATATTATCTTTAATTTGTAGATTAAATGGAGCATTACACCAAGTAACTCGTCTATTACGGTTTCGATGTTGTTTATTATTTTTATAGGATGTATCCTGGTGTTTATTAGGAGAATTATTGTTAATGACTCCATTACACATATTTTTAGTTAGATTCATTGATTTAGGTGTTTTAGCCTGTTTATTAGGGATTTTATTATTAACATATATTGGAGTATTAAGATGAATAGTTTTTTGAAAGTTACTATATTGTATATTAGAAGAGTAAGAGAAATTAAGTTTTATGTTGGTATTTTTGGGTATAGTGTGAGTGGCATTTAGGTGTGTATATTTCATTTGGTGTTTGTTGGTAATATTGGGTTGTATGTTTGTAGTGTTATTAGTACAAGGTATATATACTAATTTGTTTTTGTTGTCACTTCTAGCTAAGGTTTAATTATTATTATTATTTTTTTATTTTCCCTTCGTTTTTAACAGCACTCTTCAATTACACCTAACTCTTATTTATCATATCTATATGAATTAATATAAATTTATCAATATAAATATACCTATCAATTTAATTAATTTATTTTCTTTTTATAGATGTAAATTCCCTATATTTTAGAATAAGATTGATATTTTTCACTAACACATTTATCGTAAAATTTTATTCTCCTTAGATATTTACATTGGCATTATTCTTTTATAACATCAATTTTTCGTGTACCTTTTACCGACTTGACCTATTTTCATCCCTAAAATAATCTTTTCATTCATCATACTCTTTCCATTCAAAACTGAAATCTGCCTTCGTCTACCCCTAAATTAAAGTTCTATTACTACTATTCTACCATCTTGACCATTTACTACCTTTCTATTTGTCAATTCAAAACCTGTTCCCAAACAGACCTATTATATTAAATCTTTGTTGGGTTTTTTCAATAAACAAATATCATTATTTCTGAAGACAGCATATATATGTGTAGGTATGTATATTCCCTCTGATAGTTTGTAAACATTTTACATAGATCTATATGATATACATACCAACACAAACATATATATCCTAGAAACGATCGTAAAATGATGAATTTTTTAATATAAGGAACTGTTTCTTTGTTTTTATTCATTATTTTTATTAATTTTTATATATATATATATTTATATATATATATATATGTGTATATATATATATATATATATATATATATATATATATATATATATATATATATATGTATATATATATATATATATATATATAAATATATATATATATATATATATATATATATATATATATATATATATATATATATATATATATATATACGTTTATTATAAGATGTTGCCTAACAGGGATTGTGCAAGCAAGGCTCCAATCATTAATCGATGATGAAATTAGGTTCAAGAACCGAATGTCATGTGTATTCTTCCAAACGTGTTTTGGTAGTCAATGGTGGACTATACGTACAATAATTATAATTGCACAGGGGAGCTCTATATATTCATAATTCTTTTTATTCCTAATCTGCCTTGGTACATATTTTTGTGGAGTTCAAGTTTATGTAATACTGTCATCATGTAACCTACAACACGACTTCATCAGACAGCAACTTGAGTAGTAAGGTTGTCATATGAATATGCCTAATACAATACATGTTAATAAATAAGGGATGGACGAATTCGATGTTCCTTCTGTCAGATTACTTCCCTTTTGAATTCAAATTCTACTTCACACATGCTCGCAGGCGTGAAAGTGCAGGATTGATTAGCTATCCACTACTTCTGTATTTTATTTACAACATTCTACATGTTCCGGGCAAAAACCTTCCAGTCATATAACAAAGGTTTTCACCCTCTACAGTTGGTGAGATATTTCGCTTTTGTCGTGATGCCCAGAAATTTCTATCTAACCGAAAACCTTAATCTTCTGGTCTAAAGGCCCCCCAATAGAAATGATATCGAAGCCGAAATTAAATTTGTATATTGCAGCAATCCAACAATGATTTATTAAGAAAGTTACCTCGGTAGGACTGAGAAAATTCAGGGAAAATTTGTCAGATGTAAAACCTGGGAGCACACGGGGCCAGGTATGCAGCAGTATATATATGGTGGTAGTTCCGTAACTCCTGATGGAATCATAGGTGTGTGTATGCGGCGTTTCTTGGGCATTTTAAGCCAGGTGGAGTCCATTTATGAGTGATACAGAGAAAGTTTTAAAGAGATATAGAGGATACCTTCATAGTCGGGACTATGAAGAAACTGAGCTTTTGTTTAGTCTATTTGCTCTTCACACACACACACACACACACACACATAATGAATGTATATATCTTGGATTTCATAGGTGTGGGCGTTAGTAATAGAAACGATGGAGGATGAGAGAAAGGAAAAATGGTATATACTGTCGATGTTTTCGTTCATAGAATAATGATTTCTTCATTGACTGGTTTCGGTTCAGAAGATCAGTCTGTCTATCTGAGGATTGACTGCCGGCACATGAAATTGTGTCATCAGTTTGTCTGACCATAGAGAGCGATTTAGTGTAGGTACAAGCAGTATTGTTAAAATAAAATTATGAACCAATTAACATTCCAGTGCATTTTCGGCTGCTACAGGCTTATGCATATATAGATATATGTGTTGCCTGACGTACACACACACATACAAGCACGTATGTATACATATATATATATATATGCACATATATCCACACACCCACACAATCAACCCAACCCCCCACATATATATATATATATATATATATATATATACATATGCAAACATACACAGACACAAATATATATACTCGCACAATTATAAATAAATAAATATATATATATATATATATATATATATATATATATATATATATATATATATATATATATATCTGTGTATGTGTGTGTGTGTGAGTGTGTGTGTGTGTGTGTGTGTGTGTGTATGTGAAATTTCCAAGGAATGCTGGCGCCAAAAATTGACATACTAATCCGTTAAATGTTTGCTAAAGTAGAACGTGTACAACAATATCGATCTAGTATAAGGGCAAGTAATGGAAATAGATTAATGTTCAAAAGAAATCAGTTCCACAATAGAATTGGCATACATATAAAGAGACGTACATTGAGTGAATGTAAATGTATGGTGATTGGAACCTTTTCTTCATTCACCTTTCTGCTACATGCACTTCCGACTCCCACTAACTTGCACGAGGAATGAGAGATGACGAATTACACAGGATTTGCGGAACTATTGTCACCATTTTAAATAGATCAACGGTTATATTCTCCTAATCAACAACCAAAAACATACAACAAAATATAAGTGCCTATAATGCATATAAATGTTTAAAAAGCCATGAATATACCACCAATACATCAAACTAACCATAATACTAAAATAAACCACAGCAAACCACCATCTCATTCACATACAACAAGTCGTGAAAATTCCACACCTAATTTGACTATCTCCTCTGATACAGCATTCACGAAAGGTTGTAACTGTAGAAACAAAGCAAATTGCCCATTAAAAGGAAATTGCCTTATTAATAACATAGTATATAAATGTAAAGTTAACACTAAGGACTCAATTTATTCATATATAGGAGCTACTTCTAACCAATTTAAAGTAAGATTTAATACCCACAAACACAGTTTTAAAAATGCCGCATTAGCTAATACAACATCTTTAGCTGAAAGAATTAATAATTATAGAAAGAGGAATATAGATTATGACTTGACCTGGAGTGTGCTCAAAAGGGCCACCCATTATCAAAATAATAGATATGAATGTAGATTATGTTCCCAGGAACTTTTTGAAATAATGAAATCTAAGGATATCCTATTAAATAAACGACAGGAATTAATTATATCATGTAATCATAAACTGAGAAGAACTTTTAAATATTATAAACCTAATTAATATACACTTTAGAAATTATTATAATAACACTTTTTTTAAATTAGTTAACCTATAATTAATATTCTACTACTAATGAACTGCATAATTTTATTTCCCTTTTACAGCTATCTTTTCCTAAAATTTATACCATTAAGTATACATATAAACTATTTTAATTTCAGGTTATGATTCTATGTTCCTTATAATCTATATAAATTTGTTATTTCTCACTAATAAATGTAACCCCCCCCCCGCCTCCACCAATAATTATTATTATTATTTTTTTATTTTCCCTTCGTTTTTAACAGCACTCTTCAATTACACCTAACTCTTATTTATCATATCTATATGAATTAATATAAATTTATCAATATAAATATACCTATCAATTTAATTAATTTATTTTCTTTTTATAGATGTAAATTCCCTATATTTTAAATAAGATTGATATTTTTCACTAACACATTTATCGTAAAATTTTATTCTCCTTACATTGGCATTATTCTTTTATAACATCAATTTTTCGTGTACCTTTTACCGACTTGACCTATTTTCATCCCTAAAATAATCTTTTCATTCATCATACTCTTTCCATTCAAAACTGAAATCTGCCTTCGTCTACCCCTAAATTAAAGTTATATTACTACTATTCTACCATCTTGACCATTTACTGCCTTTCTATTTGTCAATTCAAAACCTGTTCCCAAACAGACCTATTATATTAAACCTTTGTTGGGTTTTTTCAATAAACAAATATCATTATTTCTGAAGACAGCATATATATGTGTAGGTATATATATTCCCTCTGATAGTTTGTAAAAATTTTACATAGATCTATATGATATACATACCAACACAAACATATATATCCTATAAACGATCGTAAAATGATCAATTTTTTAATATAAGGAACTCTTTCTTAGTTTTTATTCCTTATCTTTATTAATGTATCTTGACTCTGTTTTCCTGTATTTTTCATCGGGAAAAAAGTTTTGAATACATCTTCTCTTTTCATGATATTCGGATTACATTGAGTTCTTCATACGGATTAGACACTACCGTACATTTTGGTAGATTTACCTACACACATATATATATATATATATATATATATTCTACAGTGCGTATGGCGGATGTCTCGGACATGACACCCTTAATTTAATTTTGGATATATATATATGTATGTATGTAAAAGTTAAACAGAAATAACAACACAATCGGTACAGTATATGGAAGGTATATATTAGGTTAACGCTTGATATAGCAGGAAGAGGGTCTTAACGTTTCGGACGCTAGTCCTTCATCAGAAGAAAGAATGAGAAATAAGATAGATTGAGGGGACCGGCGGGATGGAATTGGGAAAAATGTCTTTAGATAAAAATAACAGGTCCATTCATGTTGACATTTCTTATAATTTAAAAAATATTTATATTTAGAGAGAGAGGGAAAGAGTTATATATCGTTTAGGAATTATATAGTATGTTGTGCACATGTTTAATACAAATAATATTCAGGAAAGAATACATACTTCAGGTGGAATAAGTAATATTCGCGACAGTACTGTTTCGCAGCTCAGAGAGAATATTAGGAAACCGGAAATTCATGCAAGTAATCGATTATAGATTAACGATTATCTATTCCAGTAAAAACCAATGAAAGACAAGGAGCTACTCATCAGAGGAATTGTCTTTAGATATGTCCCACACGGTACAAAATGTGTTTATATCTATTTGGAGGAGCCAGACTGAATGAGCTTGCAACCACATGTTGCCGATAATCGTTGAACGACGAGTGCAGATATAAATAGCTGAGGACATTTCATCTGCTAGAAAGAGCAGCGACATTTAAGTCGCAATTGAATCAGCTCAAGACATTAATAAATTTGAAGCAGCTATAAACAATATTGAGGTATTAAAACATATCTAATGTGTAAGATAACCTTGTTTCTCTTTAAATAATCTGAATGGTCCTTAGTTCAGAGCATTAACAATTCAAATTCAAGAGAAATATTTAGAGAGAGAAAGAGCCATATATCGTTTGAGAAAAATAGAATTTTGTACACATCTAAATATATAAAACTGAGGATGTGTGTGTGTGTGTGTGTGTGTGTGTGTGTGTGTGTGTGTGTGTGTGTGTGTGTGTGTGTGTGTGTGTGTGTGTGTGTGAGTTTGAATCCCTAAAACTTGAGACGTACTCAAACGATTTTTTTCAAACTTTACATGTGTATTACGTATGTATCAGTGTGTGTTTGCACATTAAATTCAACTTTTTGATCTCCTAGGTGATCACATTAGGTGAAAAGCTCCGTTTTTTCAGCTTTTTAGGGGTTTTTTTAGGCGTTACGTCAGACAGATTTCCTTGAAATTGTGACTATGTATTAGTCAGTCTCTTCTTCATATCGTGAGCAAAGAAAATCCAACTTGTTTACGGCCTAGGGCCTGCATTAGGTTAAAAACTTCATTTTTAGAGCTTTTTAGCGCTTTTTAGAGCTTTTTGAGGCGTTACGTCTAGCCGATTTTCCCGAAATTTCAAGGCATATATAAAAAAAAATCATTTTCTTGCATTTTTCCTGCTTCATCGAGAAAAAGCTTAAAGATTATCCTGCCATCAGCGTATTCGGTTTATTTTCTTTACATTTTGTCCAGGTATGAAGTTTTTCAACGATTAAGTCTGTTGGCGGCCCACGTTCATAAATACCTTAACCCGTGCAACGCCGCGTATCACTGCTAGTATTTAATACAAATAATATTCAGGAAAAAATATACTTAAGTTGGAATAAATAATATTCCTGACAGTACTGTTTCATAGATCCAAGAAAACATTAGGCAAGTGGAATGTGATACAACCAACTGATTATCGATACCGATTGAATTATATATCGTTTGAGGTAATTTGTACAGTATGGGACACATCTAATGACAATTATTCTGTCTTTCGTTGGCTCCTACCGGAATCAATAACATTGTATATATATATATATATATAGTTAGGAATAAGTATGACCCCGACGGCAGAGCTCAAGCCGTTTCGACGGCTAATTCTGGACTAAATAAGAATTTTTAGCCTGGTAAATAAATAGCCGAACTTCTCAGGGGGTAATTGCATATATGGTAAAATAGTGATTGTCACAAGGATTGGTCAAAAGTTTGTTGTTAAGACATATGATTCTATCATGGCATTTTGTGGAAGGTTGGGGTAGCTGAACTTGCCGGTAGAAGAAAGAGGGAGAGGAGTGGAGGAAAGCCAGTCAAGCGTTGAAAGTGGAATCTATACAGCAGATTCTAAGGATAGTGTATAGAAGGTCGAAAAAATGTGTACTAGAGAAGGGGAGGGGTGTGTGAAAAAATAGGTAAATCGAAAGGGAGTAAACAAAAGCCATTATATATTGTATTAGTATTTATGTATATTGTGTTAGTATTTATGTATTGCATTAGTATTTATATATATTGTATTAGTATTTATGTTTTGTGATTCTGAATTAATATTTCGTATTAGATTTTAAGTATGTTGGTTCTCAACTTATTAACCTGTCATTGTAAGATAGCATTGGCTGATTAGTACTAACTATAGTAGTGGTGTTAGACCCCCTATAATGATGGCTTTATGAAATTATTTCACTACAATCTCGTATTTAGTATTCCTTCCCACCTATTAAACTTTTCTAATGAGAGATCTGGTGATTGTGGAAGAGGAGTAGTAACCAGAAATTGTTTTTATATTTTTTTATATATTTCTCCATTTTTATAATGGCTTTTATTTACTCCATTTCGATTTACCTATTTTTTAACACCAACACACACACACACACACCTTCCCGTTCTCTAGTACACATTTCTTTCGACCTTCTATACACTATCTTTAGAATCTGCTGTATAGATTCCACTTTCAACGCTTCACTGGGTTTCCTCCACTCACTCTCCCTCTTTCTTCTACCGGCAAGTTCAGCTACCCCTACCTTCCACAAAATGCCATGATAGAATCATGTCTTACAACAAACATTTGACCAATCCTTGTGACGATCACTATTTTACCATATATGGAATTACCCCCTGAGAAGATCGGCTATTTATTTACCAGACTAAAAATTCTTAATTAGTCCAGAAGTAGCCGTCGAAACGGCTTGAGCTCTGCTGTCGGGGTCATACTTGTTCCTATTACCCACTCTACTACCCTAGGTATTGAGTACTGTGGTGCGTTATAGTCCACATTTCCTTTGTCTATATATATATATATATATATATATATATATATATATATATATATATATATAATTCACAAGAATCAAAGCTATGTTCAAAGCATTTATTCACTTACAATTGTTTCATACAAACCTGTCTTCGGAACATTTTTCAATGTTGTACATATAATGACTTCCCATCCAACACAGGTGACATACAGATACATATATATATATTGATGTACAGTGGAGTGACATATATTATACTATACACACACACACACACACACACACACACACACACACACACACACACACACACACACACACACACACACACACACACACACACACACACACACACACACACACATATATATATATACATATATATATATATATATATATATATATACGATATTAATAAATGGAAACTATATTTATAAAACCATATTTATTTCATTATACATATTTCAGGGATATCACATTAAATTATGGTATGCCTTCATCAGACAAAATACAATATATAACAGTTTTACAAATAGGTTTGACGTACCCTTTAAAATACAACCATTACTTTTGGAGGCTGTCGAGTGCTTTATATCAGTTATAAAAATATTTACTTGTTGTATCCCAACAACTTTAAATAGAACTTTTGCATATATATATATATATATATATATATATATTACACATATAATATATATATATATATTATATATATTATACTATACATATAATATATATATATATTAATTAAACTAACAGATTAAAGTTTAAGCAAAGAATTGCTGCTTTCACCCTTAACGTTAACCGGATCTTTCAGAAGATCCCGTTAAGGGTGAAAGCAGCGATTCTTTGCTTAAACTTTAATATGTTATTTGCTCTATAGTTCTTACATATTTGATATATATTTATCCTTATCGAGCCTTCTATGGATTTTAGACTCATCACATTTATTATGATTACCATTATATATATATATATATATATATATATATATATATCAAACCAATAAAGAAATATATCTAACTACATGTATGGCAGTATATCTGCCTGTCTGTCTATACATGTATTCTTAAATCGCTACAAACGTTAGAATAACGTTTGTAGCGATTTAAGAATACATGTATAGACAGACAGGCAGATATACTGCCATACATGTAGTTAGATATATTTCTTTATTTGCCACAAAGGCTCACAAGAAAAGGTGACAATACAAAGTATGCCGGGGATTTTACATACAGTCGTGTAAAAAATATAAAAACAAACAATTACAACAATCGAAATCCCCAATAGGGGGGAAGAGCCACAAATGGGTTGTTTAATACCCCGTTGATAGAACAACCCTCAATTTCCGGATCATGTTGTGCAAGTGATCTTTTCTTCCGTTTGTTCTCTTCTTTAACCTACGGGCTTATAAACAGAGAAGGCCCAATCACTCGGGCCATTTTAGCTTCATTCACCCGCCTTTCAGTAAATTTACTGGGGTGCAGTGCCTCTCTCTCCACTCTGATTCTCCTTCTAAAGTGATCTTTAAAGAAGGGAATCAATTGTTGTCCGGAGAGACAGGCATCTGTCTTCAGTCTTCTCAATCTCGTCCACCATATAACTTCTTTCACCATAGCCACTGTACAGAGGAAAACCGCCTCTCTTTCGTTTTTGATAGAAAGATATATAGATAGAGAGATAGATACATAGATAAATAGATAGATAGATAGATAGATAGATAGATAGATAGATAGATAGATAGATAGATAGATAGATATGTTTCTTTATTAGCCACAGGGGCACAAAAGAAGGTGAGAAAGGGGGAAGTTTACATACAATAAAAACGTGTAAAATGTTATCACAAATAGAATTTAAAAAGTTAGTCGATTTTCCCCAATAGGGGGAGACAGATTATATGGGTAACACATACCCCCGAAAAAAGGTGCAACCCTTATCTCCAGGAGTACGAAGAGTTTGTACTCCTTTCCTATCCCCCTCCTTTTCCTCAACCTACAGGCTGATATAGAGAGAAGGCACATTCACTCGGGCCATTCTCGCCACTTTCACCCACCTTTCATAAAACTTGCACCTCTCTCTCCATCCTGATTCTTCTTCCAAAGTGGTATTTGAAAAAAAGAATCAGTTGTTGGCCGGAGAGAAAGGTGTCTGATCTCAGCCCTTCCAACCTTGTCCACTATACAACCTCTTTCGCCATAGATATCACACTAAGGAAAACCGCCTCTCCTTCGTTTTTGAAGGAGGGTGGCGGTTTGATCATAACAATGGACTCGGTGGTCAACAGGATGGGTCCCACCCGCGACAATAGTCGTTCTACATAGCCCCACAGGTCAGTGACGCCCGGGCAGTGTATGAATGTGTGCGCGACGGTTTCTTCGTCTCGCACGCACCTCGGACAGATCTTTTTTGCAGGGTCCCTGCCTGGGTGCCCATGTCTGTAGAGCTTGTCTCGACATAGTAGAGCTCCTCGGTAGCACTGCCAGGCCAGGGACTTTTGGAAGTTGTCCATCGGTCCCGGGCGGAAGGTCCTACCGAACAGAATGGCCAGTTCATCTTCCTCTACGCCTACAGTTTCACCGAGCGCGTCGTCGCACTTGTGGCGGATCAACCTTCTATAGAATGACGAAGTGGAGTTTTCACTGATCGCCGGGTCCGCCTGCCAGAGGGCTGTGAGCGCCTGAGCACATTCGATGTGCCAGTCGCCCATTTTCCTCGGTCTTTGCTTGACCCAGAACTGCAGCTCGGTCAGCGAGACGAGTCGTGGGAAGGCTCTCCTCACGAACGGGGCCCACACCGGTTGTCCTGTGAGGAATACGTAGAGATGCAACAGCCTGAGCGCGTGTTTGCGCATCGTCAACCACGGCATCCCCATTCCTCCGTTAGAAGGGTGTTGGCAGCAGATGGATCTTTTCACCAAAAGATTCCGCCTCTTCCAAAGGAATCGGAAGAGCGCGCGCTCCATTTTGGCGAGCGTTTTGGCTGGACAAGGCACGACGGTCAAGCGGTAGTAGATGGCGGACGCTATGAAAGTGTTCGCCACCTCTGCTTGACCTTTCAAGGATAGTTTGCACTCGGCACACTTCTGGGTGAGTGCAAACACCTTGGCCGTCACTTCGTTCCAGTTCTTCTCCACCCGGAGGTCCGGACCAAACCAGACCCCGAGCAGCTTTACCGGTCCTTCCGTCCAGCGTCCGACGACGCCATCGGAAGGCATCCGTTTGCCTCTCCACGATCCGAGTTGCAAACCGATGGACCTCGCTCCTGTGAAACTTTCGTATTCCTTCAGTAAGGTGCCGACTTCCTCGATTTACGAGGCGCTCGACACCATTACTATCAAGTCGTCGGCGTAGGCCGACGCCGCTTTCCGCAGTCCCGGTTCCAGAGGGATGCCCTGCAATAGCTCCAACTTCCGCAGTAGTGGCTCGAGAGTCAGTACGTACAGAAGGGAGGAGAGAGGGCATCCCTGTTTGAATGGATCGCGTAATATGGAACGGCTCCGAGAGGTAGCCGTTCACCTTGACCCTTGAGCAGATGTTGATGTTGTGCATTGCAGCAATCCAGCCCCTGAACACGGGTCCGAAGCCTGCCGCCTCGAGCACCGCATCCAGGTAACGATGGTCAACCCTATCGAAAGACTTAGACTGATCCAAGTTGATCAGGGCCCCACCGAAGCCGGGTTTACACCCTACCCTCTCTTATCTCATGATGTGGAGGTTGTCGTGTATGGACCTGGTCGGTATTGCGCATGTCTGCACTTCTGCCACCAGGTTCTCGACGACAAGCGCCAGCCTCTTTGCCAACACCTTGGCCAAAATCTGTAACTCTGTGTTTAGCAGGGTTATGGGCCGGAAGTTGCCTATGTCATCCCCCTTATTCTCGTCCTTCCTGACTAGTGTGACTACGCCCCCGGTTACAGAACTGGGAATTCTCCCGTTCTGTTGCCAGTTGCAGTAGACGGCTTCCAGGAGACCGGAGAATAAGTCCGGCATTGCTACGTAAAATTCGTAGGGTAGACCGTCGAGACCTGGAGATTTGCGTTTGCCGCATTGGGTCAGTGCGTCCCCTATCTCAGCGGCTGATATCGGCTTTTCGCAGAACTTTGCCTCGCTGTCCGACATTCGCGGTAGGCCGTCGAGGTATGGACCTAAATCCATAGCCCCTCCCGGCGCCCCACCCTGCCCGAACAGTTGAGCAAAGTGCCAGTGATAGGCCACACACATATGCTTCAGCTCACGTATCACGAGTCCGTTTTGGTCCTTCAAAGACCGAATCGTGGACTTGATGCCACTTTTTTCCTCCGTACCTCGGGCCCAGCTAATAGCTTTGGCTCCCTCGTTTCCCAGAGCACGTATTTTACTTCTGACAACGCAGCCCTCGTGCTTTGCGTCGAAGAACTGGTCCAAGGACATTCACGTTGCTCGCACGCTGGCTACGTTGCCACTTCTAATTGCCTCTTCTACTTTATCTACCAGTTCCTTCTCGGTTCTAATTCTACCTAACGCTAATTCTTTACTAAAAACTATCGAGTCTAATCTAACTGCCCTCTTGAGAGAGTACCACCATCTGTTGTTGACAATGGCCCCTGTCAAGTGCTGTTTAACTAAAGTGCTAATCCGTCTACTGCAGGCTTTGCTTGTCGGTAACAAGTTCAGCTTCCAGTAGCCGTGCCCTTGTCTATGGGTTCTATCAAGGTTGGCCATGCAGGTCACTAGTTTGTGATCTGAATAGGCAACCGTGAACATTTGTGGACAGCTTAACATGTCCCTATCCTTATTTCTAACTAGAACCCTATCTAGGTACGATCTAGATGTTCCGCTACGATTACTCCACGTCCACAGTGGCGCAGTCGGAAAATCTAGTCGATATCTATCGGCCAGGTCAAATCGGCCGATTAACTGTTTGAGGCTGTTACACCCCCCTTTATCGGGACATGCTCCCACATAGTCCCAACGTGCATCTAGGATTCCATTCCAGTCCCCCACTAAAAGCAAGGAGCGGGAGGTTCCCAGAAAAGTCTCTAGACGTTTGAAGAAGTCTGGCCGCGGTGTCCCGGATGGGACATATGCGACCACCAGCCTGAAGGCTCCACCTTCACTACCGTCAACGTCTAGGACCACCAGTCGACCCTCCGGGTCCAGATGGATCGTCTGTGTTACGAGGCCCTGGTGTTTCCGCAGCAAAACGGCAACTCCGCCCCCACCCCCCGGTTGACAGAGAGTTGCGTAGATCTCAAAGTCATCGAAGAGGGGGCCAGCTGTCGCTCTCTGTGGATCCTGGACTCGCAAATGGCTACCACATCCATACTGTGCGACCTGAGATCGTTTAAGAGTTTGCCCTGTTTCCAGGGCATCCCCGGGCCGCGTACGTTCACACATCCAACTCTTATATTGGCCATGTTGGTGCTGAAAAGTTAAAAGAGGAAAAGAGATCACTCACCCTTCGTCTCCTGGGAACCAGGCCGCACGATTTCCATGGGGGTGTTGTAGGGGTTGTCTGGATGGGTGGTGGTTTCCGGCGGGGTGGGGACGGAGATGTTTGGTGGGGTGGGGTCTGGTGGGATGGGGTGTCTGGGATGGGGAGACATTTGAGAAGGACGTGGTTGAGGGGTTTCACGCAGGAATTCCCCACATCCTTCTCAAATGTTTCTTTTAAGGACCTATAAATTTGTATAGCGACCCTAATCGGTTTTAGGTTCAGTTTTTTGTTACTTTTAATAGAGTGGGCGAAAGTTTTCACTTCGGTGAAAACCGAAGGGTCGTTCGTGATGGTCTCCATTAGTGTTTTGTTTTCAGTGTTTATGTAAGTGTAAGTGTAATTTTCTTGTGTTGTGTTTGTTTTTGTCTGTAGTTCTTGTGTGTGCTTTCGTTTTGTTGTAGGTATTTTGTTTTCAGGAGGTGGGTTTTTGTTTGTGATGTTTTTGTTGTTTGTGTTGGTGGTTGTATGTTTGTGGTAGTGTTTGCTGGTTTTTTGCTTTTGTGATTCTTTTCTTTCTTTTCGAGCGATGGGGTTCTCCCTCGTCTTCACTGGGTGATGGCGAGATAGCCTCATCTGTTGTATCGTCTGTGTGATTGGGGAGGGGTATGTCTTGGGGAGCTGTTGTGTCTGTATGTGATTTTGCAGTGGTTTTAGGTAGAGTGGTGTTGGGTGGGACTGTGTTTGTTGTGGTTATTTTTGTGTGTTGGTGTTGTTATTTTTGTGGTGGTATTGGTGGTTGTGTTGTTTTGATAGGTGTCGGCAGAAGAGCCTTTTTTTATTCATTAATGGCGGTGAATTGGCAGTATCGGTAGAGGGTCGAACGCCATGCTTTGCAGCATAGAGTTACGGCCCTTTATGATCTGAGTTCAAATCCCGCCGAGGTTAACTTTGCCTTTCATCTTTACGGGGTCGATAAAATAAAGTACCAGTGATACACAGGGTAAATTTCTGGCCTTGTGCCTAAAGTAGAAACAATTAATTTAGGACAGGAAGCCCTCAGGTGACCCCTGCTAAAGCAATGGTAACATGAAGGCCTCCTACCCTCAACCGAAAAGTTTATGTAGGTGAGTCCGTCCAGGAGTACACGTTGTGGGATCATAGCTATTCGCTCTGGGCTCATTTGCACCAGAACTTCAATGCTAGTCCCATTGAATACATCTCTGGAGGACTTTCCTACTGACAGTATTCTGTGTTCATCAAAATTGATGAAGCCGCACAGTATCCACCATATGTTCACCTTTGGTGTGACACTCGTGATTCTGATCTTTTGTGTCCTTTTTCCCATGTATGTAGGGAAAAAGGTGTACAGGTTGGATACAATTGGCGACACAGAGTAATTTTGGGCCGTCAATTGATCCTTCATGAGTACCGAAATACTCCCAAAAAGTTTGCTTCTTTTAATGAATGCAATATCATTCATTGAATTTTTGAAAACCATTTCAATTTCTTTCTGTGACAATTGGACTGGTTTTCGGGTAGAATTGGAAACTGTCCTAAAAACTATCGTTTTGAAAGCAGTTTCCTTGCGAATTTCTACCGGAGAATTGATGCTGAAAGCACCATTTTTTCGAAAGTGACATATCTCCTAGCGTCCTTTAAAAGTTGTTCAGCATTTGTTATGTCGAGATATATCAGTTCCTCCTTTTTTTGAACTTTCTCTGCAAAGGAGTTTTTGGTTTCTTTGTGGAATCCGTGTTGGTGGTGTTGTCATTATTGTTGTTATTGTTGTTGTTATTCTTGTTGTCACCGATGTTGATATTATTCGTATTTTCCTTGGTGTTGGTGTTGGTGTTGTTGTTGTCTTTGATGCTGGTATTATTGGTGTTGTCTTTATTTTTTCTTTTTTGTTGTTGTCATTGTTGCTTTTATCATCATTATTGGTGTTGCTGTTATTTTTGTTGTTATTGAACTGTTTGGTGTCATTTGTGTTGTTTGGATATGAATTCGTTTTTACATTTTCATTTCGTCTTTCCATCTCTATAGTATCTAATGAAGAAGACGTTGTTGACTGCGAGCTTTGTAGTCTTATCGCCTCTCCACCACCATTATCGTTGGACGCAGCGTTCATAACGTAATCAAACTTTTACAATATTTTTTCCAAGATTCGATGGAGAAAAAATTTAAAATGGATATTTCGCCCCTTTAGGGGCGATATTGAGTTGACGCACCACCTGACGGACCAGACGGGGGATCAGGTTACACAGTAATATAAAATTTAACTAAAAACTCACGTTTTTATCTCACATAAATTAGCGGAAACTTCTCCGCGAAGTTACACACGTCTGATAGATAGATAAATAGTTAGATATGTTTCTTTATTAGCCACAGGGGCACAAAAGAAGGGGGAAAATACAAAGGGGGAAGTTTACATACAATAAAAACGTGTAAAATGTTATCACAAATGTAATTTAAAAAGTTAGTCGATTTTCCCCAATAGGGGGAGACAGTTTATATGGGTAACACATACGCCCGAAAAAATGTGCAACCCTCATCTCCAGGAGTACGAAGAGTTTGTACTGCTTTCCTATCCTCCTCCTTTTCCTCAATCTACAGGCTGATATAGAGAGCAGGCCCATTCACTCGGGCCATTCTCACCACTTTAACCCGCCTTTCATAAAACTTGTTGGGGTACAACACCTCTCTCTCCATCCTGATTCTTCTTCCAAAGTGGTATTTGAAAAAAAGGAATCAGTTGTTGGCCGGAGAGAAAGGTGTCTGACCTCAGCACTTTCAACCATGTCCACCATACAACCTCTTTCGCCATAGCTATCACACAAAGGAAAACCGCCTCTCCTTCGTTTTTGAAGGAGGGTGGCGGTTTGATCATGACAATGGACTCGGTGGTCAACAGGATTGGTCCCACCCTCGACAATAGTCGTTCTACATAGCCCCACAGGTCAGTGACGCCCGGGCAGTGTATGAATGCGTGCGCCGCGGTTTCTTCGTCTCACACTCACCTCGGACAGATCTTTTTTGTAGGGACCCTGCCCGAGCGCCCATGTCTGTAGAGCTTGTCTCGAACTGGTAGAGCTCCATGGTAGCACTGCCAGGAACTTTTGGAACTTGTCCATCGGTCCCGGGCGGAATGTCCTACCGAACAGACTGGCCAGTTGATCTTCCTCTACGCCTAGAGTTTCACTGAGCGCGTCGTCGCACTTGCTGCGGATCAACGCTCTATAGAATGACGAAGTGGAGTCTCAACTGATCGCCGGGTCCGCCTGCCAGAGGGCTATGAGCGCCTGAGCACATTCGATGTGCCAGTCGCCCATTTTCCTCGGTCTTTGCTTGATCCAGGACTGCAGCTCGGTCAGCGAGACGAGTCGTGGGAAGGCTCGCCTCACGAACGGGGCCCACAGCGGTTGTACGGTGAGGAATACGTGGAGGTGCCGCAGCCTGAGCGCGTGTTTGCGCATCGTCAGCCACGGCATCCCCAGCACTCCGTTAGAAGGGTGTTGGCAGCAGATGGATCTTCTCACCAAAGGATGCCGTTTCTTCCAAAGGAATTGGAAGAGCGCGCGCTCCATTTTGGTGAGCGTTTTGGCTGGACAAGGCACGACGGTCAAGCGGTAGTGATGGCGGACGCTATAAAAGTGTTCGACACCTTTCAAGGATAGTTTGCATTCGGCCCACTTCTGGGTGAGTGCAAACACGTTGGCCGTCACCTCGTTCCAGTTCTTCTCCACCTGGAGGTCCGGACCAAACCAGACCCCGAGCAGTTTTACCGGTCCTTCCGTCCAGCGTCCGACGACGCCATCGTAGGGCATCGGTTTGCTTCTCCACGATCCGAGTTGCAAACCTATGGACTTGTCCCGGTTCAGCTTCGCTGCTGTGTAAGTTTCGTATTCCTTCAGTAAGGTGCCGACTTCCTCGATTCGCGAGGCGCTCGACACCATTACTGTCACGTCGTCGGCGTAGGCCGACGCCGCTTTCCGCTGTCCCGGTTCCAGAGGGATGCCCTGCAATAGCTCCAACTTCCGCAGTAGTGTTTCTAGAGTCAGTACGTACAGAAGGGAGGAGAGAGGGCATACCTCCGAGAGGTAGCCGTTCACCATGACCCTTGAGCAGATGATGCTGTTGTGCATTGCAGCAATCCAGCCCCTGAACACGGATTCGAAGCCTGCCGCCTCGAGCACCGCATCCAGGTAACAATGGTCAACCCTATCGAAAACCTTAGACTGATCCAAGTTGATCAGGACCCCACCGAAGCCGGGTTTAAACCCTACCCTCTCTATGATGTATCGCATGATGTGGAGGCTGGCGTGTATGGACCTGGTCGGTATTGCGCATGTCTGCGCTTCTCCCACCAGGTTCTCGACGACAAGCGCCAGCCTCTTTGCCAACACCTTGGCCAAAATCTGTAACTCTGTGTTTAGAAGAGTTATGGGCCGGAAGTTGCCTATGTCATCCCCCTTATTCTCGTCCTTCTTGACTAGTGTGACTACGCCTTCGGTCACAGAACTGGGAATTCTCCCGTTCTGTTGCCAGTTGCAGTAGACGGCTTCCAGGAGACCGGAGAATAAGTCCGGCATTGCTACGTAAAATTCGTAGGGTAAACCGTCGAGACCTGGCGATTTGCATTTGCCGCATTGGCTCAGCTCGTCCCCTATCTCAGCGGCTGAAATCGGCTTCTCGCAGAACTTTGCCTCGCTGTCCGAGAGTCGCGGTAGGCCGTCGAGGTATGGACCTAAATCCATAGCCCCTCCCGGCGCCCCACCCTGCCCGAACAGTTGAGCAAAGTGTCAGTGAAAGGCCACACACATATGCTTCGGCTCACGTATCACGAGTCCGTTTTGGTCCTTCAAAGACCGAATCGTGGACTTGTTGCCACTTTTTTCCTCCGTACCTCGGGCCCAGCTAATAGCCTTGGCTCCCTCGTTTCCCAGAGCACGTATTTTTCTTCTGACAAAGCAGCCCTCGTGCTTTGCGTCGAGTGCTGTTTAACTAAAGTACTAATCTGTCAAGTGCTGTTTAACTAAAGTACTAATCTGATACTGTAGGCTTTGCATGTCGGTAACGACAAGTTCAGCTTCCAGTAGCCGGGTCCTTGTCTATGGGTTCTATCAAGGTTGGCCCTGCAGGTCACTAGTTTGTGATCTGAATAGGCAACCATGAACATTTGTGGACAGCTTAACATGTCCCTATCCTTATTTCTAACTAGAACCCTATCTAGGTACGTTCTAGATGTTCCGCCGCGATTAGTCAACGTCCACAGTGGCACAGTCGGAAAATCTAGTCGAAATCTATCGGCCAGGTCAAATCGGTCGATTAACTGTTTGAGGCTGTTACACCCCCCCTTTATCGGGACATGCTCCCACATAGTCCCAACGTGCATCTAGTATTCCATTCCAGTCCCCCACTAAAAGCAAGCAGCGGGACGTTCCCAGAAAAGTCTCTAGACGTTTGAAGAAGTCTGGCCGCGGTGTCCCGGATGGGGCATATGCAGCCACCAGCCTGAAGGCTCCACCTTCACTATCGTCAACGTCTAGGACCACCAGTGGACCCTCCGGGTCCAGATGTACCGTCTGTGTTACGAGGTCCAGGTGTTTTCGCAGCAAATGGGAAACCCCTCCCCCGCCCCCGGCCTACAGAGAGATGCGTAGGTCTCAAAGTCATCGAAGATGGGGGCTAACTGTCGCTCGCTGTGGATCCTGGACCCACAAATGGCTACTACATCCATACTGTGCGACCTGAGGTCGTTTAAGAGTTTGCCCTGTTTCCAGGGCATCCCCAGGCCGCGTACGTTCACACATCCTACTCTTATATTGGCCATGTTGGTGCTTAAAATTTAAAGAGGAAAAGAAATCACTCACCCTTCGTCTCCTGGGGTCCAGGCTACACGATTTCCATGGGGATGTTGGAGGGGTTGTCTGGGTGGGTGGTGGTTTCCTGTGGGGTGGTGACGGAGATGTTTGGTGGAGTGGGGTCCGGTGAGATGGGCGTGTCTTGGGTGGGGAGACATTTGAGGACGCGGTTAAGTGGTTTCACGCAGGAATTCACCACATCCTTCTCAAATGTTTCTTTTAGGGACCTATAAATTTGTATAGGGACCCTAATCAGTTTTAGGTTCAGTTTTTTGTTATTTTTAATAGAGTGAGAGAAAGTTTTCCCTTCGGTTTTCACCGAAGGGTCGTTCGTGATGGTCTCCATAGTGTTTTGTTTTCAGTGTTTATGTAAATTTAAGTGTAATTTTCTTGTGTTGTGTTTGTTTTAGTCTGTAGTTCTTGTGTGTGCATTCGTTTTGTTGTAGGTATTTTGTTTTCAGGAGGTGGGGGTTTTGTTTGTGATGTTTTTGTTGTTTTTGTTGGTGGTTGTATGTTTGTGGTAGTGTTTGCGGGTTTTTATGCTCTTGTGATGTCTTTTCTTTCTTTTCCAGCGATGGGGTTCTTCCTCGTCTTCACTGGATGATGGCAAGATAGCCTCATCTGTTATATCGCCTGTGTGATTGGGGAGGGGTATGTCTTGGGGAGCTGTTGTGTCTGTATTTGATTTTGCAGTGGTTTTAGGTGGAGTGGGGTTGGGTGGGAGTGTGTTTGTTGTGGTTATTTTTGTGTGTTGGTGTTGTTGTTGTTGTGGTGGTGTTGGTGGTTGTATTATTTTGAAGGGTGTCGGCAGAAGAGTTTTTTTTTATTCATTAATTTAGGACAGGAAGCCCTCAGGTGACCCCTGCTAAAGCAGTGGTAACATGTAGGTGAGTCCGTCCAGGAGTACACGTTGTGGGATCATAGCTATTCGCTCTGGGCTCATTTCCACCAGAACTTCAACGCTAGTCCCATTGAATACATCTCTGGGGGACTTTCCTACTGACAGTATTCTGTCTTTATCAAAATTGATGAAGCCGCACAGTATCCACCATATGTTTACCTTTGGTGTGACACTCGTGATTCTGATCTTTTGTGTCCTTTTTCCCCAAGTATGTAGGGAAAAAGGTATACAGGTTGTATACAATTGGCGACACATTAATTTTGGGCCGTCAATTGATCCTTCATGAGTACCGAAATACTCCCAAAGAGTTTGCTTCCTTGAATGAATGAAATATCATTCATTGAATTTTTGAAAACCATTTCAATTTCTTTCTGTGACAATTGGACTGGTTTTCGGGTAGAATTGGAAACTGTCCTAAAAACTATTCTTTTCAGAGCAGTTTCCTTGCGAATTTCTACCGGAGAATTGATGCTGAAACACCATTCTTTGCGAAAGTGACATATCTCCTAGCGTCCTTTAAAAGTTGTTCGGCATTTGTTATGTCAAGATATGTCAGTTCCTCTTTTTTCTGAACTGTCTGTGTAAAGGAGATTTTCGGTTTCTTTGTGGAATTATCCGTGTTGGTGGTGTTGTCATTATTGTTGTTATTGTTGTTGTTATTCTTGTTGTCACCGATGTTGATATTATTCGTATTTTCCTTGGTGTTGGTGTTGGTGTTGTTGTTGTCTTTGATGCTGGTATTATTGGTGTTGTCTTTATTTTTTCTTTGTTGTTGTTGTCATTGTTGTTTTTATCATTATTATTGGTGTTGTTGTTCTTTTTGTTGTCATTGTACTGTTTGGTCTCATTTGTGTTGTTTGGATATGAATTTGTTTTTACAATTTCATTTCGTCTTTCCTTCTCCATAGTATCTATGGAGAAGGAAAGAGAAGAAGACGATGTTGACTGCGAGCTATGTAGTCTTACCGACTTTCCACCACCATTATCGTCGAACGCAGCGTTCATAACGTAATCAAACTTCTTACGATATTTTTTCCAAAATTCGATGGAGAAAAAGTTTTTCAAACGAATATTTCCTCCCTGTAGGAGCGAAAATGAGGTGACCCACCACCTGAAGGTCCATACAGGGGGGGGGGTCAAGTTACACAATAATATAAAATTTACCTGAAACCTCACGTTTTTTTCTTACATAAATTAACGGAAACTTCTCCGCGAAGTTACACACGTCTGGTAGATAGATAGATAGATAGATAGATAGATAGATAGATAGATAGATAGATAGATAGATAGATAGATAGATAGATAGATAGATAGATTGATTGATAGATATATAGATAGACACGACTTCCTTCCATATATCTATCATTTCCCAAATACTTTTCTCAACAGTACAATAAAGAAATAATTGTGCTTCTTGATTATATTTCGCTAAGTTTCTTCCACGCTTGTATCCCCTTAACGACAGTTTAATTAACGAATACTGTCTCATTATATAAAATCAATTAATCTCCAGTTTTAATTAGCAATTAAAGAATCGAAACTGTCAGGGTTGCTTATGGTAAAAGAGGGCTGTAAATAATTCAAAATAGCATGGAAAAAATGAGTAAAACTTTAAAGTCTAAACCGAGCAGGAACGAATGTTATTATTGGTGCAGTGGAAGCGAGATTATATATCATTAAAATATTGTTATTGTGGATAACTTTCATTGTTTTTATTAGGAGTATGCACTGGTTATACCTCATTGCAACTTTTCCAGAATAATGTCAGAATAAATTCCAGAATAATATTACAGAGAGAGCGGTAGTATGTATTGCACAATATTGGCTTTTGCATTACTTCAACGATAATGATTACTGATGAAAGTCACAGGCACCGAAAGACGAGCTGTTAGAAAAATGTGCTACATTGAATTATAATAATAATATAAATTACAATTGCATAATATCATTATATATATATAATGTAAAATTACCACTAAGGACTCCACTTATTCATATATAGGAGCTACGTCTAACGAATTTAAAGTAAGATGTAATACTCACAAACATAGTTTTAAAAATACCGCATTAGCTAATACAACATCTTTGGCTGAAACAATTAATAATTATAGAAAAAAGAATATCAATTACAACCTGGCCTGGAGCGTGCTCAAAAGGGCCACCCCTTATCAAAATAACAGATATGAGTGTAGATTATGGTCCCAGGAACTTTTTGAAATAATGAAATCTAAGTATATCCTATTAAATAAGCGACAAGAATTAATTATATCTTGCAATCATAGCATTAGAAGAGCCTTCAAATATTATAAACCTAATTAATATACACCTCATACTTATATTTTACATATTATTATAATTAGTTTTTTTTAATCTAGTTAACCTATAATTAGTACTTTACTACAGAGAACTCCATAATTTTATTTCCCCCTTAGAGCTCTCTTTTCCTAAAATTAATACCTAAAAGTATACCTATAAATTAATTTAATTTCCTGTTCTGAATCTAGATTCCTTGTAGTTTATATAAGAGTGGTATTTCTAACTACTATCCTTATCCCAACATTTTACTTTCCTTCGTGTTTAACAACACTCTTTAATAACATCTAATTCTTATTTATCACATTCATATGAATTAATATAAATTTATCCCTATAATCATACCTATCAATTAATTTAATTTCTTGTTATAGATCTAGATTCCTTGTGGTTTAAATAAGATTGGTATTTCTCACTAATACCCTTACCCTAAAATTTTACTTTCCTTCGTTTTTAACATTATTCTTTAATAACATCAAATGTTCGTGTACCCTTCACTGGCTTGACCTCTTTTCATCCCCAAAGTATTCTTTTCATTCAAAGTATTCTTTACATTCAAAACATAAGTCTGCACTCCTCTACCCCTAAATTAAATTTCTACTGCTACTATTCTATCAACTTGACCTCTAACTACTTTTCTATTGGTCAATTCAAAACCTGTTCCCAAACAGACCTATTATATTAAATCTTTGTTGGGTTTTTTCAATAAACAAATCTCATCATTTCTGAAGACAGCATGTATCTGTGAAGGTATGTATATTTCCTCTGATATTTTGTAATATTTTTACATAGATCTATATGATATACATACCAACACACATATACATCCTAGAAACGATCGTAAAATGATGAATTTTTTAATATAATGAAGTTGTTCTTTGTTTTTATTCATTGTTTTTATTAATTTATCTTGACTCTGTTTACCTGTGATTTTCATCGAAAAGTTTTGAATGCCTCTTCTCTTTTCATGATATTTGGATTACATTGAGTTCTTCATACGGATTGGACACTACCGTATATTTTGGTAGATTTATCTATATCTATATATATATATATATATATATATATATATATATATATATATATATATATATATATATATATATATACGACGGTCGGCTGAAAGGTTCATAGACTGACTATGAAGGTTTGATACTAGAGCAGTGAAATCTTGCAATTTCAAATCTCATTAAAAGCTGCATTGTTTCTTTACAGGAGCTATTTTGATAAATAAACCCCACTTAGTCATTCAATTAGTTTTGAAGGTTTTCTCACATATTAAGCATATTATTACTGTCCATTATTTATAGAAGGAATACGTCCCTTTACGATCTGAGTTCAAATCCTGCCGAGGTTAACTTTGCCTTTCATCCATACGTGGTCAATAAAATAAACTACCAATAATGTACTGGGTAATTGTTGGCCTTGTGCCAAAAGTAGAAACAATTATTTTGGTCAGCCTGTGAACTTTTCAGCCAACATAAGTTGCTGTTTTGTCTCGTCTCTTACTCCATATAACAGCACTTCGACATGTGTCAGTTGCTGTGACCCCAGTTGCACCTGCAGTACCATTGGTAGGTGTCGAAACTGCCAACGTCCATCTAAAACGGCCGACGACCCTAGAGTTCTGTCTTTCGTTTGTATTTTTGTTTTAAGGATTCCCCTTAATATCTTTTTTATTTTTTGCCTTGCTTTCGTTCGTTGTCTTGTTCTATCTTTGTTGATATTTCCTATGATTATCCTATACATATATATATATATATATATATATATATATATATATATATATATATGTGTGTGTGTGTGTGTGTGTGCGCGTGTGTGCGCGCGTGTGTGTGTTTGTGCGTGAGCGTGTGTGTGTGAGTGTGTGTTTTTTTTTATCTCTCCGAAGTGCTTGGGACGTCGAAAGGACCCATCCTTAATCCTTAATCCTGTGCATACAATAGGGAAGATGTCTAAGCTTGACGAATGGTTGCCCCACAATGTGACTAACCGTAATGGTGAATGTCAGGCGCCAGCTCTGATGCCTCTTAAGTATGTATGTTTTTCCTGAATATTATTTGTATCAAATTTGTGGACAAAATACTCTGTTTACATAAAAGGTGATGAAAAATTGTGTCTCTATGTTAATGTCAAGTGCAAGGGTTCGTGTGTTGATAAAGAGTGTTTGTTACAACGGCAAGCAAACACTGGCCGACCACCTCATAAGGCGCTAATGTCCGTCTGAAATTGGAAAAGTGTTATCCAATACGAGCTGCTCCAAACAAAACCTCTGTTCTCTATTGCCAGTAACTTGCTAGATAAGCGGCGAAAGTCGCACAGGTGCGCCAACACCAATGTCCTGTTCGATACTTTCATGATATCGCTCCGCCGCGTACATCAAGGATGATCCGTGAGAAGCCGTATTCGCCCGACTCCACGTTTGCAGATTATCACTTTTTTCTCACAATGAGCTGTGCAATGCAGTCAAAGACCTTCACAAATGAAGTCCTGCTATATTAGAATAATTCCTAGGTGATGGCAATTATTTTGACTTGTAATTTCCTAATTTTAAAACACGTCAAAGTCAATAAAAATTTGAAAAACGGACAGAACCTTCCGTCCAACTTAATGTATGACAGGGAAATGAGAAGTACACATGTTTCGACTTTAAAAACAGGTAAAATATCAACATGACAAATATTTATTTGCCATAACACATAATATTCAATGCTAGCTGATCTTAATTTGCAACATTTGGTTAACAAATACCTGACATTATACAAAACAGGAAAATTGCAAACAGATAAATCATAAATTATTAAGTCATATTACATCAGCGGATTTCATTGCTCAGGACAAATCACTCAGCAGTTGATCTATTAAAATGGCTTTGTAACAAAAAGCCTAACAGACACGATGCTAAAAAACGCAAATCCATTAAAACATCTACTTATGTGTGAACTGAAAGCCGAATATTGATATAAGCTGATGGCCTTATATCATAAACATAACAATATGGACAGTACCTTTTCACGCTGTTTTACTCTTTTGTTCACTGTTGACAGTTCCTCTTCCTCTACAACGAGTTTTTAGTGTTACTTTCCTGTAGAAACCGTAAATTCGATATGGCTTTATGGCTGACAATGATGAAAACCAATTAATTGTGTGAAACACGAAAACGGTAAAAGCATGGGATGTTTCCACCTATACAAAACCAGCTATGGTTCAAGTAAATATATTACATTCACGTGCTGTAGATTATACTTAGATCTAATAAGAATATGCGTAAATTCTTAGGCTCTAAGATTTCCACACTTTTGTAATTATGTAATCAAAGGTTTGCACGCAGACATAGGCGTGCATAGACATACTCACTGATGTGTTTTTATGAAGGTGATTGTGTTTGTTTATTGTGCGTGTCAACATGTATCTAATTATGTAAGTATGTAAATGGAAATCAATATCTAAACTGAGAATCACTCTTATATAGCTGCAAATTATACACACACACTTACCCATATATGTGTGTATGTATGTATGTATGAATGTATATATATATATGTGTGTACATATTTATTTATATATCTATATATATATATATATATATATATATATATATATATATATATATATATATATATATATATATATCATTAGGGATGTTTTTTATCTGATTTTGTTTAAGGTCGGTGTCCCAGCATGGCCTCAGCTGCATGGTTGGAAGAGGTAAAAGAGTAAAACAAACAAAAGAATGGAGGAGGGTTCGAATTTTAGGACAGAAGACCTAATATATATATATACGTGTGTGTGTGTGTGTGTAAGACTAGTGCATCTCTACGTGGTCGTTAGTGCCGCGAAGGTGTTCTGTGAATTCAAGTATATTTTGTAAAAGATCTACAAATGAATCAAGTTTTAAGCTCGTTTAAATTTTGGAAATCAAAAAGTTTCTATTATGAAATCAACAGCTCTTGCTACCTACTTTAGAAAGAATTTTAATTTATGATTGAAGATTCCCACCAGCGCTAACATTTGGAATTGTCTTGGATTTATTAACATATCTGAACTGCGTGTGTCTGTTTACGAGAAAGGAACGACAAACTAAAGGCGAAATGTAATGATCAAGACAAACATGGCTGGCTTTGTTTTGGGGGCGACCTGCTATAAGAAAGGTCAGGAGAGAAAAGGGAAAAACTGATTTATCCAATTCAATACCAATGACCGTGAAGGATTATAAGAATTTATTTAGTTTTGAAATTTTATTCATTCAGTGAGTTTGAGGTTTGAAGTCGAACATTGTATAGTGAAAGTAATATTATAACTTATCGTTTGTAGTCCATGATAATGAGTAAATAATAAAGAATGCGTCACACATTCTTAAGCGACTACTTGAGATATTGCAAAATTCCTTCTATAAATAATTGTTTCTACTTTTGGCACAAGGCCAACAATTACCCAGTACATTATTGGTAGTTCATTTTATCGACCCCGTATGGATAAAAGGCAAAGTTAACCTCGGCAGGATTTGAACTCAGATCGTAAAGGGACGTATTCCTTCTATAAATAATGGACAGTAATAATAAGCTTAATATGTGAGAAAACCTTCAAAGCTAATTGAACGCTTAAGCATAAAGCAACCGGACAGTGTTTTACAACGGATATAAGCGATATTCATGATTTAAAATCTAAATTTAAAAATCGATCTATACGCAAAGAACTGTTAAAATAACAAGAAATTCAATTTGAGAAGGGACTAATTGCATCATACACAATTTAAAAGTTAATTACCAAATGTGGAAAGCCTCAAACTATTGGAGAATATCTCATTTTTGCAGCTGCGAAAGAAATTTGTAATGCTATGATGGATACTCTTGATATATCTCCGTTAATTCCAATTATTAACAGTTTAATAGCTGCTAAAATTGATGAAATGGAGAACGATATTGAAACTTAACTCAACGGTGATTTGAAAACAACTGAAGTATATTTACAACTTGATGATATGACATTGCATGACAACGGAACTCTATTATTAGTTGATTTCACTACATTATTTAAACAGAGATCAGAACATTATTGAGGAATTCATGTTTACTGAATAAATGAAAATTCACACAATATGTTCCACGAGATGGTTGGGCATTTTCCAATCATAAACCACGAGATGGTTGAGCATTTTTCAATCACAAATGCCATTGCTTACGCAACTAGGGTAGTTCCATCAATGATTGGTTTTCATAGGAAATGCGTTCACATTTAAAAGAAGCAATCCTAAATATTTTAAAGAATTCATGCCGAAATTTGGCTGCAAATCATCTCAGTGTTGGATTACAAGAATATTTACATGTTCTAATAAAAAAAAGTAAATACATAAAGCGCTTCCTTTGAATACATCTATATCTCGTTAGGTTTGGCACGAAAATGAAGGCGTGTATGAATAGCTTTTATTACACACTGAAGTTTGATAACTTTCTAAAGGAAATGGTCTGCGACGTTTAAATGTTTTTCTTAAATACGAACATAGACTGGTATATTTGTCCTATTTAGTCACTGAAAGAGATTATGTTAACAAGGTTTTAAGACCCTGATGAAATACCCAGCTGGGTTGTAAACCCATTACAAGCTGATGCAAATATAGCTGATAGACATCTATAGAGAAAGGTAATTTATTACCTAAGG
>OZ024743.1:217632666-217640166 GCA_964016885.1 Eledone cirrhosa
GTTTTATAGATATACTAGAAATAAATTCTAGACTGCTTTAAAAAATTAGAGAGCCAAGGAAAGAAGCAAATATACAATCAATATGCCACGAAATAATAGTTATTTTCTCGAATGTATTTTTATTTAGAAAGTGTAAGTAAAACTGTTCATAAACAGTGAGTAAAATGCCTTACACGTTCCTACTCGTGTCACACTTATATAATATGAACCCAGGCAATTACACATGCAAAGATATATTTCAAATGTAGCTTAGAAAAAACTATATGGGCAAAACTAATAGCCCATTATTTCTTATTGCACTATTCTATTATATGGGAATATATGGGAACATTTCCAGACTTCATATTTTTGTAAGTAACAATTATACTTGAACTAGCGTTTATTATAGATAAAGATTAAATAAATACGGTCAATGAATTGTTAAATTGTAGTTTGTAGCTTGCTGGACGAAGCTATCATCCAATTAAATACAAACATATTTCATCGTAAAGATTTCCCACACTTACATATGTAAACGAATTAGACACCAGTTCATCATCATCAGTAACAGCTACCTAGCAACAACCAAACACTTTCAACGAAGCATACATAACTTGTCGTCAGAATCATTAATGATAAATATTTCAAGTTGAAGTTGAGGAAGTAGGAATCGGAGAATAAGTAATACGAAATGGCTGAATCGGCATACAGAAAATTGATATATCTCAATCCAATACTCACTCGATAAGTTTCAACATTGATTTACTTTCTATGACCAATATCCACGACAAAAATAATTATCCGATCGCATTCACTTCTAGCCTGATAATCGTTGAAGATAATGTAATCTCATGAAATTTATTAACTTTATCTCCACCCATAAATATGTATCATTATTTTCTCCTTCATCTCATCTTAGAACCTTAAGTGCCCGAATCAACCCGGAGAAATTCATAAGGTCACTCGACCGTCTAGAATAACAGTGAAATCCTTATCACATACGTTACCGTTTTAAGGCATGAAGAACCCATTGAACAATGCAATCCTTTTTTCAATTATAAGTATATACTCTTAGACCAATAATAGAATCCACAAACCTCCCCTTTTTACCTGTCTTAAACTTCTACTTCATTTTATCTTTGTTTTGTAGTGCGTTTTATTTTTTCGTGTTTCTGCATGCGTTTGCGACTGCGTCTCTCTCTCTCTCTCTAACTCTCTCTGTATGCGTTTTTGAGTTTGTCAATTCAACATATTTTTTATGTGTTGGGGTTTGTATCGTTTGCTGTTTCGCTGTTTGTGTCTTATTTTGTGTCATTACTCTGTCTCCAGTAATTAAGTTGCGGGTTGTTACTATTACAGTCCTGTCTTTTGTTCCGGCCAGCACTATTTTCTTTAATATGGGTGGCCTCTGGAATTTGTCTGATTGTTGCGTCAGTTCTATGTGTGGATTGGATCTTTATTTCTATGTTATCTATTGAGCACTTGTGTTCTAGTTTTGCGTGTTGGTATAGCACTGATGAGCTTTTTCTCCTCCTTAATTCCCCACTAGTGTTCCTTTAATCTCTCTCCTATACTACGAATTGTCTCTCCTATGTGTGTGTTTGTATAGTTTCTGTATCGTCCCTCTGCACATCTTATCCTAAAGACTAGATTTCTAGATTTACAGTTTATCTTTATGATTATCTTACCGACTATACAGTTTCTATCATATACATATGCTAGAATATATATATATATATATATATATATATATGTGTGTGTGTGTGTGTGTGTGTGTGTGTGTGTGTGTGTGTGTGTGTGTGTGTGTGTGTGTGTGTCTATATATCTGCCTGTCTGTCTGTTTGTCTGTTTCTTGCTGTGTGTGTGAGTACTTGTGAGTACATATTATCATATCTATCTGCGAAAATTTGAACCCCACTCCGACTTTCTTAAATCAATAATACTCCCATTCAATTCATTTAGAATGTGTAGCCTTTCCATATTTCATCTGAAATCTAATATTTGTCTCTTCTCCATTAGTTCCTATTCTAAGCTGTCAAGCAAATTTTTATGCGTTACATTTTCATATGTTCTAAACCCTTTAGCAACGCACTGAAAAACGCCCCAGGTTCAGCAATAGAATTTCTAGCTTTATGTACTAACAAGAATTTCTCTATTATGCGTTGAAGTAGAAGCGAATAGGTGAAACAGTCGTAAAAAAATACATGAAATTAATTATACATTTCGAATTTACTCGTGTAAAGTTATAAAACTAGCCAAAATATTAACTGTTTCATTTATTTATATAGCTTTAACAATATATATAAAGCAAAATAAAACCAAACGCAGTTTAGATTTTTACCATAAAACTATTGACAAACAATTCAGTAATGGATGAAAAGCATAATGTAACGACACAAACACGTTATGCTTATCCCATGATATGACATACCTACAAATAATATTTCCCCCAACGAATTATCTCTCAAACAAGTGAAGTCCCTCCCTTTCTTCCTATCAATCAATCGTCTTTTGGGGAATTGTAATCCTTGTATTTTTATTTCAATGGATTCTTTCATATTCTGTACACTTTTTATATTATAGATTTATATCTTTGTGGTAGATCAACAGTCAACCAGTCATACCAGTCGCCTCCCTCCACGCCACCGATGTTGTCCAAGAGAAAAGCAAAGACCGATACAGCTTAGCTCCCGTGACGTCGCAACTCATTTCTACAGTTGAGTAAACAGGAGCAACGTGAAATAAAGTGACTTGCTAGAGAGCACAAAGCATCAACCGGTCAAGGATTCGAATTCACAACCTCAGGATTGCAAGCCAAACACTAAGCCACGCGCTTTTACTCATACAAACGCACACACACACTTACAAATATATACATATACATACATACACACACACACACACACACACACATATATATATATATATATATATATATATATATATATATATATATATATATATATATATATATATAGAAGTGGTTACACAACAGTTAGTTCACCATACCGAGAACAATTGTTTCACCTTCGCGGATCTTCAGCTCGGGATGTGTATGGTTATAGGAACATAACCATACATGTCCCGAGCTGTGTATGGTTATAGGAACCAAGTTCCTATAACCATACACATCCCGAGCTGAAGATCCGCGAGGTGAAACAATTGTTCTCGGTATGGTGAACTAACTGTTGTGTAACCACTTCTACCGAACTCGTCCCTTGGACTGAGTGCTCTACCACTACGGATATTACCTTGCAGTGTTCCACCACTATATATATATATATATATATATATATATATATATATATATATATCATGAGAGCCGTAGCACGTCTTTCACGAAAACAAGATTAGGATTCCGAAAGACCATCCTTAGCAATGTCCATGATCTTTTCTGGCAAACAATTGCATGAGAAGTGGTTAGAACATGGAACGAATTTGTACCAGGTCTTTTTTCGTCTCACCAAATCATTTGACACACTGAACAGGGGAGCTTTGTAGAGAACATTGGAGGAGCTTTCATGCTCAGAAAGATTTCTGAGTATTCTGAAAGGAATTCATGACGGCATGGTTGTTCGAGTGAATGTGAATGTAAAGCTGTCTAGACCCATAAACGCCAAGAATGGACTGAATAATATTTTGTCGAGAGAATTACACGCATATTAAATCTGCAAATCAATGTAAGTCCCTTGATGGTGTATAAAGGTACATTTGTTCGCAATACCCACAGGGCGTATTCTGATGTCATTTGGTAGACATACTCAATCAGGGAGTGGCTGCCATCATACATATATATATATAGTATTTGTGCTATGTGGGAAAGTGCTTGTTTAATAATTTGAAGACTCTAACTATTCGTGTTCACTCGGACATGTTATAGGGTTGGTGGTTGTACTACCTAATCTGCCTGCGCCTATTTCTGTTAAGAGGGCTGGAGTGCTGTCAATGTAGGTAATCTTGTCCATAAAGCGGCTGCGAGCTAGGGGCAGATGCTCTAAAAATATCTTCATTGGCTGAAAGACTCGTACTTCTAAGGTATACGCTTCTAACTAGATTATTTGTAATATTTCTATAATCTATAATCTAGAGTTCACATTAATGTAGTTAATGGATTCGTTTGGTTTGTCGTAGGGCTAAATCAAAAATAGGAGTGGTGAGGTCTGTTGGATTGATGGATTACTTCAACCGAGGATCTTTTTGTTAATTTATCAATGTCCGAGCGATTGAGATTAATTAGCCGTACCGATGGTTTTCGCTAGAAGTTTGTTTTGCGGTCCTTAAATGTGAAGGGCGTGGAGTTCATCGGTAATGTTTTCGTCCGGCCTTCTACACTTAGGATTTTCGCGATCTCTTTGCCACTGGTATTTGTTTCGATTAGGAACCTATCATCTACGTTTTTGTAGGCGTTAGTAACAGCGTTTTGTCATCCTCTTGTACGTCAGCATATCCACCTTGTACAGGATTTTAGTTTTGTTGGAGGGTATATAGCGTTTAAGAAAAACTTTCATATTTAGAAGTTCGCCATTTAGGTAGGCGTGTAATGGTGTGTTGGCTCTACGGTACTTTACGTTTTTTAATCATTCGAAAGAGGTCATTTTCGAATGGTTCGAGCAAGGTGGTGGTAGTTGTGCCTTGTTAGTTTTAAATCGGAACTTTTCATCATTGGTAGATGCTTTGACAGAGCGCTGTCAACACCAATAACTAGGAACTTCTTTAAGTTATATACATGTGTGTGTGTGTGTGTGTGTGTGTGTGTGTGTGTGTGTGTGTGTGTGTGTGTGTGTGTGTGTGTGTGTGTGTGTGTGTGTGTGTGTGTGTGTGTGTGTGTGTGTGTGTGTGTGCATGTATATGTATGCCTCTCTATTCCTATTTGCCTCTCTCCATATCTATTTATGCACCTGCGTGTATGTCTCTGTGTGTGTAAATGCATGGTATGTCTCTGCTCACAGAGATCAGTGTATAAGTTACCTAATACGCCAAAACGCATGAATAAATAAAACAAATTACCAAAATCAAAGGAAACAGGAATAGAGGATGAATAAAGAAGAATATTATACAGAGTTTTCAATGGTTTTATCTGTCTGTTTTCGTATCTATCAATCAGTGTATGGTTGTGAATAATTTATTGACTAAACTTGTATATATAAACAATTTGCATTAAATATAAAGCAGTGATATTTCGATCAATGACATGAAAACAAAATTCACATTTCGTGTCTTTCTTTTTCTTTTTGTACATTAGACGAGTTATTGCTGGAATTGTGTGGCTTTTTTTAGGACTATTAACCTCATCTATTTTGTTTCGTATTCACAAAATATTTTGGAACTGTATAGCATAATGGATTAGAACTTTGAAATATAAAAAACATGCGTTAAATATAAAAGACCTTTGTTCAAGTTTAGCCAAAATTGAAGAAAGCGTATGCATTATATTTTTTTTATTAACATTACCGTTCCACAAAAAAATAAACCATGATTGTTTTGAGGTTTGATTTGGTTTCTCAAAAGTACATCTGTTTATTGCCTCCAGGCATCATTTTTATAGATGTTTGGCTTTTATTTTATCAAACTATTTATTTTTCTTGGCAAATTGTTTTTTCGGCTATTTTGGAAATATTTTCAGTTGAAGAATAACTCGGAGTCGTAATATTAAGCATATTTATTTTTTCTAACTGATTTATCAGTTAAATGTGAATTTAAATTATTTACTTTGGGAGAGTTGCAGCGGCAAGATTACCACTTATTCGAGAGAGATATTAATGTATTTTTGACCAGATAGAAAAGCAAAAGTTAAGTGCAATTTTTTTTATTATTATTTATAAATGTTTGAAATCCTACGCAATCTCTGTGCATGTCTTATGGTGATTTCACATCATAGTCAATATTCCATTGAAAAAGTTATATTCAATTTTAGAGATAGAACATTATTAATAACGATCTACAAAAGTCAAACAAGGTAAAGAGTTTAGTACAACTCACATATCCGGCATGGTGTTGCTACTGTTACTAACTAAAACAACTCTGAGCTTTTCCATGCAACTGTCATCCTGTCGATTAACAGTTACATCAATTCTACATCTCACAGGTTATTATCTGTCCACAATCAATGTTATAGCTAATACAACAGTCGACTTTTCTCCGAACTAGCATGGCACATAACACTTTTCTACCCCATCCAATGCACCATCGACTCACATGATTTTTGTTGTGTCTAAATGACTGCATAAATAAAATACAAAAGATTTGATTAATAGAACAGGCAAAACAAATTGCTCGAAGCACCATTTTAATATCATTTGATATGATAATTGGTTATGTATGGTCTGCAAAGTAAATGTGTAGACATATGTTTGTTTATTATTATGAGTAATTAAGTAGAGTTGATGAGGTTGAAATTTCTCAATTACAAGAGCCATTCATTTTTTAATAGGTCACAAAATGTCACCTCGAATCTTGTATCTCCCAAATACTGGCTAGGCGTTTTGAACCATTAAGCCAAGAAGCTTAGAATCATTAGACCACTATCCACGTGACAATTCTTAGCCATTTTGAATTCGTTTCTGGCGGGGATCATTTAAGAAAAATCTTTGTCCAATTGAGTTTGTTTCCTGATGATTTCGAAACTCGTTGATTTATCCAAGATCGGATATTTCCAAAATTCGAATGAAACCTCCAGGGTAGAGATATATTTGAAGATGTTGGTATGTTTATGTACACTTTTTCTTCTAACTTTGATTTTGTAAGTCTAGTCAATTTCTAAAGGCTATCAGAAATACTAGGTAATTTTTCTGTGGCTGTGAATCGCGGATAAAAAGCTATCATTTATTTATCTATTATTTCTTCATAGGTATTTTATCGACGCCATGCTTTCCAGCATAGTTACGCCCCTTTACGATCTGAGTTCAAATCCCGCCGAGGTTGACTTTGCCTTTCATCCTTACGGGGTCGATAAAATAAAGTACCAGTAATGAACTGGCCTTGTGCCTAAGGTAGAAACACTTATTACTTCATAGGTATATTTTAAACTTACAACCTCGTTTAACTGATTTTTTGTATGGTTGATTATGCTGGTTGGGAGAAGAAATATTGTATACATTTTATCTAATGATTCTATGGACTTACTTTCTTATATTTTGCTCTGATTGTTGATTATTTAATT
The DNA here is from genome assembly GCA_964016885.1 of Eledone cirrhosa. Taxonomy (NCBI): domain Eukaryota; kingdom Metazoa; phylum Mollusca; class Cephalopoda; order Octopoda; family Eledonidae; genus Eledone; species Eledone cirrhosa. Next base: position 217,639,805 of record OZ024743.1, read on the forward strand.
AATTAATTCGTCATTGTGCCACACCGTAAATGGTTGCCAAAAACATATATATATATATATATATATGGCTCTGTCTAGTTTATGGGTATGTAAACTTCTAAATTATATATATATATATATATATATATATATATAGGAACAAGTAAGACCCCGACGGCTGAGCTCAAGCCGTTTCGACAGCTAATTCTGGACTGAATGAAAATTTATTCTGGTATTTAAATAGCCGAGCTTATCAAGGGGTAATTCTATATCTGATAAAAGAGACAATCACCAGGATTGGTCACATCACAAGTTAGTAGTAAATCGGTGATGGCAAATTGGTGGGGGAAGGGGTAGCTAAATCTGCTGGTAGGAGAAAAAGG
>OZ024743.1:217645166-217655166 GCA_964016885.1 Eledone cirrhosa
TTTCTTTCCTTCCAGACGGCCGTTTCGTTATAAGATTTCTACAATTTGTGATAAATAATTTCCAGGTTATGCAGAAACTTGTATACAATCCATAGTTTTATACACAAGCGGGTCTTATAAACTCATCAGTGGATGCCCAAATAATATCGATATAAGAATTATATCGATATTAATAGAATGGTGATGGTCTCCCTCAGCGCTAAGAAGAGACTGGTAGATTAGAAAATCATATACAAGCAAGTTCACAGGTTGATTTTTTTAGTTTCAGAAGATCCAGTTAAAGGTGAAAGCAGTGATTCTTTGCTTAAACTTTAATATGTTATTTTAATAAATATTTGCTCTACGGTTCTTATATATTTGATATATATTTATCCTTATCGAGCCCTCTTTGGATTTTAGTCTTCAAATTTATTATTATTATTACTATATATATATGGCGGTGGATTGGCATATCAGTAGAGGGTCGGACGCTATCCAGCATAGTTACGTCCCTTTAGGATCTGAGTTCAAATCCCGCCGAGGTTGACTTTGCCTTTCATCCTTACGGGGTCGATAAAATAAAGTACCAGTAATGCACTGGTTAATTGCTGGCCTTGTGCCTAAAGTAGAAACAATTATTACTATATATAGTAATAATAATAATAAATTTGAAGACTAAAATCCAAAGAGGGCTCGATAAGGATAAATATATATCAAATATATAAGAACTGTAGAGCAAATATTTATTAAAATAACAGATTAAAGTTTAAGCAAAGAATCGCTGCTTTCACCCTTAACGGGATCTTCTGAAACTAAAAAAATCAATCTGTGAACTTGCTTGTATATGTTATGGCGTATATATTATATATACTGGTACATGTGTGCATATGGTTATGTGTATACGTGAGTTCTGCGTCTGTGAGAGTGTGCGGGTTCGTACGTATGTAGGGTGTATATGTGTACTTTGTGTTTTGGTTGTCGTACGTATGTATACATATGTGAATTTACATGTAGGTATGTGTGTGCGCGTTATATATGTAATTATGTGTGTATATTTATATACGTTTATATAATTATATGTATACACGCACACACACTCACATATATATATATATATATATATATAAATATATATTTGTTTATGTGTATTTGGTGTATCTTCGTTTTTATCCGTTCTTTGCCAGGCAACGTTTCCACGAACCAAAGTATCGTCTTCCTGTCTTCCTTCGGTTGCAACGTTTTTTTAAATATTCACTTCTGCGTTCAGAGATTGATTTTTTTAGTTTCAGAAGATCCCGTCAAGGGTGAAAGCAACGATTATTTGCTTAAACTTTAATCTGTTATTTTAATATATATATATATATATATATATATATATATATATATATATATATATATATATATATATATATATGAAAAAGTATGACCTCGACGGCAGGGCTCAAGCCGTTTCAACGGCTATTTCTGGACTCCAGAAATAGTCGTCGAAACGGCTAGAGCTCTGCTGTCGGGGTCATACTTTTTCCTATTTCCCACTAAGTATTGAGTATTCTGGTGCGTTATAGTCCATCTGGTTCCTTACCACAATTCCTTTGTTATATATATATATATATATATATATATATATATAGGGAGGTTCTTTTTGTAAATCTATGTGAATATATTACCATGAAAGACAAATGAGTCGGAGATTATTAAAAGGAAGTAGACTCTTCTACATAGTTTAAGAACGGGCGCAGAATTCTCTCCTACATAAAAGCGAAACGATATTCTGAAATGTAAATCTGTAGTCATCTATTGTTTGATCTTCCTTGTTGTAATGAGCTTAAGTATCTTTTGCATGTCTGAGGTCCTCCAGTCCAAGAGGAACTACTACTACCACCACCACTTCCACCACTACTACTACTACTACTACTACTACTACTACTACTACTACTACTACTACTACTACTACTACTACTGCTGCTGCTGTTGCTGCTGCTGCTACTGCTGTCGCATGATAGTAAGAGATGTTCATAAAAGTACTAATGGGAAAAATTTATAGTGAGAAAACAAATATTTTGTTTAGTCTACTCAACTCTGATCTGGCAAACGTATGATTAGAAGCATATAAAACATATTGGTATGTGATGTCTCAATTTTAGTTTTGAGAGGCAATTTTAGTTTTGAGAGGTATCATTTGTCTAGCAGGAGGATACCGTCAGTTTTAGAATCGCTAGAATCTCCTATCTCCTCATTTAACACGACAGTTCTGTTTAAGGAAACATCGGGCTGCTATTTCTAGCTGCTCGAACGACCTCGCAAACGTCCCTTCACATGTTCGATGAAATACGATATAACGTGGGAGTTGAGCAATCTAAATATTTAAGGTACTTTATTTTCTTGGCATAGGCATTTTTTTGTTTTATTGAAGTTCTAGCCCAAAACTTTTCTTCTACGATGCTTTAGTTGAATAGTTTCTGCAAATGTTATTTGGGAGTGACAACAAACCAGTAATTTGACATGCTTAATGCGATGAGATGCAGCACAAAGTTATACCCAATTGTTAACCGAATAGAATACGATAAAAGGAAATGGAAAGGTGTAAGCGAAGAAACGTTATTGCTAATAATAGGGTTTTTCACGTAAATCTCGATAAAATGCTCTCATGCTCATGGCATATCATTACAACAAAATAATGCCCGGTAATATAGCGTGACCCATCTTGTCAGAAATCTCTAAAAGTTGAGTCAACAGAGCCGTGAAATGAATCGACAAAAAAAAACAAAAAACAGTTTAGAATTGATAGAGTTAGAGAATCTGGTGTAACACGAATTTTGCAGTGGACATTACTCCCAGAGTAAGGGGGATGCGGTACATGTGCCACTAGGACCACGTTTATTTTGTTGGTGCTGGAATTCAGAAAGATAGCAGGTTTGTTGAAAATGGCGCACCAAAAGAGTTTCATTACGGATAAGACATTGGATCCCCTAAAAAGAGAATGGAGAATGTTCAGCTAGATATAAATTGGTGATGTTAGCTTCACCTATACCTCCTTTTAGCTGAGTGTGTCGGTTGATTTGGTAATCGAGAGATGAGAAGCCATGCCATAACGTTGTTCAAACATACCAAAGTATAATTAATCCCAGTCAACAAAGACGGTACCAGCTATACTGTGAAAATGTGGCGAAATCATTTTAAATTCTAATCGACATCGGCATTCAATCGTGCAAGTTGTATGTTTGTTCAAAGAACTATTTGAAAATAGGATCATATACGCTGGCTGAGGCATCAAAGAATGTAAACGATTCAAGCTTGCTAGTGTGTTACATTTGGGATGCAGTCTTCTTCCGACGCCGATATACGAATTCGAATTCTGATCAAAATTGAACAAAATTTGGAGTCAACCTTACACAATCGCATGACTGAATATCAGCGTTTGGTGAATTTGAAGCCCGACACTTGAGCGAGGCAATTTTGTCCATGCTGTGCCAAGAATGTAGAAGCCGAGACCTACTCTCACTCCAACACTGATCGCAAAACATCCTTCTGTATGCTGGAAATGCGGAGAAAATAACTTTGTGAAATTTTCTCCATTCAGAAGATATGGTAGATATTCACGTTATGGACACAAAGAGAATCGTTGCTATGTTCGAAGGTACCACGTTCTCGACACCTGGTTCAAAACAAGTAATAAATGTTCTGTACCAGATGATGTGTGTCGTTTTGGAGTCGATTTTGTTAGAACTACTTATGGAAACATTCGACTTGATCAAACGGAAAATTCAAAACACTCGGTGGACCGGGTTGTAGTTCAAAGAACAGGTCGGCGCAGATTTCCGTTGCGAACTTTGCGGGTAAACCCAGAGCTCAGAACATATAACGAAGCTTCAACGGGGCGAGATGATGCGAGGCTAAGGACGCAAAATTCGAACTCAAAACGTTCGGTGGACTAAAGTGAAGGTTGACAACCGATTGAAGAAAATCAACCATTCAGAATACAATGTAGTTTTCAGTTATATAAGGTTACTTGGGCGAGTAGACAAATGAGAAGAATCCGTTTATATATGTTAATTGTTATCGCTATAAATGTACGCACTGTGTATGTTATTGTTAGAGACAGTGTACACGAGTGACGGGATTATACAAACTTTTCTGCACGTTCCAGCCTTTCTCAATACAACTGGTGGAGCAGCATTTCAGCAAATATTTTCAACGGGAATATCACCATCATTGCAGTATTGTGTGCAGGGGTGTTGTGTCTATATATACACACATATGAAATATATCAATTATATCCTCCAATATACCAATCCGTATAACATTTTTTATTCATTTGTTTTTCTATGCATCTACTTTTATTTTGCTTAGTTCTCCATCCATCAGTTCATCTATCCACCTTTCACCCAATCTTTATTTAAGCGCAAGCTATTCTGAAAAGTAAATTCTATATTTGAAGCAGCAGCAGGCCGTGGTAGTAATAGTAGAAAATGATGATGATGGAGATGATGATGATGATAAATATTTCAAATGAAAGGAATTCAGATAGCTAAGAAAGCAGCCAAGCACAAAAGACATAAAGAAATAAATAGAAAGAAAAAAAGAAAATTGAAAGATGCAAATAAAGGAAAAAAGCGTAAAAGAAACAAGCAATAAAGAAATAACAAATGCAGAGAAGGAAAGAGGGTAAAGAGAATATGATCTAAAACGTAACGATAACTCTAGCGGAAATAACACATGAATAATAATAATATATATTACACCGTTTGTTTGTTATTTAATGTGAATATTCTGAGATGTAATTTATTGCCCTTTCATTTATTTATGTTTAATTGCTTTAGAAAGTTGGCTTCTTTCGTTATATATTTATTATTTTCTACCTCTCGCCTATACTACACCTTTACCTCACAGAATCTACATTTTGACATTTCTACGACTTTATTATTCTAAAAACATCTTTTTTTAAAAACAGTATGTTTTTTACATATTTGTTTATTTAATTAGTTTTATTTAGTTTTCTGTTTTATTTTCTTCTGCTTGTATGTATTAAAACAGACCCAGCACCACTTTAGAAAGATTTAATGAAAAAAATAAGTTGTTTACCAATATATCCAACTAAACTTCATCCATTTACATGAATTATTTGTTTCTCTTCATTCGTACTAACTTTGTCATAGCCTTCAAAATATAATAATAATAATTATAATCTTCATCAGTACTAGGAACAACAGAAGCAGCAGCAGTAGCAGTACTAGTTGTAGTATTGATGGTGGTAGTAGTAGTAGTAGTAGTAGTAGTAGTAGTAGTAGTAGTAGTAGTAGTAGTAGTAGTAGTAGTAGTAGTATTTTAAAGCGTGTTTTCTCCGCGCAGTCGAATGCTATGTATATCTTAGACACGTATAGTGCAGTGCATTAATATTCTGTTCCAGTGAATATCTTCTATGAAATATGTGCTGTGCCTAGAAAAAAAAGCTCACACTTAGGTTTTGCAACTACCACACAAAAGAAGGTAGTAAATGAAGAAATATACTAACGAATATACTCTAAAAGCGAAACATTGAAAATATCATTCGAGAGAAGTTGAAATACATATCAATCTAAATCTGGAGGATGCAATACCGAATGCACGAAAGCAGAGAGATATCAATACAATCCAAGACATTAGCACCGTATAAAGGTGCCGGAATATAAGTGGCTTCCAAATTGTCTCTGAACCATATGCAATGGAGCTGGTGTGGTTGTGTTTGAATATATCGGTTCGTCAGTGCTAATTTGATAGACGCGTCAATGGTACAGTCAGCAACGTGGTCATGTGGTAGATGAGTTGTTCCTCATCCTATATATATCTTTCCCTGAGTTCAGTCTTTTTCGTTGCTATGGCAATGCGGCTGGACTGCCGGTCGCTATATTTGATTTGCAAAGCTGTCTAAACGTATTGTTATAACTCAGGGTATTATTCTCCATCGAGTGCTGAAGCTAAATTCCGAATCTGCATTCGTTATCTTAGCCGCAGCCTAAAGCATCGTTAATGCTGTACTAAAATTTGTATATATATATATATATATATATATATATATATATATATATATATATATATATAAAGAAAGAGACAGAGAATGTTTCCAAAAATGTATACACATATTTGTTAGAATGCTGTTGAACTATGTATATATTTTTGGGCGACACCTTCTATATATATATCATGTGTATGTGTGTGATTTATGAAAAATTGGAAAAAAATGTTTAATGTGTGTGTCCCAACTGAGGAGATGATAATGGTCGGTCACAAACAAATATTTGTGAAAATCAGAAACGGTACCATTGAAGACGGAATGAAGTGAACTGAGGCTCCTGCGAAAATTTGAACTTCTCATCTTTCAGATGACGTGGTAGAGCAAAAGCGCCGCGAGCCAGCAATTCCGACTTTTTACATGTAGCTGTGTCGAACAGCTTTTTTAATTTACAGATGCGAGGTTTGATAACTTGCATGCTACTCTCTCCATGTTTGTCTGTCTCCAAGGGGTTTACTTAATTCCCTCAACTATTATTTATAATGGTATACTATTATATTCGTTTCTGTTCGGTTGCACGCATTTCAAATATATGTAATGTGTTAGTGTATGGGTGTATAGTGTGTATATATATAATATATATATACTCAAGGGCTGTGCCCCAGCATGGCCTCAGCCGGATGGCTGGAAGAGGTAAAAGAGTAAAAGAGTATATATGTATATATATATATATATATATATATATACAGGGTATCCAAAATATGTATATACACTTCAAAAACGTTATAATAAATATGCGTATACATTTTGGGAGGACACCCTGTATATACATTGTCGCCTTAATAAAATAAATATTTAAACTGCTTCGGTATTGAGTAGACTTTTCTCTTTAGCCATCAACTACATACAGATTTATGTATATATATATATATATATATATATTTATGTGTGTGTGTGTGTGTGTGTTTGTGTTTGTGTGTGCGAAATATATTGGGTTAGCGCTGAATGATCATTTCATTTCTTCACAATTTTTTTCTCCCTTAAAGTCAAATATTTCTAGAATTTTGCGTATGTCATAAATTGTATAATTCCATTAGAAATCTAATTGTCTCACATGTAAATATATAGAGAACATTAAACACGGAGGGAGAGATCGACCGAGATAATAGAACGGACAGAATAAGGACAAATAAAAAGGATGGTTAGTGAGAGAATGAAGCACCCAGATTACAGTGTGTGGATGTATTACCGACTAACTGACCATCTCAAAATTACACTTCTTTCACCTACTCGTTTTTTGTTGTGCCTCCCTCAACCACCAACGCGACCTGCTCCACTACAGAATGGAAGACGTATTTGGAGCTACGCGTTATCTCATTTCGACTGTAATCTAACAGTAATATAAAAAAATAAGAATATATTCAAGAATAATGATAGGAGAAGGGGGAAAGCAGAGGAAAAGACGAATGAGACGAAGTGGGGCGAGAATGAAAAAGAGGTTAAGAAATGAAAAATGGGAATGGGTAGTAGAGGGGTTAAAAACATTTGTATTCCAGTCGACCATCTGTTCAAGTGACACTCGTGACAACTGGCATAGTAAAACACTAAATTCAAATAAAATCATTATTTATTCATTTCTTCATTCGTTTGTCATGTTTATATGTTATTATTTGTGGTTAATGATTTCCTATGCTGTTCTTTTGTTTTGTTAAAGGACATTTCAATAATTAAATAGATAGATAGATAAGTTAATAAATATAATAAAAACGAGCTCACATTCACGAACTAAATGTCCTGCCATGTAAACTTCCTATTCACTGACCAACGTTGAAGGATTACACAATATACACACTTCGTCGTTCTGTCGTTAAAAAACAAAATACACCAGATAGGCGATATATATTTACAATTTCCCTAATATATATATATATATATATATATATATATATATATATATATATATATATATATATATATATATATATATATATATACGAGGTGTGTCAGAAAAGTTCCAGGGCTGATGTTACAAAAGATTTATTTTAAAACCCAAACTTCACACTAAGAGTGTTCTCCTTCAAAGTAATACCCCTGGAGTATGTAAATGTAATCGTAGCTCTCTGCAGCGATCAAACTTTTTTCTTCATAATTTTATATACATGTCCTCTGTTTCAGGTCGTCAAGCAATGAACACAGAGCAACGAACAAACTTGAAGTTTATGGTACGGTTGGGGAAAACTGAGCTGCAGCAAGTGTATGGATATGAGACGATGTCACGCTCACGTGTTTTTGAGTGGTGCAAGAGGTTTAAAGAAGGACGCGAGGACGTGGAATATGACCCCAGGAGCAGTAGCCCTCAACAACCAGGACTGAGGTCAAAGTTGAGCGGATCAGGCAGATGGTTCGTAGCGATCGTCGTGTGACTGTTCGACTGATGGCAAATGAGCTGAGCATGAATCGGGACAGCGTCTGGAAGATTCTCACTGAAGAATTGGACATGCGGAAAGTCTGATGACCAAAAGGGTGGCCGCATGCAAGTGTGCCCGGACATCCTCGAGCGTCTTGAAACCGAACCAGACTTACTAGGGACAGTCATCACCGGTGATGAGTCATGGATATTCGAGTACGACCCGGAGGCGACCCGTTTTGAAGACGTGGATGACATCATAAAGGACGTGACGACGGAACTGCGGAAGAATCCTACCAGGAATGCATGAAAGCGAGGCAGAAAAGGATGGCAAAGTGCATTAGACTCATGGGGGATTACTTTGAAGGACAAAACTCTTAGTGTGAAGTTTGGGTTTGTAATAAGTTTTTTGTGACATCAGTCCTGGAACTTTTCTGATACACCTTGTATATATACATATAATTGAATATAAAAGAGAGATAAACACAGATATAAACATACATGTGTTCAAATTGTAAGGGACCAAGTTCGCTAGGGTGAAAAAAACACTAACTATCACAATATTTTTCACCCTAGCGAGCTTGGCCCCTTAACATTTGAACGCATGTATGTTTATATCTGTGTTTATCTCTTTTTTATATTCAATTATACTACACGGCTCAGAAAAACTTTTTTCTTTGAGCTATTTAATTGCAAGAGACTATTTTGAGTTTCTTCTTATTATTATAAATTATTATTATTATAAATGAAGGGCGGTGGATTGGCAGTATCGGTAGAGAGTCGGACGCCATGCTTTCCAGTATAGTTACGTCCCTTTGCGATCTGAGTTCAAATCCCGCCGAGGTTGACTTTGCCTTTCATCCTTACGGGGTCGAGGAAATAAAGTACCAGTAACGCACTGGGTAATTGCTGGCCTTGTGCCTAAAGTAGAAACAATTATTATTATAAATGTTATTATTATTATTATTATTATTATAAATGTAAGCTCTCGCCGTATTTTGACTAAAGAAATTAAAGAAATTATTTAGCCTGATAGTGGGGTTAAGAACTCTCTCGTAGAAATGGAAAAAGATGAGTATTGACATCAATACTCATCTTTTTCCATTTCTTCGAGGGTTCGTAACCCCACTATCAGGCTAAATAATTTCTTTAATTTCTTTAGTCAAAATACAGCGAGAGATTACATTTATATTAATTTCAAACCCGCTCGCTGTTTCGAAAATATTATTACTTTATATATATATATATATATATATATATATATATTTATTTTCATTTATTAACATTTTGAATAATATATATATATATATATATATATATATATATATATATATATATATATATATATATATATATATATATATATATATATATATATGTATATATTATTCAAAATGTTAATAAATGAAAAGAAAAATAATTTCATATCAAAATATGTATTTTATTATACATATTTCAAAGGTACAATGGTGTTTAAGTACGTGTTCATCAGACAAAATATATGATTTGATATGTGACATACCGCTACGGTTTTGATAATTCAATTCCAGTACTGACTGCCAATACTGGAATATTTTTCATTTATTAACATTTTGAATAATATTAAAAGCTCTAGGAAAATATTT
>OZ024743.1:217660166-217712666 GCA_964016885.1 Eledone cirrhosa
GATTCTTCTGTTAGAAATATCTAGAGAGAAGTCATATCAAGGATATCATGGTCGTACACAGAAACATATAGAATGTTAGAATTTTGAATATTAAAAACATTATTCTTAATATATAGTATTAAATCGCTCTATTAAAATCTAACAAGATTTGCCTGGTTGGGGAAAAAATAAAAATTGTTAATCGAGACATATAACCAGATAAATGTATAAAAATAAAAGAAAAAAAAGAAGAAATATATATATATATATATATATATATATATATATATATATATATATATATATATATATAGAGAGAGAGAGAGAGAGAGAGAGAGAGAGAGAAACGACAACTAGGGAGGTGGGTAAATATTTCGAAAGAAATATATATTTAATATACTGAAGGAGTCACAGTTCTTACTTAAGAAACATCCTTTTATGACAAGATTATATATTCATTGACAGCTACAGTCGAAACATACCAAAAGATGCACAAGTTAAAACGGGGACAGAAGTAATTTGTCTTTGTAATTTCAGGAGAACATCTAAAACATATATTGAAAACATTCTTCTTAGTGTAAGCAAATCTTCCGTTAACTTCTTGAAGGTTCCGACAATAGCTGTCAATCAATGATACACTTGTTTTTCTCTGACGATTTTTTTTTTCTTAATACGAACTGTTACTTTCAGTACATACTATGGCAATCGTTTCTTCTAAGACATTTATTCCTTCTTTTCTTCCATTTACTTTATACTTTGACCTAAATAAAAATGTGTGTGTTTCCAATGTTTACATTTCATCTGACATCAGGTGAGAAAATAAATGCAGTAAAATGGTTACGTTCCTCCTAAGGTCATACTATTTCAATAAAAATTTGCATTTTACGTTTATGATGTATTGGCTCCTTTATTGGTTTGAACAAAAACACAAACACACACACACACACACACACACACACACACACACACATTTCATTTGTCTTTTTTGGCATTGTCTTTTATTTTAAAAAAAGCGTTCTACATTTGTTTTGGAACTCTGTATTATTCCAAGAAGAACGTTTGTGTAATTTGCTTTCGTTAATCGATAAATAATACACTGATTTCAAATTATACAAATTTCCGAGCACTGACTGAATAGATAGGATCTTGTGCCGAAGTAAGCTTTTCATTTTAACAGGATCAGTCATCGCCAACAGCTGGAAGAGCATCACAGACACCCTCCACGAATATAATCGTCCTTTTTTCAAAATGTGAATAGAAATGGAGAGACACTCACAGTGTGTTGGCTTCGTGGTAAGGGTGTTGAACATGATCATAATGTCGTGGGTTCGATTCCTGGATTGGGTTGGTTGTGTTCTTGAGCAAAACACTTAATTTCACTTTGCTCCAGAATATTCAGCTGCATGAGAGTACGAGCATTACCTGAGGTTTTAACCTTGAAGCGTCCTGTCGAGGGGGATGTTTTGTACTCTCAGTCGCGGAAACTGGGATAAACACCGGCCTGATGACCCTTCAGGCTCGTGACACACTGTAAAAGTAACCGAGTGTATATCCATTTTAGAATGTGCAAAAACGAAACAAAGAAAATCAATAAAAACAACAAAATTACGAACAAGAGTAGAAATACAATGTAATTACCATATAAGGGAAAAGTAATTAAAGTGATATTGAAATATGATTCAGAGTTCCTTTTCATGTAAAATATACACAAGTCTTGCTATGGGTGTTATCAGCTGTGACCATGACGGTGCTACCTTAGAAGCCGCATAGAATTGCCACACACTACTATTTATGAATGCTATACGAAATTCGTCAAAGTTCTTCTCTCTAAAAGTTTATTTTAACAGCTAGAAATTCAACCGGCCGGTTAGCTCAGTTGGTTAGAGCGTTGTGCTAATAACGCGAATGTCGTGGTTTCGAGCCCCATACCGACCAGATTTAAATCCTTTCTTTTGCACTTCTTCCTAAAATATGTTTATCTTAAGACGATTCTGTCAATATATCTTTATCTCTATTATTTATTTACACATCCTCTGAAAAAGGGACGCTACCTAATATATAGTCCTACATCTACAAACATGTCAAAGGAATTAATACATTACGATATTTTTGTGTATTATCTATTTTAATCATTTCAATAACTTCCTTACATTTCTTTACTCTGTTTTATTGAGTTGATTGCGAAATTTACAGAGAATTTTTAACTGGTTGGTTAGCTCAGTTGGTTAGAGCGTCGTGCTAATAACGCGAATGTCGTGTGTTCGAGCTCCATACTGGCCATACTTATCCCATTCTTATGTACTGCTTTCTAAAATTTTACTTATTTAATTTATTTTTATATGTAGGAAGCTTTTGGCTTTCTGTAAATAGCGGTCTTGTATTTGCTAGAAATAGAAATCTAATCAACTCTCATAAACAACACCTCGTCCACTTGAAAAAAAAGGTCACTTTCGAAAATGTAGTCCAATATCCACACAGTTTGCCAAGGGAGGTATTACCTGGAAATCATTTCATCTTAAGGCGATTGTGTGAATATATGTTTATCTCTATTATCTGTTTTATTCTCTTCAGAGAATATCATAACCTTTCTTAACTCTGATTTATCGTGTTAATTGTGAATATTACAGGTAGAATTTGGCTAGCCGGTTTCCTCAGTTGGTTAAAACCTCACCTAATAAGGCGAAAGTCGAGAGATTTAACACCATGTTGGCTAGATGTTTGGTTCTTTTACAATGTTATATAAAACTTTATTTTTTTTATATATTTAGGTCCTCATGGGCTCCTTTATAAATAGTCCGGTAAATAGTTACAACGTGATTGATATAGAAACCTAATTTGCTCTGAAAACACTACATTCTCGTCTTTTGATAAATAGACACTTTCGAAAATGTAGACCTACGTTTACATGTCATACCATGGCAGTTAATATCTGGAAATATTTTTTATTTCATAGAACATTATTAACTTTCTTTATTCTGTTTTATTATGTTAATTGGGAATTTTGCAGATAACCTATGTATGGTGGGTTAGTTCAGTCAATTAGATCTTCGTGCTAATAACGCGAATGTCGGGGGTTCGAGCCCCATACTGGCCATGTTTACTTAAGATTTAAATTAGAGTTTATAACTTTTCTATAAGCCTTTTAATCGGAGTAAAATTCTTGTTTTTTTTAGTTTTTATTCACATATTTCTATTGAAATGGGATTAGATATATATTATTTTTTAAATAATCAATGTTGGCTGATCCAAGCAAACGACCAAGTTTAGTATGATATAGTATACTATACTATACTATAATTTCCTATAATATACTATACTATACAATATTATTCTATACTGTACCATACTATATTATACTATACTGTACTATGCTATAAATATACTATACTATAATATGCTGTACTATACTATACTAAACTAAACTATTCAATACTATACTAAACTATACTATACTATACTATACTATACTATACTATACTATACTATACTATACTATACCATACTATACTATACTATACTATACTATACTATACTATACTATACTATACTATACTATACTATACTATACTATACTATACTATACTATACTATACTATACTATACTATACTATACTATACTATACTATATGTACTATGTTATGGATATCTGAAATGTATCTTCCTTATTTACTTCACATACCTCCATTTCCCACCTTTAATATATTATTCATTTTAAAATTTTATTTTGCCGTGATTCATTCTATCTTGCCGGTTAGCTCAGTCGGTTAGAGCGTCGTGCTAATAACGCGAATGTCGTGGGTTCAAGCCCCATACTGGCCACAGTTGTTACAATTTTTTGCACTGATTTGTAAAATTTTACTTATTAAAAGTATTGTTATATGTAGGAAGGTTACCTTTTTGTAAATAATACTCAAAATGGTCTTCTACCTGCTGGAAATAGAAAACTAATCTGCTCTCAAAAACAACACATCATCGTTTTAAATAAAAGGACACTTTCGAAAATATGGTCCTATATCCACACAGTTTGCTTTGGGAGGTATTACCTGGAAATCCTTTACTCTTAAGGCGGTACTGTGAATATATGACTATCTCCATTATCACAGAGTATCATAATCCTACTTAACTCTGATTTATTGTGTTAATTGTGAATATTAGGGAGGATTTGGCTATCCGGTTACCTCAGGTGGTTAAAGCCTCACCTAATAAGGCGAAAGTCGAGAGATTTAACACCATGTTGACCAGATGTTTGGTTCTTTTACAATGTTATATAAAACTTTATTCTTTTTTTAATATGTAGGTTCTCATGGGCTCCTTTATAAAGAGTACGGTAAATAGTTACAACGTGATTGATATAGAAACCTAATTGGCTCTGAAAAACACTACATTCTCGTCTTTTGATAAATGAACACTTTCGAAAATATAGACCTACGTTTGCGTATCATAACATGGCAGTTAATATCTGCAGATCTATACTATTCTATACTATACTATACTATACTATACTATACTATACTATATTATACTGTACTATACTATAATATACTCTACTATACTATACTATACTATACTATACTATACTATACTATACTATACTATACTATACTATACTATACTATACTATACTATACTATACTATACTATACTATACTATACTATACTATACTATACTATACTATACTATACTATACACTATACTATATTATACTGTACTATACTATGCTATACTATACTATACTATACTCTAATTTGTTATAGCATTTTGATATGGATATCTGAAATGTATCTTCCTCATTTACTTTGTCAAAATAAAACTTTATTTTACCAACTAAGGTATCATCTGGCCGGTTAGCTCAGTCGGTTATAGAATCGTTCTAATAACGCGAGTGTCGTGGGTTCTAACCCCATGCTCACCACAGTTAATCCTTTTTTTTTTTATTACTTTCTAAAATTTTACCTATCAAAATTATTTTTATATGTAGGCAGCTTTTGCCTAATTTGTAAACAGTATTCTAAATTGTCTTGTACCTGCTAGAAATAGAACCCTATTTCTATTCTGATCTCAAAGACGTACACGTTTGAAAATATAGTCCTACCACTACAAATTATGCCATGGGAGTTAATACCTGGAAATCCTATTATCTTAAGACGATTCTGTCAATATATCTTTATCTTTATTATCTATTTATAATTCGTCTGAAAAAGATTTCACTATCTAATATATAGTGCTACATACACAAGTGTGTCAAGGTAGTTAATACATGGAGATCTTTTTGTGTATCTATCACTATTGTCTATTTTAACCATTTCACAGAACTTCATTACCTTTCTTTACTCTGTTTTATTGAGATAATTGTGAAAATTAGTAGTAAGCCATATAAGGCCGGTTAGCTCAGTTGGTTAGAACATCGTGCTAATAACGGGAATGTCATGCGTTCGAGTCCCATACTGGCCATGTTCACCTACATTCACAAATCATGCCATGCGAGTAATACCTAGAAATCATTTTTTTTTTTATTTTAAAGTGGCTCTATCAATATGTGTATAACTTTGCCTTTTATCCTTACGGGGTCGATAAAATAAAGTACCAGTAATGGACAGGGGATTAGCTGGCCTTGTGCCAAAAGTAGAAACAATTATTATTTAATTCAATTATTTCACATCATTAGTTTTCTTTATTCTGCTTCATTGTGTTATTTGTGTACTTTACCGGCAACATTTGTCTGGCCGGTTAGTTCAGTCGGTAGACTGTCGTGTTAATAGCGCTAAAGTCGTGGGTTCGACCCCCATACTGACCATATTTACTTAAATTAATGCTTAAAATGTTGCCATAAAACTTTTAATCGGAGTAAAATATGTTTAGTAAAATATATTTTTTGTTTTTGTTTTTTCAAAGGCGGTTATATTCATGTATATTTCGCATTTTCAGAGCCCCGGTCCTAACGCCTAATTTTTGCTGGACCGGCAATCGCTCTGTATAATCAGCTCCTGATTGTTACTGTAATTCTATAAAATCCAGCTTCTATGATTATTTTAGGCGAACGCCAACCAGCTTGAAACAGACTGTCAGATACTCTCGCTTCTTTCGCTGAAAAGAAGTAAGTGACATCGTCACTACTTTAAAACTGATAGCGTATAGTCTTTTAAATGTTTTAAATTAAACATGCGGTATGTTGCCAAATATACTATACAAACATTCATGTATACATCACTATTTCAGAGCACCAATCCTAAAACCATATATATATATATATATATATATATATATATATATATATATATATGATAGAATTATTATGTCTCAACAACAAACTTTTGACCAATCCTTTTGACAATCACCTATGGAATTAGCCCCCTGAGAAGCTCGGCTATTCAAATACCAGGATAATAATGTTCATTTAGTCCAGAATTAGCCGTCGAAACGGCTTGAGCTCAGCCGTCGGGGTCCTACTCGTTCCTATTAGCCACTCTACTACCCTAAGTATTGAGTACTTTGGTGTGTTATGGTCCATCTGGTTCCTTACCACATTTCCTTCGTTATATATATATATATATATATATATATATATATATATACATTTTTTCCAATAATCAATGTTGGTTTATCTGAGCAAACGACCAAGTCTAGTTTAAAATACTATACTATACTTTACTATAGTATACTATACTTTACTTAACTATATTATAATATACTATACTATATATAATATAGCATATTGTTATGGATATCTGAAATGTATCTTCCTCATTTACTACACATATCTCCAATTCCCACCTTTAATATTGTATTATAATAACTCATTAATTTGACAATTGTGGTTGCAACTGGCCTGTTAGCTCAGTTGGTTTGAGCGTCGTGCTGATAACGCGAATGATCTTGGGTTCGAGCCCCATACTGGCCGCAGTTGTTTCATTCTTTTGCACTGCTTTCTAAAATTTCATTTTAAATGTAGGAAATTTTTGCCACTTTTGAGAATAGCATTCTAAATGGTCTTCTACCGGCTAGAAATAAAAATGTAATCGGCTCCCAGCAACACATCCTCGTTTTTAAATAATATAGTCCTATATCAACGGTTTGCCAAGGGAGGTAATACTTGGAAATCCTGATATCTTAAGGTGATTCTGTCAACATATATCTTCCTCAATTATCTATTTTAATCATTGGCAGTATCGGTAGAGGGTCGGACGCCATGCTTTGATGCATAGAGTTACGGCCCTTTCCAATATGAGCTTAAATCCCACTGAGGTTAACTTTGCCTTTCATCCTTACGGGGTCGATAAAATAAAGTACCAGTAATGCACTGGGTAATTTGCTGGCCTTGTGCCAAAAGTAGAAACAATTATCTATTTTAATCATTTCACAGAACTTCATTACTTTTCTTTAATCTTTTTTATTGAATTAATTGGGAAATTTACTTATGAAAACCGGTTGGCTCAGTTGGTTAGGTCCCCATAATGGCTATGGCTACGTATATTTTAAATTAGTTTTTAAATCGTCACTAAATACATTTTAAACATAGTATAACATTTTTAGACAGAAATGTTTGCGTTTAAAATTTTTTAGATTTCTTTTATTCATAACTATGTTTTCAAATATAATTATATATGCATTCATTTTTTTTCAGTAATCAGTGTTGGTTGATCCAAGCAAACGACTGATTCTAGTTTAACAAGATGTAAGCACTCCATATATAATTATATCTTGTTAAACTACGTACGTCGTTTGTAATATAAATCTCTGAGTGAAACCTGGTTTGTTCTCGTTAATATATGTACATATTTATAAACTCTATACCATACACTAGCATAAATATATGTATACTGAATTTTACTATACTGTACTATAATATTCAATATTATGTTATAGCATATTCTTATGGATATAATACTATACTATATTATATTATACTATACTACATTATCTTACTATAATATTTAAAAAAAATTAATATACTATATTATACTATACTATATTATATAATAGCATATTGTTATGGCTATATGAAATGCAACTTCCTTATTCACTTCACATATCTTCATTTCCCACCTGCACTATTTTATTTTGTTAATAGTTTATTTTGACAAACTTAATTCTGACTGGCCGGTTAACTCAGTTGAATAGAGCATCCTGCTAATAACGCGAAAGTCGCGCCTCAACTGGCGATGTTTAGTTAAATTAATTCTTTAAATTTTGCCATAAAACTGTTTATCGGAGTAAAATATTTTTAGTAAAATATATTTTCGATTTTTGTTTTTAATCATACTTTCCTTTTCAAATGTGGTTATATTCATGTATATTTCGCTATTTCAGAGTACCAATCCTAATGCCTAATATTTGTTGGACTGGCAATCGCTCTGTATAATCAGCTCCATATTATTACTGAAATACTATGAGAATCCAGCTTCTATAATTTTCGGTGAAGGCAAGGGAGTACGTGGCTCTGATGAACGACAACCAGCGTGAAACAGACTGCCAGATGCTCTCCCTTCTTTCGTCGAAAAGAAGTAAGTGACATCTCACTACTTTAAAACTGATAACGTATGGTCTTTTAAATGTTTTAAATTAAACATACGGTATGTTGCCAAATATACTATACATACATTCATATATACATCGCTATTTCAGAGCACCAATCCTAATATCATATATATATATATACATTTTTTCCAATAACCAATGTTGGTTTATCCGAGCAAACGACCAAGTCTAGTTTAAAATCCTATATTATACTTTACTATAGTATACTATACTTTACTTTACTATACTATACTATACTATACTATACTATACTATACTATACTATAATAAACTATACTGTACTATACTATACTATACTATACTATACTATACTATACTATACTATACTATACTATACTATACTATGCTATACTATACTATAATATACTATAATATACTATACTATACTAGACTATACTATACTATACTATATATACTATGTTATAGCATATTGTTATGGATATCTGAAATATATCTTCCTCATTTACTACACATATCTCCAATTCCCACCTTTAATATTATATTATTTTAACTCATTAATTTGACAATTGTGGTTCCAAGTGGCCTGTTAGCTCAGTTGGTTTGAGCATCGTGTTAATAACGCGAATGTCGTGGGTTCGAGCCCCATACTGGCCGCAGTTGTTTCATTCATAGGAAATTTTCAAAAATATAGTCCTATATCAACGGTTTGCTAAGGGAGGTAATACTTGGAAATCCTGATATCTTAAGGTGATTCTGTCAACATATATCTTTCTCTATTATCTATTTTAATCATTTCACAGAACTTAATTACTTTTCTTTACTCTGTTTTATTGAATTAATTGGGAAATTTGCTTACGAAAACTATTTGGCCGGTTGACTCAGTTGGTTAGGTCGTCGCACTAATTGCGTGGGTTCGATCCCCATAATGGCTATGGCTACGTATATTTTAAATTAGTTTTTAAAACGTCACTAAATACATTTTAAACGTAGTAAAACATTTTTAGACAGAAATGTTTAGGTTTAAAATTTTTTAGATTTCTTTTATTCATAACTATGTTTTCAAATATAATTATATATGCTTACATTTTTTTTATAATCAGTGTTGGTTAATCCAAGCAAACGACCGATTCTAGTTTAACAAGATGTAAGCACTCCATATATAATTAAACTACGTGCGTCGTTTGTAATATAAATCTCAGAGTGAAACCTGGTTTGTTCTCGTTAATATATGTACATATTTATAAACTCTATACCATACACTAGCATAAATATATTTATACTGAATTGTACAATACTACACTATAATATACTATACTATATTATATTATACTATACTATATTATGCTATAGGAACGATCGACTTTCGTCAAATCGGACCGAGGGAACAATGTTTCCGTTGGTCTTTCCAATTGCTAATACTATCTATCGGTCGCAACTCCAGGTAGAAGGAGCAACGTGAAATAAAGTGTCTTGCTCAAGGACATAGCGCATCGCCTGGTCCAGGAATCGAACTCACAACCTTACGATTGCGAATCCAATTCTCTAACCACTCAGCCACACGCCTTCATATTATGCTATACTATAATATATTCTATACTATCTATACTATACTATGCTATATTATACTATACTATACTATACTATACTATACTATACTATACTGTAATATATTATACTATACTATATTATGTTATAGCATATTGTTATGGCTATATGAAATGCAACTTCCTTATTCACTTCACATATCTTCACCCCCCCCCCCTATACTGTTTATTTTGTTAATAGTTTAATTTGACAAATTTAACTTTAATTGGCCGGTTAACACAGTCTGTTAGATCGTCGTGCTAAAAACGCGTTGTCGTGGGTTCGAGCCCCATACTGGCCACGTTATGTATATATATATATATATATATATACTATGTTTTCTTCCAATAATCCATGTTGGTTTATCCGAGCAAACGACGAAGTTTAATTTAAAATACTATACTTTACTATAGTATACTATACTTTACTATACTATACTATACTATACTATCTATACTATACTATGTTATAGCATATTGTTATGGATATATGAAATGCAACTTCCTTATTTACTTCACATATCTCCTTTACCAACCTTTAGTATTTTATTATTTTAAAACTTTATTTTGACAACTATGCTTCCAAGTGGCCGGTTAGCTCAGTCGGTTAGAGCTTCGTGCTAATAACGCGAATGTCGTGGGTTCGAGCCCCATACCGGCCATTCTTACCTATATTTTAAATTAACTTTCAAAATTTTACAATAAGCCGTTTAAACCTTTCAGCAATTTATGAGGAGTGAGGCCAATACCCGATAACAGCAACAGAGATTCGTGAATCTTGGCAAATCGGAGGCAAATCGCCCGGTTTGAATGGTCTGCTCTATGAGTTTTACCTAGATATGTCAGACTCCTCCGATCTCCTCGAAGTGTTCTACAACAACTGGCAGCACACGGGGTGATATCCAAGTTCTGCAAGATGGGGGGTAGTAACACTGATAAAGAAAGACGAGAACAAGAAGGACAATTTAGACAACTTCAAACCCACCCCAAAATTCATTTCTTTCCTCCCATCATTCTTTACCATCCTTATTTTCCTTACCTTACTTGCTCTCCATATTCTACTTACTCTCCTTACCCTCCGTACTCTCCATACCCGCCTTTCCCCTCTTGCTCTCCTTACCCAACTTGATCTCTTTACACTCCTTACATTCCTTGCTCTCCCTACTGTCCTTACACTCACTGCTTTCCTTACGCTCCTAGTTCTTAACCCTCCTCACCCTCAATGATCTCCTTAGCCTCATTATCCTCCATACTCTCCTTACCCCTATTTTACGATCCATGCTCTCCTTACCCTCTTTGCTCTGCTTGCTCTCCTTGCCCTCCTTGTTCTCCTTGCTCTCCGTACCTTCCTTGTTCTCCTTGCTCACCGTAACCTCCTTGCTCACCATATCCTCCTTGCTCTCTTTGCTTACCCTACCCTCCTTACTCTCCTTGCTCACCTTACACCCCTTACTCCAACTACCCTCCTTACTCTCCTTGCTCACCTTCCTCTCCTTATTCTCCTTGCTCACCCTAACCTCCTTACTCTAATTAATCTTCTTACCCTCCATACTCACCTTGCCGTCCTTGCTCACCTTGCTCATCTTACCCTCCGTCTTCTCCTTACTCTCCTTATGCACATTGACCTCCTTATTGTCCTTGCTCTCCTTACACTAATAAACCTACTTGCTCTGCTTTCTCTCCTCATCCCCTTACCTCCTTGCTTTCCTTACCAGCCTTACCATAATTTCTCTCATTCCTCACTCTCCTTACTCTCCTTCCCCTCCTCACTCTTCTTCCTCTCCTTACTATCCATGCTCTCCTTACTCTCCTTGCTCTCATAATTCGACTTAGACTCATTACTCTCCATACCATCTTTGCTCGCCTTACCTCCCTTTATCTCTTGCTTTCCTTACCCTCCTTGCTCCCTCTACTATCTTTTCCTTTCTTGCTCTCCTTACTCTTCTTACCCTACTTGCTCTCCTTACTTTCCTCTTTGCTCTCCTTGCTTTCATTACTCTCCTTGCTCTAATTACTCTCCATACATTCTTTGCTCGCCTTACCTCCCTTTATCTCTTTGTTCTCCTTAGCCACCTTGCTCGCTCTACTCTCTTTTCCCTCCTTGATCTCCTTACTCTCCTTACCGCTATGGCTCACTTTACCATCCTTGTAGGCCTTACCCCTTTGCTCTCCTTGCTCGATGGTAGTGCTGGTGATATTATTGATGGATCTAGTGGTGGTCATAATGGTGATAATGGAAGTGGCGGTAGTAAGTTCATCGGTAGCGATATTGTGGTAGTGATGGTGGTGGTGTTGGTGGTGGTTGTGGCGATGTTTGAAGAACTATATTGTTGTTTTGCTATTATGATGATGATGTTAGTAGTAGTAGTAGTAGTAGTAGTAGTAGTAGTAGTAGTAGTAGTAGTAGTAGTAGTAGCAGCAAAAGCAGCAGCAGCATCAGCAGCAGCAACAGTAGTAGTAGTAGTAGTAGTTGTTGTTGTTGTTGTTGTTGTTGCTGTAGCAGCAACAGCAGCAACAGCAGCAGCAGCAGCAGCAGCAGCGACGGTGAAAGAAAAGATGTCAGTTAGAAATCGATAGTCCGAACATTGGAGAGGGATTAAATTTCAAATTAAGAATACTGCTTCTTAATAATGAATTGGAATTATTTATTAAAAACGTCTGAATCGGAACCGATACTGATTTAGAAACATTTGCTACTTTGTCCTTTGTTTTCGATTTGAGGTTTATAATGGTGGGCACGGACATGAAGTCACTGTTAAGGATGAATGAGGTGGCGTTAGCGCCATCAAGCTAAGGTAGGGATGGTGGTGGTGGTGGTGATTATATATGTACACACACATACAAATATATATATATATATATATATATATGTATGTATGTATGTATGTATGTATGTATGTATGTATGTATGTATGTATGTATATATAACAATATATAATAGTTTCGGGCTTTGTTAGATTACTGACAATTTTCGTAGTTTAATTACAAGATAGTTACATCGTTTAACTGAAAGAAAGGGGGGGGGGAGTTTTTGTTGATATCGTTGTTACAGTCGTTTTCCCGAATATTATTACTATTATTATTATTGAGTGAGCAGAAGATTGATTAGACCGATCATCCGCCATGCATTCTCAACGTTCAAATCCTGAGGCATTATTTACACATATATTTAACCATCATTACTAACTTCATCATGTTTTTGTTGTAGTCATCGTTGTCACTGCTAAGGGGACAGTGAACAAGCAGAATTCTAGATATTAGGTCAATTTGAATCCTAACTTCAAATGGTGTTTCGATTGACTTTGCATTCTATTTATATCTGGCATTCCAAAAATAAGAATTCGTGAAATAATACATAGGTTGATATAAACTGTCCATTTCAACGAAAATGTGTGATCTTGTTCCCACGCGAGAAGTCACCGATCAAATGAAATGTCTTTCTACAGCAGTCCTGAGAACGATTCTGCGCGCCGACAGGATCTGTTTCAACAGAATCTACCCGAAATGAGCACTTATCAGTTGATATATGAATGTTGTTAATACTATGGTATGTTAGCATATTCTAACATATTTATGGATAGATAATATATATATATATATATATAGTTAATGTCTTGAGCAATACTGAAGATCTATGCTAACCGTGACTAACCCCACTGAAAAGTTTCGTGAAATAGTATTTTATAGACTATATAGTGCATTTGTAGATTTCCCCAAATTGACGGTTAAGTATTTCTTCTTAATTTTATTTTGAGTTAAGATTGTACTGCTTTTTACCCAGCTTACACAAAGTCTGAGGATAAAGTTTCTTTGATTTGTTTTAAATTAAGATTGTATTACTTTTCCCATATCTTACATTAAGCATTTTTTCATCTTGATGTTATAGTCACTTATATGTCTGAATTATTGTTGGCTTTTTGCTTACATTAATTTCTCTATTTTTCATGTATATATATATATATATATATATATATATATATATATATATATATATATATATATATATATATATATATATATATATATATATATATAAATATATAATAATAATAATAATAATAATAATAATAATAATAATTTTTTAACATATTTAAATCAATTGTGAAATAACAATTCTTAGTACAAATGTTGCATAAAACATCCAACTTGAGTCCCAAAAATTTCGGATCCGCAATATATTGTTATATCGCTCAAATATTCAATTTTGTATTATACATTTTATATTCAAAAAAGAAAATGGT
Source organism: Eledone cirrhosa (assembly GCA_964016885.1). Lineage (NCBI taxonomy): Eukaryota > Metazoa > Mollusca > Cephalopoda > Octopoda > Eledonidae > Eledone > Eledone cirrhosa. Next base: position 217,674,467 of record OZ024743.1, read on the forward strand.
TATAAATGGAAAAAAAACCCCTCTGTCTACACTATATAGAACAGCCAAATAACAGCAATTTCACCAACATCAGAAACTAGATGCACCATCTACCCCATCACCCCTCTGTGTACACTAAACACAACAGCCAGATAACGGCAATTTCACCACCACCACCACCAATATCAGCATAATAATAATAATTACTATTACTATTGCCTCAAGTTTTAGTTTTAACAAAATGTTTAATTCCAATATTAAGAAAAATATGTCAACACATATACGCGACTAACGATAATTTCACTAAAGATAATTTCACCACCAATACCACCGCCACTGCCACGATGAAAACTCTGGTCAAGTCGACTCAAATTTCTACTCCAGCTTCAACACCATCACTACAGTAATACGACCATTCACCACCACCGCTGCCTCACTATCACTACCGCCGCTATTCTCTCCCACTACCTCCTGCTAGTTGCTGCTAGCTCAGCACCGTCACCACCACCGCCGCCGCTGCCTCAATATCACTACCGCCGCTATTCTCTCCCGCTACCCCCTGCTACATTGTAGAATTCCCACTAAAAGAGGAAAACATCAAAATATATAAATAGACTGAATTTATGACATTGTCAAAATAAAAAAAAATAAATAAAAAAATCAAAATAAAGTTTTAGTTTTAACTAAATGATTAATTCCAATATTAAGGAAAATATGTCAACACATATACGCGACTAATGATAATTACACTAAAGATAATTTCACCACCAGTGCCACCACCACTGCCACGATGAAAACTCTGGTCAAGTCGACTCAAATTTCTACTCCATCTTCAACACCATCTCTGCAGTAATACGACCACATCGCCACCGCCGCTGCCTCATTATCGCTACCGCCGCTATTCTCTCCCACTACCTGCTGCTAGTTGCTGCTGGCACAGCACCACCATCGCCGCCGCCGCCGCCGCTGCCTCATTGTCACTACCGCCGCTATTCTCTCCCGCTAGCCCCTGCTACATTGTAGAATTCTCACTAAGAGAGGAAGGCATCAAAATATATAAATAGACTGAATTGATGACCCGGTCAAAATAAAAAAAAAAAAAAAATAAAAATAAAAGTAGCACAGCAACAACGAAAAACGTAAAGGAAATAAAAATGAAGAGAAAAACAAACGGACGGACAGAGAAGGGAAGGGAAAAACTAAGTCAGACATTCAAACACTACATTACAATAAAACTTATGCTTATTCATTTTTGGGTTTTTTTCTGCCTGTTTGTTTGTTTGTTTGTTTATTTGGGTTCGTCTACAGCGTGATAATGCCACACAAAAGTCACGTGGAGTGACGAAACCACCGGAGACAAGTAATGCACCGGTGGTTATGTAATCATACATTCGCCAATCCTCGATAAAAGTGTTTAAATGTCGAACCTAAACAGTTCGAATAACGGTGAAATGGAGACTAGAATTTCATGTGACAGACTCTCACCCAACAGGTGCTCCCTGGCTCAGCAGCAGGGACCTGGCTGTCAACCAAATACTGCTGGTGTCGGAGGAAGAAGAAGAAGGAAAGGGATCAGAACCAACTGGACGAAAGAATTGAATAGAACTGTTATGCAATGTTACCTGAAGAGTAACCCCAAGGAGAAAGGCTACAGGAAAAGGATGCATAACATCTGGAACGAGATTGGTCCATTTAAATTAGATGAACAAAAACTGGCCGGGCAGGCTCGGGTAATAAGAACTAATGGGTGGATAAGCGAGCTGGAACTGGAGGAACTGAGCAGAGAGATTAGCTTGGAGATGGAGGGTGGAGTATGCCAGGCAAACGAGCCAGTGGGAAATGAAGGTGAAGGGGTCGAGAGAACGGAGGAACCACCCGTAACAAACAATGATCTGAATGCTGAGATAAATAATACCTGGAACAGAGATACGGCCACTGGGGAGATGAATGCTGACGGGCTAGGAAAAGATTTGGTACATATCCTAAACTTAGTGGTAGATAAATTGAACAATGATAGTGGGAGACCTATGAACCTAAGATTTGTAGACAAGAAAAAGTTAAAAGAAACAACAGCAAAGGTAAACAAAGTCATCCCATACCTTGAGGCGAGGAGCCTTCACCAGTGCAACAATATCCTCAAAGCAACAGCAAATACAGTGAGGAAACTACTTGGTATAAAAGCGAGAGGAAACAACAGACAAGAAAGAGCAGAGCCTTGGTGGAAGAAACGACTGAGTGGTCAAATCAGGGAAATGAGAAATGACATTGGAAAGCTTGAGTCCCTACTGAATGGGACACTAAAAACCATAGACACTAAAAATAGACTGGAAATAAAGTACAAAACTAGGAGGAAAAAGCTAAATATTATCATAGAGGAACTGAAGCAACGCATTGTGGCAAAGAGTGCAAAAATTATGCGATACGAGAGCAGAGTCAGCCAGTATAGACAGAACGGCATGTTCGACAACAACCAGAAGATGCTGTTTGGACAGCTTGAAGGGAAAGAAAGAGGCAACGACTTGATCCCTGAGGCGGAACAAACTAAAGCATTCTGGAGGGGAATATGGGAGCAGGATGTTAAACATAATGACCAGGCAGTGTGGATTGAGACAGTACAGAAGGAGATTAGTGAACAGGCACACCAACAAATTGATTTGAGTATCACAGTTGAAACTCTTAAGGGGCAGGCCAAAAAACTAACCAACTGTAAATCACCTGGCCCAGATGGTGTGCAGGGGTATTGGATTAAAAACATAACATCCCTCCACCCGAAACTGACAACCATGTTCAATGACTGCTTGATGTCAGGTGAGGTACCAGAGTGGTTGACAAAAGGTACCACAGTTCTGATAAGGAAAGACCGAATCAAGGGTAATGATGTTACCAACTATAGACCTATCACATGTCTGTCCGTAATGTGGAAACTGTTGACAAGCATTATGTCTGAGGAAATCTACCATCACCTCCACACAAACAACTTGTTACCGGACGAACAGAAAGGATGCCGAAAGAAGTCACGTGGTACAAAGGACCAGTTACTTATTGATAAGATGGTAATGAGGAATTGCAAGAGGAGACACACTGGTCTTGCCGTGGGATGGATAGACTACAAAAAGGCATTTCACTGGTGCCTCATTCTTGGATCACCAAAAGCCTGGAGATATTCAAGGTGGCAGATAGCATCAGACAGTTGTTGGGAAAAAGTATGAAGTCCTGGGAAACAGAGTTAACATCAACTGGAGAATCCTTGGGAAGCGTGAAGATCAAGAGAGGTATCTTCCAGGGAGATAGTCTGTCCCCTCTGTTATTTGTCCTTGCCCTGATGCCCCTGACCAGTGTACTGCGAAAAGTGAGAGCAGGAGACAGGTTGGGAAAGGGAGGGCTTACCATCAATCACCTCCTCTTCATGGACGATCTTAAGCTCTTCGGGAAGAGTGAGAAGGAGTTGGATGTGCTTGTTGACACTGTCCGTATTTTCAGCAATGATATATGTATGCCATTTGGTATTAGTAAGTGTGGAGTCATTGTGATGACGAGGGGTAAGTTGAGCAGAAGTAACGGATTCCAGATACCAACAGGTGAGATGATAAAGGAAATTGACCCTGAGGAAGTATACAAGTATTTGGGCGTTCTGGAGGCTGATGGCATAAAGAACAAAAAAATGAAGGAATTGATAAGAACTGAATACCTTCGGAGAGTAAGGAGCGTATTAAAGTCACATCTGAACAGTAGGAATGCCATAAGTGCAGTAAATTCCCGAGCTGTGTCTATTATTAGGTACAGTGCGGGAATTCTGAAATGGAATGTTGCTGAACAAAAAGAAATGGCTAGGAAGACTAGGAAGCTATTGACTATCTACAATATGTTCCACAAGGGGAGTGATGTCGATAGACTCTATTTAAGGAGATTTGAAGTTGGAAGAGGTCTTATCAGCATAGAGGACTGTGTTCAGATGGAGAAAAACAACCTACACAAATACGTGACTGATAGTAAGGAGCCAATGCTCAGAACTGTACTGAAGGAGGGGACAATAGGCCAGGGGATGTCCAAGGAGGAAATAACATCAAGGAGAAAGAGCAGCCTTCAGGAAAAATCCTTTCATAGTACCTTCTTTGAGAAAACTGAATTTAGAGATCCACAGACATGGAACTGTTTGAAAAGAGGAGACCTTAAAAAGGCTAGAGAAGGAATGTTAATAGCTGCGCAGGAGCAGGCCCTCAAAACGAAGTGGTTGAAAAACCACATTTACAAGGAGGAGGCTAGCCCACTGTGCAGGATCTGTGGAGAGAGAGGGGAGACTGTGGCTCGCATTGTATCCGAGTGTAAACACCTAGCCCAGACTCACTATAAGGGCTGGAGACATGATGTAATGGGCAGGGTGATCAACTGGCACCTATGCAAAGTAAATAATTTACCACATTCTGAGAAGTGGTATGAGCATAAGCCAGAGGCGCTGATAGAAAACGATCAGGTGAAGGTGCTGTAGGATTTTAGGATACAGACGGACAAGAAACTGGAACACAATACACCTGACCTGGTGGTTTTGGACAAAGAAAAAAGATCGTGCCTGATTGTGGATGTGGCCTGCCCATTCGACACGAGAGTGCAAGAGAAGGAGAGGGAGAAAATTAACCGATACCAGGACTTAAAGTGGGAGGTAAAAAGGATTTGGAACTGCCATGAAGTCAAAGTGATCCCGATTGTCATAGGCGCACTAGGGACTATCTCAAAAAGTTTCCAGGGGTGGTTAAAGAAAATTGGCCCTTCACGCTTTTTGGAACGCTTCAAAAGGCATGCTTGTTGGGAACAGCAAGAACCCTCCGATACGTCCTGAATATCTGAGGCTGCAGGTAGTGGCTTGATATTCATTTCAACAAACTTTCCAGTTAACTAACATCAATGACTGAGACTCAAAAAATAATAATAATAATAATAATAATAATAATAATGTTTTCTTTATTAACCACAAGGGTTTACATAAAGTAGACATTAAGGACAGTACAGGACAATACAGAACGGTACAAATCGGCATTTCTGCGTGTAAAAAACAGAGGATGTAATAAAATAACAAAGAAAAATTCCCCAATAGGGGAGAGACTTCCGAGGGACATTTGTGGAGAAAGCCCATTAAAAGACCACAGTGACCCTGACCACCAGGGCAAGTGCCCTCTCCCAGTTTTCCACCTTTAATTTACAGACACATACTCAGAGTAGGCCCATTCACTCGGGCCATACTTGCTTCTCTCACCCATCTTTCAACAAAATGCTGGGAAGAGAGCACTTCCCTCTCTACCCTGATTTTCCTTTTCAAATGAAATTTGAAAAAGTTAATCAGGGCATCACCGAAGAGGTAAGTGCTCGTCTTCAGCCCTTTCAAACGTGTCTTCCCATACTATCTCTTTCGCCATGGCCACCAGACAGATAAAAACTGCCTGCCCTTCCCGGCTAAAGGAAGAGGGCGGGGCAATCCTCACCATGGACACAGCTGATAGCTGGATCCGTCCTACACGTGACAGCAGGTGTTCGACATAAACCCACAAGTCAGCAATGCTCGGACACTGGACAAGTTCGTGCAGGACGGTTAAGGATAAAACGCAACAAAAGAAAGTAAATGTCTAATGATAAAATCTCATACCGGATCGGCCGTCACCCGGGACAAAAAGGGCCGCGTCCCTCAGAGAGGAACCAGACTGGGGTCGAAAAATCAGCTAATGGTTCAAACCATCCCATCACTTTGGAGCTGGAGACCTCCCATAACCGGAATACTCCTACTGTTGGCCCTCCATGCTCACCACCAAGAAAGCCAACGAAAAAGAGAGAAAATTGGTCAAGGGAAGACAATAAAGGAGTCCTTGAGGCTTTTTGCACTGCCATATACTACCCATCAAATAGATCGAATACAGAACAGACATATATATACTGGGAAAAGGAACCCGAAAATAGAGGCTAGATTGACAGTAACAAACTAGCCAATATACGAAGAAATATTGTTAAAAAAAAGTTACTAACTGATATAGAAATTGAACAGATCAAGCAATTAGCACAAAGTCAGCGAAGGGAAAATGAAACATGTGTCAGTGAAAACGAGGTAATTTGTAACACTTCGAATCCCAGGGTTGGGGCGGAATCACTGACAACAGAACAAATTAAAGAAAGGATCGAACAAATGGAGGGAGTGCATGCTCAAGATGAAACTCAAAATGAAAACAATGAGATCGTAAAGGATAAAGAAATGAATGAAAATGAACTTGCCAACTTGAAGGATTAAATTATGATCGAATGGATGAAAATGAAAGAATCTGACATGGGGGAACGAGACACTCTCCCTAAGATCCAGAACTCCAAACAGAACCAAAAGATAATACACAAGACTAACATAATTCTCAAAAACATTATCATCACAAACAAACTAAACATTACTGATCTAAATCATCTCTATTATGCATCGGCTAAAGTCACCACTCACTTATGTGGAGACAAAATAAAAAATCAACGAAATTCCCACAAGAAACCTACTTGGCAAGAGAACATCAATCGCCAAATAAACCTTCTCCAATCTGACATAGAAATTTTAACAAACTACAAAGTAGGTGAACATGTTAAACAAACTAAACTTAGAAAATTGAAAAGAAAATACAGAATAAAATATACAAGTGACATAGACATGCTGATAGAAATAATCAAGCAAAAAGTGTCGGCCAAAGCTGCTCGTATAAGGCGCTTTGAAAACCGATCTAGATTCTATAAGGACAATAATATGTTCAAAAACAACCAAAGAAACTTCTACAGAAAAAACAATAACTGCTAAATCAATACCACCCAAGGAGGAAGTGCAAGAATTTTGGGAAAAGATCTGGGCCGAAGAAAAAGTTTAAAATATACATGCCCCATGGGTAGACAGACAAATGAAAGATACATCTCACCTTGAGTAACAAACATGGGAAAAGATAACAGTTGAAAAGTTGCGTTTGGCTCATAGAAAAACCAGCAAATGGAAATCCCCAGGAAAAGACATAATACCAAATTTTTGGATAAATGCCTTCACAGAGTCTCATGAGCTGTTAGCCCAACTTTACAATGAAATAGTTAAGGAGCCAGAAATGATACCTTCATGGCTAGTTAACGCCATTACATTCCTGCTTCCGAAGAATGATGAGACAAACAATCCAAAAAATTACAGACCGATAACTTGCTTGACCACAATGTATAAAATTTTAACATCAGTCCTAACTGAATATACATATGACCACCTGATAACAAATGACCTATTTCCCAATGAGCAGAAAGGGTGTAAACGAGGCTCATATGGCTGTAAGGATCAGCTTTTGGTTAACAAAATGATACTGGAAGATTGTCATAATAGACACAAAAATCTATCAATTGCTTGGATAGATTATAAAAAAGCATTCGATAGTTTGCCACACAGTTGGATTGAAAAATGTTTAGATATTTTCAAAATATCTCCCGTTGTCAGGAGGTTCCTGTCATTCAGTATGAAGACATGGAAAACGGCACTCCATTTGAATAGTGAAAAAAATCACTGGAAGCTGGAGAAGTTAATATTAATTGTGGAATCTTTCAGGGTGACTCTTTATCACCGCTTTTATTCTGCATCGCACATATACCATATATGAAATGCTCAATGAAACAAAACATGGATACAAAACCATTAATCACTTATTCTACATGGATGACCCGAAACTATTTGCAAAAAAATGATGAACAATTGCAAGGGCTATTATCCACTGTAGAGCAGTTCAGTGATGACATTAAAATGGAGTTTGGACTAGATAAACGCGCCAAAGCAACGTTCACCAGAGGAAAGCTGCTGAAAAGTTCAGACATTAATCTTGATCGGGGGAAAGTGATAAGAGAACTTGATCAAGAGGAAACTTACAAATATCTAGGTGTTTGTGAAGGAGACGGAATCAAGCACTCGACAAAGAGGGAAAGGATAAGGAAGGAATGTTACCGCAGAGTAAGAGCATCTTAAGAACGGAATTGAATGCAGGGAATAAGATTGATGCCATAAACACGCTTGCCATACCAGTAGTAACCTACAGTTACAATGTCATCAACTGGTCAAGCACAGAGATCCGTAGGCTCGATACAATCATTAGAAAATACTTAACCATGCACAGAATGCATCACCCTAAGGCAGATACAGATAGAATATATCTCCCTAGGAAGGAAGTAGGACGTGGGTTAATCCAGTTAGATATTGCGTTGAAAACTGCAACAATTGGATTATCTACATATCTAAGGGAATCACATGATTGGATGATCAAACTCGTTTTGAAACATGAAAGCATCAAAAGATCATACACCATTTACAAGAGATCATACTCCATTACAAAAGATGCACCAAGATACAGTAATGGACTACAAATCCAGAAGTTACATTTACTGCTGAAATAAAAAACACAGAAAAAGCAAATTAGGTAAAAGTAACTGCAAAGAAAGAACTGCTACACAAACTGGCTAAAAAATGGTAAGAAAAGCCTCTGTATGGAAAATACCCAGAAAGAGCTAACAATCCTGATGTTGACAAAACTTTAACCCATCAGTGGTTGGCATCCTCTGGACTGAAATCGGAAACTGAAGGACTGATTATATCAGCAAAAGATCAGTGTCTGCCAACAAAAAATTACCAAGCCAACATAATAAAAAATGGATGCAACCCATTATGCCGTGTATGTAAAAAACAACCAGAGACCATTGATCATATAATTTCAATGTGCAGTCCTATAGCTCCAACCGAATACCTAAATAGGCATGTCAGAGCTGCACAATACATACATTGGATAATGTGTAAACATTTTGACCTGCCCCATCAAAAGAATTGGTGGGAGCATCAACCACCTCCCATACTTGAAAAAGATCACATCTCAATCTTGTGGAACTTTACCATCGAAACAGACCGAAAAATAGTTGCAAATAGACTTGATATAATACTGAAGGACTTTAAAAAGAGGGTATGCCTGCTAATTGATATGTCCGTTCCAATAGACAAGAATGTATCTATAAAAACATTTGAAAAATTGAGCAAGTATAAGGACCTGGAGATAGAAATTGGAAAAATGTTGAAATTGAGAACTAAAAAAATGCCATTGGTTGTAGGCTCTCTAGGAATGATACCTAAGGGGTCTAATGATTACTTATCGCAAATCCCAGGAAACCCGCGTATAGGAGAAATACAAAAGATAGTACTAATGGGAACTGCCCATATACTTAGGAAGATTCTGTCAATATAAGTACATCACAAGTCTAAACACCTAAAGATGCATGTGTGTGTATGTATGTTCTTTCTTGAACATGGCGGACCTTATTGTCCCTTGAGGTCACTGGTTGTGACATGGTGATAACTCGTATGGACATAAAGCAAGATAAATGCAACTGTAATGATAATAATAATAATAATTGTTTCTACTTTAGGCACAAGGCCAGCAATTATCCCAGTGTATTACTGTTACTTTATTTTATCGCTCCCGTAAGGATGAAAGGCAAAGTTAACCTCGGCGGGATTTGAACTCAGACCATAAAGGGCCGTAACTCTATGCTGCAAAGCATGGCATCCGGCCCTCTACCGATACTGCCAATCCACCATCCTTTATTAATAATAATAATAATAATAATAATAATAATAATAATAATAGGGAAGAAGACGCACGAGGTGACGGAGGTCATGAAATCGCTCCCGTAAGTTTTGAATTTTTAACATATTTAAACCATTTGTGAAATAACAACTCTTAGCACAAATGCTACGTAAAGCACCCGGCTTGAGCCCCAAAAAATTCGGACCCAAAATATATTGTTATAAGGCTCAAATATTCAAATATTCAACTTTGTATTGTACACTGTATATCCAAAAAAAAAATGGCTATAAATGGAAGAAGAACCCCTCCCCTCCTCTCCTCTGGCTACACTATATAGGACAGCTAAACTCACCAACACCAGAAACTAGATACACCACCCACCCCATCATCTGTGTACACTAAACACAACAGCCATATAACGACACATTTTCACCTTCACCGCCACCGCTCACTACGGCCATCATTACCACCACTATCCCATCACCGCCGCCACCACCCCTTGACTCCGCTACAGCACCATCACTACAGTAATACGGTCACATCACCGCCACCACTGCCTCGGTATCGACATCACCGCCACCACTGTCTCAGTATCGCTAACGCCGCCAGTCTCCCACTTCCCTGCTGGCTGCTACTTCCACATTATAGAATTCCTACTACTAACAAAGAGGAAGGCATCAAAATATATAGATAGACCCAAAAGAAAAAAGAAAAAACAAACAACAAAACCAAAGCAGCACGGCGACAACAGCAAAAACCGAGAAAAACAAACAGAGAAAAACAAAAACAAAAAACAGAAACCCCAAAAACGTAAAGAAAATAAGAATGAAGGGAGAAGCAGGCGGACGGACAGAGAAGAGGGGGGAAAAAGTAAAACTTAAAAAACTAAAACTAAGTCAGACATTCGAACACTACATTACAATGAAACTTATGCTTATTCATTTCTGGGGCCCTTTCTGCCTGTGTGTTTGTTTGTTTATGTGTGTTCGTATACAGCGTGGCGATAATGCCACACAAGGGCCAAGTGGGATGGCGGATCCACAGATGGCTATGTAAACATACATTCGCCAATCCTCGATAAGAGTGTTTAAATATCGAACATAAACAGTTCGAATAACGGTGAAATGGAGACTAGAACGTCATGTGACAGACTCTCACCCAACAGGTGCCCCCTGGCTCAGCAGCAGGAACCTGACTGTCAACCAAATACTGCTGATGTTGGAGGAAGGAGAAGAAGGAAAGGGGCCAGAACCAACTGGACGAAAGAATTGAATAGAACTGTTATGCAATGCTACCTGAAAAGTAACCCCAAGGAGAGGGGCTACAGGAGACGGATGCATAACATCTGGAACGAGATTGGTTTATTTAAATTAGATGAACAAAAATTGGCCGGGCAAGCTCGGGTAATAAGAACTAATGGGTGGATAAGCGAGCTGGAACTGGAGGAACTGAGCAGAGAGAATGGCTTGGAGATGGCGGGTGTAGTATGCCAGACAAGCGAGCCGGTGGGAAATGAAGGTGAGGAGGTCCTGAGAACGGAGGAACCACCCGAAGCAGACAATGATCTGAGTACTGAGATAAATAATACCTGGAACAGAGATACGGCCACTGAGGAGATGAATGCTGACGGGCTAGGACAAGATTCGGTTGACATCCTAAATTTAGTGGTAGATGAATTGAACAATGATAGTGGGAGACCTATGAACCTAAGATTTGTAGACAGGAAAAAGTTAAAAGAAACAACAGCTAAGGTAAACAAAGTCATCCCATACCTTGAGGCGAGGAGCCTTCACCAGTGCAACAATATCCTCAGAGCAACAGCAAATACGGTGAGGAAACTACTTGGTATAAAAGCGAGAGGAAACAACAGACAAGAAAGAGCAGAGCCGTGGTGGAAAAAGCGACTGAGTGGGCAAATCGGGGAAATGAGAAATGACATAGGAAAGCTTGAGTCACTACTGAATGGGACACTAAAAAACATAGGCACTAAAAATAGACTGGAAATAAAATACAAAACTAGGAGTAAAAAGCTAAATATTATCATAGAGGAATTGAAGCAACGCATTGTAGCAAAGAGTGCAAAAATCAGGCGATACGAGAACAGAGTCAGTCAGTATAAACAGAACCGCATGTTCGACAACAACCAGAAGATGCTGTTTGGACAGCTTGAGGGCAAAGAAAGAGGCAACGACTTGATCCCTGGGGCGGAGCAAACTAAAACATTCTGGAGAGGAATATGGGAGCAGGATGTTAGACACAATGCCCAGGCAGGGTGGATTGAGACAGTACAGAGGGAGATCGGTGAGCAGGCACAGCAACAGACTGATTTGAGTATCACAGTTGAAACTCTTAAGGGGCAAGCCAAAAAACTAACCAACTGGAAATCACCAGGCCCAGATGGTGTGCAGGGGTATTGGATTAAACATCTAACATCCCTCCACCCGAAGCTGACAGCCATGTTCAATGAATGCTTGGTGTCGGGTGAGGTGCCAGAGTGGTTGACAAAAGGTACCACAGTTCTGATAATGAAAGACCGAATCAAGGGTAATGATGCTACCAACTATAGACCTATCACATGTCTGCCCGTAATGTGGAAACTGTTGACGAGCATTGTGTCTGAGGAAATCTACCATCACCTCCACACAAACAACTTGTTACCGGACGAACAGAAAGGATGCCGAAAGAAGTCACGTGGTACAAAGGACCAGTTGCTTATTGATAAGATGGTAATGGGGAATTGCAGGAGGAGACACACTGATCTTGCCATGGGATGGATAGACTACAGAAAGGCATTTGACATGGTGCCTCATTCCTGGATCACCAAAAGCCTGGAGATCTTCAGGGTGGCGGATAACATCAGACAGTTGCTAGGCAGGAGTATGGGGTCCTGGGAGACAGAGTTGACATCAACTGGAGTATCCTTGGGAAGCGTGAAGATCAAGAGAGGTATCTTCCAGGGAGATAGCCTGTCCCCTCTGTTGTTTGTCCTTGCCCTGATGCCCTTGACCATTATGCTGCGAAAAGTGAGAGCAGGATACAAGTTGGGAAGGGGAGAGCTTACCATCAATCACCTCCTCTTCATGGACGATCTTAAGCTCTTCGGGAAAAGTGAGAAGGAGTTGGATGTGCTTGTTGACACTGTCCGTATTTTCAGCAGTGATATATGTATGCAGTTTGGTATTGGTAAATGTGGAGTCATTGTGATGAAGAGGGGTAGGTTGAGCAGAAGTAACGGGATCCAGATACCAACAGGTGAGATGATAAAGGAAATTGACTCTGAGGAAGGATACAAGTATTTGGGCGTTCTGGAGGCTGATGGCATAAAGAACAAAAAAATGAAGGAATTGTTAAGAACTGAATACATTCGGAGAGTAAGGAGCGTATTGAAGTCACATCTGAACAGCAGAAATGCCATAAGCGCAGTAAATTCCCGAGCTGTGTCTATTATTAGGTACAGTGCGGGAATTCTGAGATGGAATGTTGCTGAACAGAAAGAAATGGATAGGAAGACTAGGAAGCTATTGACTATCTACAACATGTTCCACAAGAGGAGTGATGTCGATAGACTCTACCTAAGGAGATCTGAGGGTGGAAGAGGTCTTATCAGCATAGAGGACTGTGTTCAGATGGAGAAAAACAACCTATACAAATACGTGACCTATAGTAAGGAGCCAATGCTCAGAGCTGTACTGAAGGAGGGGACAGTAGGCCAGGGGATGTCCAGGGAGGAAATAACATCAAGGAGGAAGAGCAGCCTTAAGGGAAAACCCCTTCATGGTACCTTCTTTGAGAAAACTGAATTTAGAGATCCACAGACATGGAACTGGTTGAGAAGAGGAGACCTCAAAAAGGCTACAGAAGGAATACTAATGGCTGCGCAGGAGCAGGCCCTCAAAACGAAGTGGTTGAAGCACCATATCTACAAGGAGGAGGCCAGCCCACTGTGCAGGATCTGTGGAGAGAGAGAGGAGACTGTGGCTCACATTGTGTCCGAGTGTAAACACCTAGCCCAGACCCACTATAAGGGCTGGAGACACGATGTGATGGGCAGGGTGATCCACTGGCACCTGTGCAAAGTAAACAATCTACCACATTCTGAGAAATGTTATGAGCATAGGCCAGAGGCGATGATGGAGAACAATCAGGTGAAGGTGCTGTGGGATTTTAGGATACAGACGGACAAAAAACTGGAACACAATAGACCTGACCTGGTGGTTGTGGACAAAGAAAAAAGATCGTGCCTGATTGTGGATGTGGCCAGCCCGTTCGACACGAGAGTGCAAGAGAAGGAGAGGGAGAAAATTAACCGATACCAGGACCTAAAGTGGGAGGTGAAAAGGATTTGGAACTGCCATGGAGTCAAAGTGATCCCGATTGTCATAGGCGCACTGGGGACTATCTCCAAAAGTTTCCAGGGATGGTTAAAGAAAATCGGCCCCTTCACGCTTTTTGGAACGCTTCAAAAGGCATGCTTGCTTGGAACAGCAAGAACCCTCCGATACGTCCTGAATATCTGAGGCTGCAGGTAGTGGCTTGATATTCAATCCAACGGACTTTCCAGTTAACCAACATCAATGACTGAGATTCAAGGAATAACAATAACAATAATAATAATAATAATAATATATGTAGAAATAATAATAATATATGTAGAAATAAACACAGTAAATTGTGTGTCTAAAATTACGAGGGTTGAAAAACCACATTGGTTTGATAAATTTAACATGAAACAAACGGAAGATATAGAATATATATACAGAACATCTCAATAACTATTTCATCTCCTGGACAGATTAGATGTTTAATCTGTTTCGCCCTTAAAATTCTGTTTGTAACAGATAATCCGTACGCTTTCCTCAGCGAGAGATAAGATGAATGGCACAAACGCATACAACTGAAAGCCACACGAATGAATATCTCACCTCGTGCGTTGGACGTTAGAAGTGGTGTGAGTGGATATGCTAAAAACAATAGCCTTAAAACACCCAACTTATAAGCTCACCTAGTTCGGGAGCCGAAATAGAAATAAAATACAGAGTTACTAACTCATATTGATACCCTGTAGTTAACAAGCTCAAAGTATAAATACTGAGCATTATATAATAATATAAGGGCGGTGGATTGGCAGTATCGGTAGAGGGTTTGACGCCATGCTTTCCAGCATAGTTGCGTCCCTTTATGATCTGAGTTCAAATCCCGCCGAGGTTGACTTTGCCTTTCATCCTTACGAGGTCGATAAAATAAAGTACCAGTAATGCACTGGGTAATTGCTGGCCTTGTGCCTAAAGTAGAAACAATTATATAATAATATATCTAGAAATAATATATCTAGAAATAAACACAGTAAATTGTGTGTCTAAAATTATGAGGGTTGAAATACCACATTGGTTTGATAAATTTAACCTGAAGCAAACGGAAGATATAGAATATATATACAGAACATCTCAATAACTATTTCATCTCACGGACAGATTAGATATTTAATCTGTTTCGCCCTGAAAATTGTGTTTGTAAGAGCTAATCCGTTATTTGTATATATATATATATATATAATGAAAAAATTTTTTGAACAGGGACAAAACAGAGAGGCAGTACAATAAATGTTTATTAATTTCACGCTCACGAGAGTGGGGGGTAGGTGGGGGACGACGTTTCGGGCATAAGCCCTTCCTCAGGTGAGAAGTGTGTGGGAACAGAGTTCAAAAGGTGTGTAGGGGAGTGGTGGAGAGACATATAGCGAAAGGAAACGGTGCGAATGAAAAAAAACAAATAAAGATAAAAAATAAAAATAAAAATAAAGCATGATCAAAATACAAGGAATGAGAAAATTTAAAAATAAAGGCAAGATCAAAATAAACTGAAATTAAAAGGGGGTAAACAGGTGGTGGAAGGGTGTGGGGTGAGTAGGGGTGGTGGCGGGTGGAGTGGGGAGAGGGAGACGGGGTGTCCGAGCGGGGAGGGCTGAAGGTGGTGTGTGTGTAGGTGTGCGTGTGTGTGTGTGTGTGTATGTGAAAGTAAGGGTTGGGGGAAAAACGGGGTTGCATGTTCAGGAAGGGGTGTGTGTGGGGGGTGTTTTTGTGGGTCGGAGTGTCTGTGCGTGTGTGGATAGGGGGGTGGGGGGAGAGGAATCAGGAGGCTTAGGGTGTAAATATGTGGTGGGAAGCACGTGTGTGTGGGGTTTAGGCGTGCTGTGGGTGTGGGTGGCGTGTGGAGAAAAAATTTTTTGGGGGTGTGTGTGCGGGTGAGTTATATAGGTGATTACGCAAGAGGATGGTTGAAAAGTTGGTAAGCTCCAAGGATGTTTAGTAGATTGTTTGTAAGTCAAATTCTGCGTGTGGGTAATCCATGAAGTGGTGGTCGGAAGAGGAGAGAGGTGGGGTGCGCGCGCAACAGGAAGTGGTCAGCAGTGGGAGTGGTGTGGTCTGTTGGTGCTGGGAGGTGGCCAGAGGGCACAGCAGCAGTCAGTGGAATGGTAGGGGGGGAGGATGGGTAGGTGTGAAAGTTGGAGTGAGGAGGGTGTGTGTGTGTGTGTGTATTAGTAGGGGTGTTAGTGGGATGAGTGAGTGTGGAGCGAGGGTGTGGGTGGAGTGGGGAGAGAAAGGTGTGTGTGGTTCTATGGAGGGAGTGTGGTGTACTGGTGTGTGTGTAGTTTGATGAAGAGATGTTAGTGAGTGTTAGTATACGGGAGGTGGGGAGGGGTTGAATGCAGGTGTGAGTGGGGGTTAGTGGTGATAGGGTGTGTAGAGTTGCTGGTGTACGAGGGTGTGTGGGTACGTGTGCGTGGGGTTGGGGGGTGTTAGTGATGTTAGTTGCGTGTGGGGTGGGTGGTGTAAGTGGGTGCGTGTGTTCGTGTGCTTGGGGTTAGGGGTTGTTAGTGAGGTTAGTTGCGAGGTGGTGGGATGGAGGTGTGGGGGTGAGAGGTGTGGGGGTGAGGGTTAGTGGTGGTAGTAGGGTGTGTGTTTAGTGTGAGCGCGTGTATATATGTGCCGGTGGGTGTGTGCATGTGATAAGGAGGGGGGAGGAGGAGAAGAGGGGAGGGAAGGAATATTAGTATGTTAGTTGGGGAAGGGTGGTCAGAAGAGGGGTGGAGTGGAGGTGTTAGTATTGTTAGTGTGAGGTGGGCGGTGAAAAGGAGGGGTGTGTTAGTGGTGTTAGTGGGGGATAAGTGTGGGGGAGGGGGGCGGTCGAACGCTAAAGGAATAAGGGTGGGGAGTTCAGGCCGGGGGGAGTGTGGGTCTGTAAGATGAAGATAGTTCGGTGTTCGACCGTAAGGCGATGGGCGGGTGTTCCGTGGCACTGGAGTAGGCCACAGACTGTGAGATGGCGTGCGGAGTGTCCAGGGCCACCAAAGTGGCGGGCGATGGGGGAACTGCCCCCGAGACGAATATCCCGGAGGTGCTCCGTGACTCGGTCCGCCAGGCGACGTCCCGTCTGTCCGACATAGTCTGTAGAGTAGGTTGGAGGAGGTGCAGCGGAAGGCATGCCGGACCGAGAGAGAGTGGCCGTTGGGACCCTGGAAGATGGTGGTGTTGGTGATGTGGGGACAGGTGTTGCAGCGGGGCCTAGAACAGGGAAAGGAACCGGGGGTGGGGGAAGAGCGTGGGTTGGGGGGTAGGGAGCTGTGGACGAGGAGGGTGCGGAGATTGCGTGCGCGTTTGAAGGAGGGGAGTGGTGGGGTTGGGAAGATGTGGGAGGTGGAGGGGTCGGACTGGACGCGTCGGAAGAGGCGGCGGATGGTGCGGTGGAGGGGTAGGTGGAGGTGTGGTAGGTGATGGGGAAGGGGAGACGGTGGGTGGGTGTGCGGTGGCGTGGGGTGAGGGTGGTGGACCGGGGGACAGCACGGGCGCGGGTGAGAGCGGTGTAGACGAGGGGGGGGGGGGGGGGTAACCTCTGCGGATGAAATGGCTGACTAGGGAAAGGGCCTGGGACTCGAAGTCAGCATCACAGCTACAGAGGCGGCGGATCCTGAGAAGTTGGGAGTAGGGAATGGAGTGTTTAGTGTGGGTGGGGTGAGAAGAGGTGAAGTCGAGGTAAGAGTGGGAGTCCGTGGGTTTGAAGAAGGCGGAGGTGACGAGGGAGTGGTGGGAGAGGTCGAAGGCGACGGAGATGTCTAAGAAGTGGACGTGGGTGGTGGAGATAGAGATGGTGAAGTGGAGGGAGGGGTGGAAGGAGCAGAAGAAGGAGAGAAAGGAGTCGAGCTGTACTCGGGTGAGGGTCGTGGCTCCGATACAGTCGTCAATGTAACGACCGTACAGTTCGGGCGTGGGGCCGGTGTACTGGGAAAAGATTTGGGCCTCAACATGGCCAACAAAAAGGTTGGTATAGTTCGGGCCCATTCTTGTGCCCATGGCTACCCCCGTGACCTGTTGGTAAAACTCACCCGAGAAGGAGAAACAATTTAGGGTGAGGACCAGCTCGGCGAGGCGAAGGAGGGTGGGGGTGGCGGGAATGGGGGAGGGGCGAAGGTCGAGGTAGTGTTTGAGGGCGCGAAGGCCGTCGGCGTGGGGGATGACTGTATAGAGGGACTTGATGTCTAGGGTGAAGAGGAAGGGCTGTGGGCCGGGTAGGTAGGTGAAGGAGTCGAAAAGGCGCAGGGCGTGGTTGGTGTCGGAGATGTGGGAGGGGAGGGTGGTGACAATAAATAAAATGCAATATGTTGAAAAGGTAACACACTAGAGAGAGATACAGTGCGCCATCAATAAAACAGGGAAAAACCACCAGTGAATGGAATCTATAACCTATGAAAGGCACGATAATTAGACATATAGACACGATAATTAAAAATATAAATTAAAGCCTAAATAAATACCTCTATAACTATATAACACACGTACTAACCCAAAGTGTTCTGTTTCGACAGTAAGATGTTGACAGAAATGAAATAACCCAGGTTCATCAGCGTGTGTTAGGCCATACATTTCAGACAACACTAAGGGAATTTTTAAAGCGACCGTCCAACTACACGTGGGAGAGAGAAGTCACAGCGTGTTTAAGGGCAATGAACCAGTGGCCTCTGAGGGACGAGCTGCTAGAAAGGGCAGCCCAAAACCACTCAGAGAAGTGTGCTAAACCAAACAGAGAGAGAGGAAAGACTGTTATAAGGAGCGAAATATCACGATACATTAACGGAGCCATAGACTCTCGCCGTTCCCTGTAAATAATGTGCTCAAAGGAGAGGAAATCCTAAGCTCTTTAAAATACAATATGTGTATATATATATATATATATATATATATATATATATATATATATATATATAGGAACGAGTAGGACCCCGACGGCTGAGCTCAAGCCGTTTCGACGGCTAATTCTGGACCAGAATATATATATATATATATATATATATATATATATATATATATACACACACACATATATATATATATATATACACATACGCATACATCCAGATACACACATACATAGACACACACACACAATACATACATCCACATGCACACACATACACACACACACACATATACACATACATACACCCACACACAGAGAAATGGCCTCCAAATATATATATATATATACATACACATATATTTTTTCCATAATATAAGAAGTTGGGACAGTGAAATTAAAATACAAGTCATTCTGATCACATTGAGTTCTTCATGTAGATTGGGCCCCGCATATATATATAGATATATGTGTGTGCACGTGCAGGGTTTAACATGGATGTGTTGGTCACCCAAAGGCATGGTCTGTCAACGAATAAACCTGATTCTACAGAATTGGTCTCTGGTCTTTAATAGTAGTGATTCCGTGCGTATGTGTGTTTATATTTTATGACAATTCTATTGGAGTGATAACCCGTTTAGTTTTGGTTTAAATTGGTTAAGGAATAGATTTTCTTTGTTTATTCTTTGTTGCTGTGTGAACGCATCTGAGCACTTGTAGAAGGGGAAGATTTTAAAGTTGGGTAGTGTCATTCCTGCGCAGTTCGCAATATGGTTGCTCAAGGGGATTTTTCTTGTGTTAGCGTCCCGGATTTGTTGGCGGTGGATGGTCATTCTTTTGCGTAATGAGGTGCCCGTCTGTCCTATGTAGTTGTGTTTGCACCCACCGCAAGTTATTGCGTAAATCAAGTTCTCCGAGTTGCAGGTGAAATTGTTTTTTACTGTAAATGTTTGGCCATCTTTGAATGTAAATGTTTGTCATATATATATATATATATATATATATATATATATATATATAATAGGAACCAGTAAGACCCCGACAGCTGAGCTCAAGCCGTTTCGACGGCTAATTCTGGACGCAGAATTCTGAGTCCAGAATTAGCCGTCGAAACGGCTTGAGCTCAGCTGTCGGGGTCTTACTGGTTCCTATTACCCACTCTACTACCTCAAGTATTGAGTACTTTGGTGCGTTATGGTCCACCTGGTTCCTTACCACATTTCCTTCGTTATATATATATATATATATATGAAGTGCACCCAAGTCTTTTAATGTTTTCTATGAATTTATGTATCATTGGGAGATTTTTTATTACTACTATTATTATTGTTACTATTGTTACAGTGGATTGGCAGTATCGGTAGACAGTCGGACGTCATGCTTTGCAGAATAGAGTTACGGCCCTTTATGATCTGAGTTCAAATCCCACCAAGGTTAACTTTTCCTGTCATCCTCACGGTGTTGATGACATAAAGTACCAGTTACGCACTGGGTTCGATTTAATTGACTTTCACCTCCCCAAAATTGCTGGCCTTGTGCCTATATAAGAAACCATTACCGTTACTATATATAAAAATGGTCTATTACAAAATAACCGTACCCAAGCTTGTGCCTCGGATAGGAACCTTCAAAGTTACAACACATGATCATTCTTGAACTAAGAGGTTTAAGATAAAGAAGTAGTGAATTGGCAGAATCCTTAACGCATTATATTATTTCATTACTTTATGCTTTCAAGTCCCGCCGAGGTGAAGTTTACTTTTCATCCCTCCGGGGGCATTAAATGGAAATACCAGTAAAATACTGTGGTCGGTATAATTGCTGGTCCTGTGCTCAAATCAGACAGCATTATTATTACTGTTACCCTAATGGATAGCATAATTGATAGATCAATGGTGAAAACACTTTGTAGCATTTAGTTACAATCGTTTAGCTTCCGAGATTAAATTGCAGCGATCTCGACTTTGCTTTTCATCCCGCTTGAATCAATAAAATATAGTTGCAATCAGGAATTGAATCGTTTCAATCTATTATTACCTTTCTGAAAATTATAGCCACATTCCTAATTTAAAAATCAGTACAATTATACTAGAGGGTGTAGTTAGCCGAATATGTAAAGGATCGAATTTAAAACCTTGGGGATACAGTTACGTTTCTGTCGTATAGGTTACATACGACTTCTATGGACAAGATTACAAATGTAATTCTTCGCATGTAAATGGATGAGTATGTGTGTATATGTGTGACGTCCGAACAATATCCTCCACCTCCAAATATTTTACCCTCCACCTCTTGGTCCCGGTTGGCAGGATGTAGAATAAGTTTTCCCGGAGGACGGTGAGGGAGACTCGCTGGAACAGCCACTCGTCCTCGCGTGGCTGGCATATTCGGGCAGCCAACTTCGCTCCGATAGCAGTGAGCAGTTTGTAATATTGCTTCCAGTCCCTTAATGTTCCGAATTCATATCCTGTTGGGGTCGATCTTGTTTTTGATTCTATCGAAGTTGATAAATATAATACCATGACTGATGGGGGACATTAATGCAACGGTTAGAGCACAGGGCTAAATGATTTGTAATACTTCTTTTGTTTTTTACATCATGGGTGCCCAGGAAAGTGTTTCGAAATTGTTGATATCTAACCGACAAATGGTGTCTTGCAAAAATATTAGAAGTCGACGGAAGAACACTTTTGTATTCTCCCATGATAATTAAATGAGTCAAAGCTTGTAAAAGAAGTTACTAGATATCCTTTGACAACATGGGAACGTAAGGAAAGAGACGCGTACGTAAGAAATCATTATTATGACTCGCTGAAATGTTAGAGCCTCGGACCAAATACCTTACGGGATTTCTTTATGACAAATTACATTGTGTGGTCAATAAAATAGCGTACCAGTAAACTGCATGAGATGATTTAATTGACTAATACGCTCTCTCAAATGTTGGCTTTGTGCCTATTTTAAGAATAATTATCAACATCAATATCCTTGAACGTCATAAATTGGTAGAATCATTAGACCGCCAGAAAAATGCTTTCTGTTATTTGCTCCGGTTCATTAAGTCTTGAATTCATATCCCGTCGATCTCAATGTTGACGTGAATCTGTCCCTGTTCGTTGAAATAAAGTAACACTCACGTATTGAGTGGATGTAATACCCCCCCCCCCCCCAAAAAAAAACATTTGCTTGCTTTGTGGCTGAATTAGACATCATCATTACCGATATTCTTTTATTATTGTTGTTATTTTTGGTGATGGTGATTGTGGTGGTGGTGGTGGTGATTGTGGTGATGGTAGTGGTGCTGGAGGTGGTGGTCCTGTTGATGGTTGTGGCGATGGTTGAGGAGATGAGGGGGTGGAAGTGATGGTGCTGGAGGGGGGGGGGGGATTGTGGTAGAGGTGATGATAATCAATTGCTACTGTTCATGGTGGTTGATTTTGTAAAACTTCATGTCTAGAATTTAGCTCGTACTTGCTAAAATGACAAAAATATTAGCTATTCGGCAAATGTTCTAAAACGAAACCTAGACTTTTTTTGCACGTCTGGGAAAGTACCAAATTCGTGAATGGCGCGAATAAGACTGACAAAAAATTACAATATGGTTGAATGCCATAAAAGCATTGATATCACACCTCCTTTGGCTCGGGGTAACAAGTGGCATATTCAGGCAATAGATAGAGGGGCCTGTACGAAATATATATTGCATTCTATACCCAACGTTGTGAGAACTGGCGAAGACCCTGCAACCTATACTGTGAGACGTGGATGGATGCACAAAACTTAGGTATCCCGAGACCCCAAAGATGTTCTAGAAGGGAGGAAACCTTAACAATTGGCAACTGGAATGTTCCAACTCTTACAGGTAAGGAGCAGGAATTAATGGAGGAGGCCATATGCTACCGGTTACATATAGTCGAGAGGTGCTCAACAAAATTCCGTAATTCTGTTACTGTAGTTTTGGATGGTATATAGAAATTATTCAGCTATGGGACCAGATCTGTCCGGAGATAATCATGTCATATCTGGCTCTCCAGATGAATAGTGTCGGAATGTGTTATGAACTGGATCTCAATAGGAGGGAGGATTTGTCTCTTGATGCTTGGGCAGGAAATAAAGTATCTGCTGCTGGTGCAAGTATATCCGCGAAACAGAGAGTCCGAATAGAAATGCTTCCTTGATCAAGTTACTGCAGCGTTAGATGTAGTTAAGATTGAGTCATATATATTAATGGAAGGTTTTAATTAATATGTTGGCAGAGACGCCCGAATGAAAAGGAGTGATTGAAGGGATGACTCAACCTGAATACGAACGAAAAGGCCTTATTAAGATGTTTTTTCTTGTAATGGGCTCTCAATTAGTAACATCTTCTTCTAACACAAAGGCATCCATAAATACACTTGGTAAAAGGGACATCGGGGATAGAGCTCATTCGATAAATTAGTAGAGACGCTGTCTGTCATATGGCGTGTTTGGGCAATTAAATCTGGCAGATCCTATCCGTATTCCAGTCTAAATATGGCCGATTTCTTCCAGAGAATCAATGAAGAAACGATGTAGAAAACAAGAGAGAGATTGAGTAAACATCTATCACAGTGTTAGAACAATATTCTATTTACCACAATCGAGAGAATGAAAAGCAAAGTTGACCTCAACGGATTTGAACTCAGAGACTCGGAAGTAAAACTGCAACACATTATATCCAACGTTCTCGCGATTTGACCAATTTGCCAACTAGCGAACGAATATATTCAATAATGGTCAGTGCAGGTGAGGATTCCACAACCTTTGCTGTATAACGACGTAAAAGTAATGGCAAATATATTATTTACACTAGATTCAATTTAATGTAGCGGCACGGACATTGTAGTAGTAGTAGTAGTAGTAGTAGTAGTAGTAGTAGTAGTAGTAGTAGTAGTAGTAGTAGTAGTAGTAGTGGTAGTGGTAGTGGTAGTAGTAGTAGTAGTACTATGGACAGTTGTTGTGATGGTAATTGTTGCTACGGGAAGGGATCCGTTACTTGAATAGCGTGATGTAATGAAACAGATTGCGTGTATTGCTTGGAACTTCTCTATGGATAAAAGTTTATTTGTATACTGTTCAGAAGCATTTATGAAGATATGACTCCATCATAAACAAGCATGTTTATATTTGCATATATATATATATATATATATATATGTAATATAATTGTTTCTACTTTTAGCACAAGGCCAGAAATTACTCAGTGTATTACTGGTATTTATATATGTAATATAATATAATATATATATATATATATATATATATATATATATATATATATATATATATATATATATGTGTGTGTGTGTGTGTGTGTGTGTGTGTGTGTGTGTGTGTATGTATGTATGTATATATGTATATATTTATATGTGTGAATATACATACACATACAGAACCATTCTCGTACTTTCACACACAAAAACTGATTGTTTTATATACACAAATGAAAACATACTTAGCTATATGTAAATATATACATAAACATATGTGTGTGTGTGTGTGTGTGTGTGTGTGGGTGTGTGTGTGTGTGTCATCAAATCTATAATGGCTCTAGTTAATCATATAAGTTGTATACGTTATACTAGACCACTACACACGCATACGTAAATATATAATTCATTAATATTTATTCATGTATACATTACCTTTGTGCAGCATAGTATAGATACAAGCTGTGTACAATATTAAATCACGTAAGTGTATGTAAGTATTTTTATCTTTTTTTCCCTCGTCTCCCTCTCTCACTAGCTAGCTCTCTATCCCTCTATCACTCACTCTCTCTCTCTCTCTCTATATATATATATATATATAATAAGAAGAAATTGACGGACCCAGCTTATTTTATATCAGCGCACTCAATGGGCAATGTAAGATACATTCCCAGAGTATACACATCCGTCTGCATATATTATGCAACAATTCACAATCGGCTCATGCGGCTTCATGAGCAGGTATCGCCTAATCAATAACAAATCGGTCGACAGAATCCGAACACCAGCCCATGCCGGTCATGACTGTTTGTGACGACTGACACGGTAAACCGATTAGCAACTGGCACCCGATAAGATTCTATCTCTCGGCCAGCCATCGATTTACAAATATTACGTGGCGGCGGGTAGCTAAAAGAATCAATCTTTTCGTTCCCATCAAAAGCCCTAAGCCAACGTGTCTCACACACAAATTATTAAGAGGTGAAAAGATGGCTATTAGTAATAACAGTTAACATTGATGGTAGCATTCGGCTCATGTCTCCAAGCCCCATGGCTAGAGGAAAACGATGGTAACAAGGGTAGTGCCAAGAAACTTTAACGGACTTTAAATGCATTATAGAGCAATATCCATTATAGCGCAATATAGTAGCGAGCTGAAATGTGTCAGCCGCGTGCGTAGAGAACCAGTCTATTTCACAACTTAAAAGAGTGAGAGACAAAATTAATAGCAGGAAAATAGAGTGCATATCAAAACAAAACACAATAAAAAAGTGAAAAATTGTTTAACTTACTCTCAATAGTCCGCTAGTTGGGAGATAATAATAATAAGGAGTTGACGGACCCATCATATTTAACAATGCCAGTACTGGTTGTATCTCAGGATATATATGGTTCATTCCTCATCAATGAGGGTCGAGGACTATGAGCATTTGCACCAATGTTCTTCTACATTGTGTAGCATTCCATGATTCCCGTCAAGAAAAATTAAAGTGATCTGATGCCGAGTGCTCGCCTGATCATTGTTCTGAAGCTGGCTACCAAGCCGCAGCTTTTCCATCTTCATTTCAACGATAGGTGGTCACCAAGATTACAGAGAAGTCCCATTACACCGGTTTTGAAAGCAAACTCACTCTTCTCATAGTTATACTTCCACCTAAGGCTAACGAGTTCGGTCTATCCATTATGTTCTTTTGTTGTTTTTTTTTACAGATTTATTGGGGTTGCCGGATCAGTCCCTGATGACCCGACCGAAAGAAAAACTGTATTGGGCTATATGTTACCAGTCGTGCTCGAGAGCTACTACCATATATATATAGGTGATGTAGATAGCCTTGTAAGCATGTTGCAATATATTGTACTCCTTGTTGTTATTTACTTTTCCAATATATACACGTATATATACACGTATATATATATATATATATATATATATATATATATATATATATATATATATATTAAAATTAAAATAACAGATTAAAGTTTAAGAAAACAATCGCTGCTTTCACCCTTAATTGGATCTTCACATTTATTATTATTACTTTCATTATTGTTTCTGATATATATGTCAAGTGTCTTCCCGACACCTAGGGCAAATAAATTCACGGTGTGCATTGGTAAGCCAGTTAATACAGCACATTGATTAAAAAAAAAAAAAAAAAAAAAAGAACAGTATACATATATACTCATGTGCATATGCATATGTAAATACAAGGTGGGTTATCAATCTTACAGAGATAGTGCTCTTCTCAATACGTGTGCAGTACCAGTCAAAACATTTTTTTGCACCTCGTACAGAGAGGGAAAACCAGGAATCATTCGCATATTTTGTTCTGTTCCTTTCTTGATCATACACAATCGTCCCACAATCACTGGTATTGTAACGGCCTTGAGGTACCACATTTTCTCAATTTCAATAAGCATATCTTTATATTTTCGTAGCTTGTCAAACTCTTTTGCCGCGATCACATGGGATGCTCATATCTATCAACAAACAGACCATGTTATGTTGATCTTTTATAATGTTAGATCTATTTGCTTTTATGGTCCTGTCAGTATGTACAGGAAGTCCCAGAGAATTGTTACTTTTTCTCCTTCAGTCACAGCCTCAGGGTGATGGTTGTACCACTTGTCTTCAGCTTTGATTTTATAATGCCGACATATTACCCAGTGTAGATATTGACCAACTTTGTCACGTCTATATTAGTATTCTACTGGTGCTAAAACTTTACATCCAGAGACTAAGTGATCCACTGTTTCAACCCCAGCATTGCAGAATCGGTACTTTGGGTTTATTCCGTTTCTCATCACATTGGCCTGGTAATTGCGAGTCAATAAGCTTTGATTTTGGGCAGCTAAGATGAAGCCTTCACTCTCCGCCTTTAGCCCTGAACTACGTAGCCACTATGGGTGTGCTTTTGATCAATATCAGCTTGTTTTCTAGGGGCCACAGAGGTTTCTGCTCCCAATTTGAAGCTAATTGTCCTTGCCCTTTTGCCTTTGCCAGTGATTTTATGTGCCTAGCATCATCAGTTGCATCAGTTTCTTTAGTATGTCCAGCCTGGGTATCAAGCATGAGATCAGTAGCATATTTTTTGCTCTCCTTCAAGATATAATGAAGCTTCTTACTTCTCTCAAGCTATTCAACAAGTTTCAGCATACAGTCGTTAGTTGTTTGAAGGTATTTGGCCAGTCCAATGATGGTGGTCTTGTAAGCAAGTTCAAATTGGATCAGGCCGCAGCCTCCCTGAGTTCTAGGAAGGTAAAGACGATCCACATCTGCTTATGGGTCGTGTAACCTATTACAGGTCAGTAGCTTACGGACTTTGGTGTCAATTCTTTTGATTTTACTCATATTCCAGTATTATTATTATTATTATTATTATTATTATTATTATTATTATCTGGTTCGGACCGGACCTCCAGATGGAGAAAAACTGGAACGAGGTGACGAGCAGGGTGGCCTCCCTCACCCAGAAATGGGCTGAGAGGAAGCTGTCCCTGAAAGGCCGGGCGGAAGTGGCGAATGCGTACATCGCATCCGTCATCTGCTACCGCCTCACCGTCGTCCCTTGCTCCAGCCCAATTCTCACCAAAATGGAGCGCCTCCTCTTCCGCATTTTGTGGAAGGGACGCGCTCCCATGGTCAGACGATCCATCTGCTGTCAACACCCGTTGCGTGGAGGACTGGGCATGCCATGGCTAATGATGCGCAAACATGCGCTGATGCTGCGACATCTCTGGTGCTTCCTTGATGGTGAACGGGTGTGGTCGCCGTTCGCCAGGCACATTTTCCTACAGCTCGTCTCCTTGACGGAGCTGCAGTCCTGGGTCAGTAAAAGACCGAGGGATAGCGCTTGGAAACTGGAATGTCTCCAGGCGCTCATTGCCCTCTCCCAGTTGGGCACCAGTATCGGTGGAACATCCACCTCGGCGTTCTATAGAGGACTAGTGGAGGGGAAGAGCGACGACGTTCTCGGAGAGATCCTGGGTGTCGAAGAAGATCAGCTGCTTGCTCTCTTCCGGAGTACTTTCAGCCGGGGGCCTATGGTTAACTTCCAAAAATCCCTGGCCTGGCAGTGTTACCGGGAAGCGCTGCCGGTTCGAGATAAGCTCTACAGGCACGGAAGTGCCGTCAGCCGAGCCTGTCCGAGATGCGCGCATAGCGACGAAACCGTTGTGCACGCACTCGTTCAGTGCCCGAGCATTGCTGACTTGTGGAGCTATGTCGAACAGTTGCTGTCACGTGTGGGACTGATCCGGTTGTCGACTGAGTCCATTGTGCTGATGGTCTCACCGTCTTCCTTTGAGGAGGAAGGGCAGGCGGTTTGCATCTGCCTGGTGGCCATGGCGAAAGAGATTGTGTGGTGGACAGGGTTAAAAGGATTAAAGACAAACACTTTCCTCTTCGGCGAATCCCTGATTAACTTTTTCAAGTTTCACTTGAAGAGGAAAATCAGGATGGAGAGGCAAGTGCTGCTTTCTAGCAAGTTTGTTGAAAGGTGGGTGAATGTAGCGAGAATGGTCTGAATGAACGGGACCACTCTGAATATACGTCTGTAGTTTGAGAGATGGAAAAATTGAGAGAGGGCGCTTGCCCTGGTAGTCAGGGTGGCCGTGGTCTTTTGTGTGGTTTTCGCCACGAGTAACCCTCGGAGGTTTCCCCCCTATTGGGGAATTTTTTATTGTTTCAATTTTCATTTTATTGTTTATATATATATATGTTTTATGTCTTTTTTCTTTTCTTATATAAATAATAAAAATATTTACACGCACAAAACTCACATCGCACCGTCCTGTTCCGTCTGTGATGTTTTTCTTGATGTCAGCCCTTGTGGCCAATAAAGAAATCATTATTATTATTATTATTATTATTATTATTATTATTATTATTATTATTATTATTACTAATGTTATTACTCTTTGAGTCTCAGACATTGATGTTAGTTAACTGGAAAGTTTGTTGAAATGAATATCAAGCCACTACCTGCAGCCTCAGATATTCAGGACGTATCGGAGGGTTCTTGCTGTTCCCATCAAGCATGTCTTTTGAAGCGTTCCAAAAAGCGCAAAGGGGCCAATTTTCTTTAACCATCCCTGGAAACTTTTTGAGATAGTCCCTAGTGCGCCTATGACAATCGGGATCACTTTGACTTCATGGCAGTTCCAAATCCTTTTTACCTCCCAATTTAAGTCCTGGTATCGGTTAATTTTCTCCCTCTCCTTCTCTTGCACTCTCGTGTCGAATGGGCAGGCCACATCCACAATCAGGCACGATCTTTTTTCTTTGTCCAAAACCACCAGGTCAGGTGTATTGTGTTCCAGTTTCTTGTCCGTCTGTATCCTAAAATCCCACAGCACCTTCACCTGATCGTTTTCTATCACCGCCTCTGGCTTATGCTCATACCACTTCTCAGAATGGGGTAAATTGTTTACTTTGCATAGGTGCCAGTGGATCACCCTGCCCATTACATCATGTCTCCAGCTCTTATAGTGAGTCTGGGCTAGGTGTTTACACTCGGATACAATGTGAGCCACAGTCTCCTCTCTCTCTCCACAGATCCTGCACAATGGGCTAGCTTCCTCCTTGTAAATGTGGTGTTTCAACCACTTCGTTTTGAGGGCCTGCTCCTGCGCAGCCATTAACATTCCTTCTGTAGCCTTTTTAAGGTCTCCTCTTTTCAACCAGTTCCATGTCTGTGGATCTCTAAATTCAGTTTTCTAAAAGAAGGTACTATGAAGGGATTTTTCCTGAAGGCTGCTCTTTCTCCTTGATGTTATTTCCTCCTTGGACATCCCCAGACCTATTGTCCCCTCCTTCAGTACAGTTCTGAGCATTGGCTCCTTACTATCAGTCACGTATTTGTGTAGGTTGTTTTTCTCCATCTGAACACAGTCCTCTATGCTGATAAGACCTCTTCTACCTTCAGCTCTCCTTAAGTAGAGTCTATCGACATCACTCCTCTTGTGGAACATATTGTAGATAGTCAATAGTTTCCTAGTCTTCCTAGCCATTTCTTTTTGTTCGGCAACATTCCATCTCAGAATTCCCGCACTGTACCTAATAATAGACACAGCTCGGGAATTTACTGCACTTATGGCATTCCTACTGCTCAGATGTGACTTTAATACGCTCCTTACTCTCCGAAGGTATTCAGTTCTTATCAATTCCTTCATTTTTTGTTCTTGATGTCATCAGCCTCCAGAACGCCCAAATACTTGTATCCTTCCTCAGAGTCAATTTCCTTTATCATCTCACCTGTTGGTATCTGGATTCCGTTACTTCTGCTCAACTTACCCCTCCTCATCACAATGACTCCACACTTACTAATACCAATTGCTGAAAATACGGACAGTGTGAACAAGCACATCCAACTCCTTCTCACTCTTCCCGAAGAGCTTAAGATCGTCCATGAAGAGGAGGTGATTGATGGTAAGCCCGCCCTTTCCCAACCTCTATCCTGCTCTCACTTTTCGCAGTACACTGGTCAGGGGCATCAGGGCAAGGACAAACAACAGAGGGGACAGACTATCTCCCTGGATGATACCTCTCTTGATCTTCACGCTTCCCAAGGATTCTCCAGTTGATGTTAACTCTGTTTCCCAGGACTTCATACTTTTGCCCAACAACTGTCTGATGTTATCTGCCACCTTGAAGATCTCCAGGCTTTTGGTGATCCAAGAATGAGGCACCATGTCAAATGCCTTTTTGTAGTCCATCCATCCCATGGCAAGAGCAGTGTGTCTCCTCTGGCAATTCCTCATTACCATCTTATCAATAAGTAACTGGTCCTTTGTACCACGTGACTTCTTTCGGCATCCTTTCTGTTCGTCCGGTAACAAGTTGTTTGTGTGGAGGTGATGGTAGATTTCCTCAGACACAATGCTCGTCAACAGTTTCCACATTACTGACAGACATGTGATAGGTCTATAGTTGGTAACATCATTACCCTTGATTCGGTCTTTCATTATCAGAACTGTGGTACCTTTTGTCAACCACTCTGGTACCTCACCTGACATCAAGCAGTCATTGAACATGGTTGTCAGTTTCAGGTGGAGGGATGTTATGTTTTTAATCCAATGCCCCTGCACACCATCTGGGCCATGTGATTTCCAGTTGGTTAGTTTTTTGGCCTGCCCCTTAAGAGTTTCAACTGTGATACTCAAATCACTTTGTTGGTGTGCCTGTTCACTGATCTCCTTCTGTACTGTCTCAATCCACACTGCCTGGTCATTATGTTTAACATCCTGCTCCCATATTCCTCTCCAGAATGTTTTAGTTTGTTCCGCCTCAGGGATCAAGGCGTTGCCTCTTTCTTTCCCTTCAAGCTGTCCAAACAGCATCTTCTGGCTGTTGTCGAACATGCGGTTCTGTCTATACTGACTGACTCTGTTCTCGTATCGCCTGATTTTTGCACTCTTTGCTACAATGCGTTGCTTCAGTTCCTCTATGATAATATTTAGCTTTTTCCTCCTAGCTTTGTACTTTATTTCCAGTCTATTTTTAGTGTCTATGTTTTTTAGTGTCCCATTCAATAGGGACTCAAGCTTTCCAATGTCATTTCTCATTTCCCTGATTTGACCACTCAGTCGTTTCTTCCACCAAGGCTCTTCTCTTTCTTGTCTGTTGTTTCCTCTCGCTTTTATACCAAGTAGTTTCCTCACTGTATTTGCTGTTGCTTTGAGGATATTGTTGCACTGGTGAAGGCTCCTCGCCTCAAGTTATGGGATGACTTTGTTTACCTTAGCTGTTGTTTCTTTTAACTTTTTCCTGTCTACAAATCTTAGGTTCATAGGTCTCCCACTATCATTGTTCAATTCATCTACCACTAAGTTTAGGATATCAACCAAATCTTGTCCTAGCCAGTCAGCATTCATCTCCCCAGTGGCCGTATCTCTGTTCCAGGTATTATTTATCTCAGCATTCAGATAATTGTCTGCTTCGGGTGGTTCCTCCGTTCTCTCGACCTCTTCACCTTCATTTCCCACTGGCTCGTTTGCCTGGCATACTCCACTCTCCATCTCCAAGCTAATCTCTCTGCTCAGTTCCTCCAGTTCCAGCTCGCTTATCCACCCATTAGTTCTTATTACCCGAGCCTGCCCGGCCAGTTTTTGTTCATCTAATTTAAATGGACCAATCTCGTTCCAGATGTTATGCATCCTTTTCCTATAGCCTTTCTCCTTGGGGTTACTCTTCAGGTAACATTGCATAACAGTTCTATTCAATTCTTTCGTCCAGTTGGTTCTGGTCCCTTTCCTTCTTCTTCTTCCTCCGACAACAGCAGTATTTGGTTGACAACCAGGTCCCTGCTGCTGAGCCAGGAAGCACTTGTTGGGTGAGAGTCTGTCACATGAAATTCTAGTCCCCATTTCACCGTTATTCGAACTGTTTAGGTTCGACATTTAAACACTCTTATCGAGGATTGGCGAATGTATGGTTACATAACCACCGGTGAATTACTTGTCTCCGGTGGTTTTGTCACTCCACGTGACTTTTGTGTGACATTATCACGCTGTAGACGAACCCAAATAAACAAACAAACAGGCATAAAAAACCCCAAAAATGAATAAGCATAAGTTTCATTGTAATGTAGTGTTTGAATGTCTGACTTAGTTTGTCCCTTCCCTTCTCTATCCGTCCGTTTGTTTTTCTCTTCATTTTTATTTCCTTTACGTTTTTCGCTGTTGATGTGCTGCTTTGATTGTGATTTTTTTATTTTTTTTATTTTGACCGGGTCATCAATTCAGTCTGTTTATATATTTTGATGCCTTCCTCTTTTAGTGAGAATTCTACAATGTAGCAGGGGATAGAGGGAGAGAATAGCGGTGGTAGTGACAATGAGGCAGCGACGGCGGCGGCGGTGGTGGTGCTGTGCCAGCAGCAAATAGCAGGAGGTAGTGGGAGAGAATAGCGGCGGAAGCGATAATGAGGCAGCGGCGGTGGCGATGTGGTCGTATTACTGTAGCGATGGTGTTGAAGATGGAGTAGACATTTGAGTCGATTTGACCAGAGTTTTCATCGTGGCAGTGGTGGTGGTATTGGTGGTGATATTATCTTTAGTGAAATTATCATTAGTCGCGTATATGTGTTGACATATTCACCTTAATATTGGAATTAAACATTTTGTTAAAACTAAAACTTGATTATTATTATTATTATTATTATTATTATTATTATTATTATTATTATTATTATTATTATTATTGTTATTGTTATTCCTTGAATCTCAGTCATTGATGTTGGTTAACTGGAAAGTCCGTTGGATTGAATATCAAGCCACTACCTGCAGCCTCAGATATTCAGGACGTATCGGAGGGTTCTTGCTGTTCCAAGCAAGCATGCCTTCTGAGGCGTTCCAAAAAGCGTGAAGGGGCCGATTTTCTTTAACCATCCCTGGAAACTTTTGGAGATAGTCCCCAGTGCGCCTATGACAATCGGGATCACTTTGACTTCATGGCAGTTCCAAATCCTTTTCACCTCCCACTTTAGGTCCTGGTATCGGTTAATTTTCTCCCTCTCCTTCTCTTGCACTCTCGTGTCGAACGGGCAGGCCACATCCACAATCAGGCACGATCTTTTTTCTTTGTCCACAACCACCAGGTCAGGTCCATTGTGTTCCAGTTTTTTGTCCGTCTGTATCCTAAAATCCCACAGCACCTTCACCTGATTGTTCTCCATCACCGCCTCTGGCCTATGCTCATACCATTTCTCAGAATGTGGTAAATTGTTTACTTTGCACAGGTGCCAGTGGATCACCCTGCCCATCACATCGTGTCTCCAGCCCTTATGGTGGGTCTGGGCTAGGTGTTTACACTCGGACACAATGTGAGCCACAGTCTCCTCTCTCTCTCCACAGATCCTGCACAGTGGGCTAGCCTCCTCCTTGTAGATATGGTGCTTCAACCACTTCGTTTTGAGGGCCTGCTCCTGCGCAGCCATTACCATTCCTTCTGTAGCCTTTTTGAGGTCTCCTCTTCTCAACCAGTTCCATGTCTGTGGATCTCTAAATTCAGTTTTCTCAAAGAAGGTACTATGAAGGGATTTTCCCTTAAGGCTGCTCTTCCTCCTTGATGTTAATTCCTCCTTGGACATCCCCTGGCCTACTGTCCCCTCCTTCAGTACAGTTCTGAGCATTGGCTCCTTACTATAGGTCACGTATTTGTATAGGTTGTTTTTCTCCATCTGAACACAGTCCTCTATGCTGATAAGACCTCTTCCACCCTCAGATCTCCTTAGGTAGAGTCTATCGACATCACTCCTCTCGTGGAACATGTTGTAGATAGTCAATAGCTTCCTAGTCTTCCTATCCATTTCTTTTTGTTCAGCAACATTCCATCTCAGAATTCCCGCACTGTACCTAATAATAGACACAGCTCGGGAATTTACTGCGCTTATGGCATTTCTGCTGTTCAGATGTGACTTCAATACGCTCCTTACTCTCCGAATGTATTCAGTTCTTAACAATTCCTTCATTTTTTTGTTCTTTATGCCATCAGCCTCCAGAACGCCCAAATACTTGTATCCTTCCTCAGAGTCAATTTCCTTTATCATCTCACCTGTTGGTATCTGGATCCCGTTACTTCTGCTCAACCTACCCCTCTTCATCACAATGACTCCACATTTACCAATACCAAACTGCATACATATATCACTGCTGAAAATACGGACAGTGTCAACAAGCACATTCAACACCTTCTCACTCTTCCCGAAGAGCTTAAGATCGTCCATGAAGAGGAGGTGATTGATGGTAAGCTCTCCCCTTCCCAACTTGTATCATGCTCTCACTTTTCGCAGCATAATGGTCAAGGGCATCAGGGCAAGGACAAACAACAGAGGGGACAGGCTATCTCCCTGGAAGATACCTCTCTTGATCTTCACGCTTCCCAAGGATACTCCAGTTGATGTCAACTCTGTCTCCCAGGACCCCATACTCCTGCCTAGCAACTGTCTGATGTTATCTGCCACCCTGAAGATCTCCAGGCTTTTGGTGATCCAGGAATGAGGCACCATGTCAAATGCCTTTCTGTAGTCTATCCATCCCATGGCAAGATCAGTGTGTCTCCTCCTGCAATTCCCCATTACCATCTTATCAATAAGTAACTGGTCCTTTGTACCACGTGACTTCTTTCGGCATCCTTTCTGTTCGTCCGGTAACAAGTTGTTTGTGTGGAGGTGATGGTAGATTTCCTCAGACACAATGCTCGTCAACAGTTTCCACATTACGGACAGACATGTGATAGGTCTATAGTTGGCAAAAAACGAGAAAAACAAACAGAGAAAAACAAAAAAAAAAAACAAAAAAAAAAACGTAAAGAAAATAAGAATGAAGAGAGAAGCAGGCGGACGGACAGAGAAGAGGGGGGAAAAACTAAAACTTAAAAAACAAAAACTAAGTCAGACATTCGAACACTACATTACAATGAAACTTATGCTTATTCATTTTTGGGGCCCTTTCTGCCTGTGTGTTTGTTTGTTTATGTGTGTTCGTATACAGCGTGGTGATAATGCCACACAAGGGCCAAGTGGAATGGCGGATCCACAGATGGATATGTAACCATACATTCGCCAATCCTCGATAAGAGTGTTTAAATATCGAACATAAACAGTTCGAATAACGGTGAAATGGAGACTAGAAGGTCATGTGACAGACTCTCACCCAATAGGTGCCCCCTGGCTCAGCAGCAGGAACCTGACTGTCAACCAAATACTGCTGATGTTGGAGGAAGGAGAAGAAGGAAAGGGGCCAGAACCAACTGGACGAAAGAATTGAATAGAACTGTTATGCAATGTTACCTGAAAAGTAACCCCAAGGAGAGGGGCTACAGGAGACGGATGCATAACATCTGGAACGAGATTGGTTTATTTAAATTAGATGAACAAAAATTGGCCGGGCAGGCTCGGGTAATAAGAACTAATGGATGGATAAGCGAGCTGGAACTGGAGGAACTGAGCAGAGAGAATGGCTTGGAGATGGCGGGTGTAGTATGCCAGACAAGCGAGCCAGTGGGAAATGAAGGTGAAGAGGTCCTGAGAACGGAGGAACCACCCGAAGCAGACAATGATCTGAATACTGAGATAAATAATACCTGGAACAGAGATACGGCCACTGAGGAGATGAATGCTGACGGGCTAGGACAAGATTCGGTTGACATCCTAAATTTAGTGGTAGATGAATTGAACAATGATAGTGGGAGACCTATGAACCTAAGATTTGTAGACAGGAAAAAGTTAAAAGAAACAACAGCTAAGGTAAACAAAGTCATCCCATACCTTGAGGCGAGGAGCCTTCACCAGTGCAACAATATCCTCAAAGCAACAGCAAATACGGTGAGGAAACTACTTGGTATAAAAGCGAGAGGAAACAACAGACAAGAAAGAGCAGAGCCGTGGTGGAAGAAGCGACTGAGTGGGCAAATCGGGGAAATGAGAAATGACATAGGAAAGCTTGAGTCACTACTGAATGGGACACTAAAAAACATAGGCACTAAAAATAGATTGGAAATAAAATACAAAACTAGGAGGAAAAAGCTAAATATTATCATAGAGGAACTGAAGCAACGCATTGTAGCAAAGTGTGCAAAAATCAGGCGATACGAGAACAGAGTCAGTCAGTATAAACAGAACCGCATGTTCGACAACAACCAGAAGATGCTGTTTGGACAGCTTGAGGGGAAAGAAAGAGGCAACGACTTGATCCCTGGGGCGGAGCAAACTAAAACATTCTGGAGAGGAATATGGGAGCAGGATGTTAGACACAATGCCCAGGCAGGGTGGATTGAGACAGTACAGAGGGAGATCGGTGAGCAGGCACAACAACAAACTGATTTGAGTATCACAGTTGAAACTCTTAAGGGTCAGGCCAAAAAACTAACCAACTGGAAATCACCAGGCCCAGATGGTGTGCAGGGGTATTGGATTAAACATTTAACATCCCTCCACCCGAAGCTGACGGCCATGTTCAATGACTGCTTGGTGTCGGGTGAGGTGCCAGAGTGGTTGACAAAAGGTACCACAGTTCTGATAATGAAAGACCGAATCAAGGGTAATGATGTTACCAACTATAGACCTATCACATGTCTGTCCGTAATGTGGAAACTGTTGACGAGCATTGTGTCTGAGGAAATCTACCATCACCTCCACACAAACAACTTGTTACCGGACGAACAGAAAGGATGCAGAAAGAAGTCACGTGGTACAAAGGACCAGTTACTTATTGATAAGATGGTAATGGGGAATTGCAGGAGGAGACACACTGCTCTTGCCATGTGATGGATAGACTACAGAAAGGCATTAGACATGGTGCCTCATTCCTGGATCACCAAAAGCCTGGAGATCTTCAGGGTGGCAGATAACATCAGACAGTTGCTAGGCAGGTGTATGGGGTCCTGGGAGACAGAGTTGACATCAACTGGAGTATCCTTGGGAAGCGTGAAGATCAAGAGAGGTATCTTCCAGGGAGATAGCCTGTCCCCTCTGTTGTTTGTTTGTCCTTTCCCTGATGCCCTTGACCATTATGCTGCGAAAAGTGAGAGCAGGATACAAGTTGGGAAGAGGAGAGCTTACCATCAATCACCTCCTCTTCATGGACGATCTTAAGCTCTTCGGGAAAAGTGAGAAGGAGTTGGATGTGCTTGTTGACACTGTCCATATTTTCAGCAGTGATATATGTATGCAGTTTGGTATTGGTAAATGTGGAGTCATTGTGATGAAGAGGGGTAGGTTGAGCAGAAGTAACGGGATCCAGATACCAACAGGTGAGATGATAAAGGAAATTGACTCTGAGGAAGGATACAAGTATTTGGGCGTTCTGGAGGCTGATGGCATAAAGAACAAAAAAAATGAAGGAATTGTTAAGAACTGAATACATTCGGAGAGTAAGGAGCGTATTGAAGTCACATCTGAACAGCAGAAATGCCATAAGCGCAGTAAATTCCCGAGCTGTGTCTATTATTAGGTACAGTGCGGGAATTCTGAGATGGAATGTTGCTGAACAAAAAGAAATGGATAGGAAGACTAGGAAGCTATTGACTATCTACAACATGTTCCACAAGAGGAGTGATGTCGATAGACTCTACCTAAGGAGATCTGAGGGTGGAAGAGGTCTTATCAGCATAGAGGACTGTGTTCAGATGGAGAAAAACAACCTATACAAATACGTGACCTATAGTAAGGAGCCAATGCTCAGAACTGTACTGAAGGAGGCG
>OZ024743.1:217717666-217732666 GCA_964016885.1 Eledone cirrhosa
TGCAGGTTCGTACGTATGTAGGGTGTGTGTATATGTGTACTTTGTGTTTTGGTTGACGTTCGTCTCCGAATATATGTGTATTCACATGTAGGTGTGTTTGTGCGCTTGTTATATACGTATTTCTTTATTTATATACGTTTATTTAATTATATGTACATATATGGATGCGTGTATGTATTTATTTAATTTCAATAACCTCTGTATTTTATTTACTTTATTCTTAACTCATAAGCCGAGAATCATTCGGTTTCCTAGTTAGAATGTTGTCTATACCATTTACGTGGTTTTGTCTTTGCCTGCAATTGTTCTCCACGCTCCACATATGACGTATTATCTTCGTTTTTTCCTTTCATTGCCAGAGAACGTCTCTATGAACCACCTAATAGAATATTAGTCTACGACTTCTTTTATACCATAAACGTGGTTTTGTCTTTGCGTGTAATTGTTTTTCACTACTCCAAATAATGATGTATTATCTTCGTTTTTTCCCGTTCTTTGCCAGGGAACGTTTCCACGAACCAAAGTACCGTCTTCCTGTCTGCCTCCGGTTGACACGTTTTATGAAATATTCACTTCAGCGTTCACAGATTGACTTTGTTAGTTTCAGAAGATCCCGTTAAGCGTGAAAGCAGCGATTCTTTGCTTAAACTTTAATATGTTATTTTACTAAATATTTGCCCTACGGTTCTTATATATTTGATATATATTTATCCTTATCGAGCCCTCTTTGGATTTTAGTCTTCAAATTTATTATTATTACTATATATAAATATATATATATATAAATTGAAACAAAATGAAAACGAAATTTCATTTCTCACTCTTAGTATGGCACTTACTTAAATGTAAGTATGCATGTATACGTACATACATATATGTATACAGACGTACAGTAGCATGCACATATATATATATATATATACATATATATATACATATGCATACAGGTACACATACATATATGCACGTATCAGTTTAGCGGCGCTTATTATAACGTCGCTTTGTTCGTTTGTAAACAAACTGAACAGCCTGAATTTATGCCATACGGTGTTAAGGCAACCACGTCACCTTTTTGTTCAACACTGACACAGGAACGATGTACTAGTTTCAAGCTTGTTAGCTATCATCAGCACCGTTTACCCATCTGCCAGATAGTTGAACGTTCGAAAGTATATACTTTCCTTATGAAAATTAACGGCTGAGCAGCCTAATTTGCATATTGAGTGAGTTAAATCGTTGCCTTAACACCGTATGGCATAAATTCAGGCTGTTCAGTTTGTTTACAAACGAACAAAGCGACGTTATAATAAGCGCCGCTAAACTGATACGTGCATATATGTATGTGTACCTGTATGCATATGTATATATATATGTATATATATATATATATATGTGCATGCTACTGTACGTCTGTATACATATATGTATGTACGTATACATGCATACTTACATTTATATATATATATATATGTATTTGTGAATGTGTATATACATATCTATATATATAAAACAGAGGATGTCTGTGTGTCTGTTTCCCTAAAACTCGAGAAGTACCCAACCGGTTTTTTTCAAACTTTATATATGTAACTCGTATGACCCCGGAAGTGTTTTGAGCAAAGAAAATTTCAAATTTCCAATGCCCTAGGGACCGTATTAGGCGATTTAGCGATCTCTTTCTCTTTCTCTTAGTCTTTCTCTTTTTAGATAGATACATAGATATGACGTCGCGCCTTGATAATATCTGTCTGTATGCCTGACTGCATGCATTACGTCATTATGACGCGATCAGTGTGTGTGTGTGTATATATTCTTATGCCAGGGAACATCTTCACGAACCAAAGTATCGTATTCCTGTTTTCCAGATTGATTTTTTTAGTTTAAGAAGATCCCGTTAAGGTTGAAAGCAGCGATTCTTTGCTTAAACATTAATATGTTATTTTAATATAGATATTCGGGTACAGATATTTTTGCACACACAAAAACAAAATATAAACAAACAAGGCCAAAGATTACATCAATTAGTCTTAGTGTATGTACTTCATACTGCTTTTAGGTAGAATATCCCGTTAAGGGAGAAAGCAGTGATTCTTTGCTTAAACTTTAGTCTGTTATTTTAATATATATATATATATATATAATTATATATTTATGGACAGATATTTTTGCATACACAATAACAAAATATAAACAAACTTATTTATTTCACGAGGTTCGATAAGGATAAATATATATCAAATATATAAGAACCCTATAGCAAATCCCGAGCAACGCCGGGCCATTCTCCTATATATACAATATATTAACAAATGGAAACTATATTTATAAAACAATATTTATTTCATTATACATATTTCAAAGACACCAAAGCAAATTATGGTGCGCTTTCATCAGATAAAATATAACATAGATCAGTTTTATAAACAAATATTGACATACCCTTAAAGAATGCGACCATGTCGAGGGTATGTCAATATTTGTTTATAAAACTGATCCATATTATATTTTATCTGATGAAAGCGCACCATAATTTGCTTTGGTGTCCTTGAAATATGTATAATGAAATAAATATGGTTTTATAAATATAGTTTCCATTTGTTAATATATTGTATTTTTACTCCAATAATTTGTTGAGTGCATTATATCAGTTATAAAAATATTTACTTGTTGTATCCCAAGAAATTAAATATAACTTTTACATATATATATATATATATACTACCTCTCATAGTGTTTGCATGTGTGAATATGAATGATATGTAGGTTGGAATAATTCAACAGATTATTGTTATTATTGGCTAAATACAAATATTTATTCCTCTACAGGATAAGCGATATCTTTGTAATCACTATCTTGTTCTTAAACTTTCTAAGTATAATATGTATTTGTAACTATAATATCCGTGATTTTCATTTTATGATTTATACCATTCTTTTGACACTGTTATTTAGGATATTAATATTGCTGAATTTAAGAATTATATCTTGATATATGATAGGGGATTTTAATATAGGAACACCAATGAATCATGCTGCACCGAAAGGTATCATATACAAAACTGCTGTCATGTTCTTGCCACCCCATAAAAAATTATGATCGCATAGTAAGATATATTTACATCGATATACCTTAACGTCTTCTCTCAAGTCAATATCTCATATCACGCAAAATTAAGAAGAATATTTATGCAACTGAGTTAATGTTTTATATAAAACTTGTTTATCGACATATGATATCGAATATGAAATCTATTTTGAATCATTTCGATATTTTTTGTCTGTAGATGCTATTCCAATTCCAGAATCTTTGACATGAATAATTCTCATAATGACAATTTTGTCTTTTACATTTAAAACGTTTCTTTAATAAATATAAATTCATATAAATGTTTTTTTTTTATGAGAGTAAAATGTGGAAAGTGGCAAACGGTACATCCTAGGCTGCACATCATATATTAGCTGTACTCCGTGAGCAAGATAGAGAAGTCATTGCCACCAAATAATTGTTTCTACTTTTGGCACAAGGCCAGCAATTACCCAGTACATTACTGGTACTTTATTTAATCGACCCCATAAGGATGAAAGGCAAAGTTAACCTCGGCGGGATTTGAACTCATATCGTAAAGAGAGGTTACTCTTTGCGTCAAAGCATGGCGTCCGACCCTCTACCGATAC
Source organism: Eledone cirrhosa (assembly GCA_964016885.1). Lineage (NCBI taxonomy): Eukaryota > Metazoa > Mollusca > Cephalopoda > Octopoda > Eledonidae > Eledone > Eledone cirrhosa. Next base: position 217,721,339 of record OZ024743.1, read on the forward strand.
TGCCAATCCACCGCCAAATAATGAAAGACATCGATCGACAAGTTCCCAGATCTCATTCACTTACAGACTGGAGTGGACCTTATCAAAACTGATCAAGGAAACAATGTTTCTTTTTGTTTCTATTGCTGATATTATCTACCGATTGCAACTCCAGATAGAAAGACCAATGTGAAATAAAGTGTTTTACTCAAGGACATCACATATCTCCCGGTCTAAGAATCGAACACGCAACCACACGACTGCGAATCAAATTCTCTAACCACTAAGCCAAGCGTTTTCAATAAGAACAGCCACTTATATCCACTACATCAGCTGTTTCCACATCACATATTTCCTTCTGCAGATGCAGTCAGCTCATCCCGATTTGGTGATAGAAAACGGTAGTCTAACAAAAGATGATGGCCTCTGGTGCAAAATACAACTCTTCTTTATTGCCTGACATTTGATCAGCTTCAGCTTCTTAGCCCCTCTTTGTTTATGACTAAGGCGGTAATGTTGGTACTGGGAAAATTGTCACTAAACGTGGCGTCACATCTTGAAACAAGAAAACGTTTATCCTGTTCGGTTGCCTAACATCTGTGTAGTCAAGGCCATCAGTTTCAGTGAATTTTGATTCTTTATTATGAATATTCTAATCTATTTTCTTGATTCTTTTTCTTTTTTTTGTGTCTTGCTTTTACCGTTGTGTTTTTAGATTTTCAGTTTATTTATATTTCATTAATGTTTTGTTTTGTAATTACTATCTCTCCTCGACATAATAATGTAACATTTCCATGTGTCGAATTTTTTCCACGAACAATGATTGATATAAACTCTCATACCATTTGCACTGTATTATTAGTTACTTGTTTCTGGTTTATTGCATTTGTTACAGTAGCTGCAATTATTAGCTTAAGGATTTAATAGACCTCTAAAACTCGTTCATCAGGAACTAAAAACGTTTTAGAATAACGTTCAAACAGCCTTCATAATATGTGATAAATCGATATTTATTTTTATTCAACGTTTCAAATATATGGCAACCAGTAATTTTATTTTCTAACATTTGAACCAAAGGAGGTAGTTAGAGCTCTATCCTTTACAGACGTTCTTATACAGGTGACGTGTCAATTATTGTATTGTTCAACTTCATATTCTGGGGGACTGAAAATCCATGACGTTTAGAAGAAGCGCGTGTACGAATGTAGGAGAGGAGGATGTTCGGTGGGCTTCGGTAATAGTGTTTATATAATTTGCCTGTCCAACGGAGAGGTAACTGTGATAATAGTTAATGGAAACGAAGTTAAGTTGGAAGAATTTGGGCGTGGGTGAAAAGAGTGTGATTGAAGCAGGGCATAGGATGTTGATATGTATGTGTTGTTTGGAGATTCGTTAACAATTAATCCGATAGTCAATATTTGTGGGACTGTATAGAGCCAAGAAATTTTTTGTAGTTTATATTTCACCCGCTGTGGTTTTGAATGAGCAGATTTATGGCAAAACGTCGTTTCAATCATGAACATTGAGTTGTTTTTCAACATTAGATTAAACATTATGAATTTGCCTTTTAATTTGTTGATATTTCTAGTAGGAAGATATACCACAAAGAGGTTGTGTGATGCACAGCTGCACCGTCCAAACAAGTTTTTTTATTAATTCAATATGCTCAATTCGTGATTTGTATAGGAATGGTAATGAAATCCTTGCATATTAGTTGTATATGTGAATTGAATATATTCCTATGAGATTCAAATCCATCTTGCATTATCAGTCCGCTCGTGAATAAAGTGTTCCGTCAACATTGTTTACCAATGTATTCATTCCACAGTCACTTACAATTATATATCACTATGTATGGTGATAATCAGGGAGTTGATCATTACTCGCGAGAGAAGCTAATCCATAACTCGGATTTCAATTTGTGGTTCTGGAAATTTATACTTCACTTGCATCGTGAATATTCTGACAAAGCAGGAAAGTGACAGTAGCTATTTCAACCATTCCCTGACTATAATTGTTTCTACTTTTTGCACAACGCCAGCGATTAACCAGTACATTACTGGTACTTTATTTTATCGACCCGGTAAGGATGAAAGGCAAAGTTGACCTGAATATAATGGAAATAATCATCCATCACTGAATAGTTTATTGCCCAAATCTGTGAAGCAGAGATACACTTTTATGTATCTTAGTTGTATCAAACATGGACTCAAATAATACAACACTGACATACAGCTCTTCTATTTCACGCCTCCTTTATTTCCAGCTTCATATAGTTTTAAAATAGATCTGAAATTCAGTTTTTCGCTGAAAGGACTTCAAATTTATTTGACTTATCCGATGTTATCAGTATTTTTTATATATTTAAAAACCAAGGTAAAAAATCGCTTCTCCTGTTTCTAAGCCAACAATATACGATTAAGTGATAATATAATAAGTTCAAATGTTCTTCTATATATCTGTTGCCGGCGCCACAACGAAGTTCCTACTCCAGCTCAGCCTGTCCATCATTGCTGTCTGGATTGTCCCTTCTTCTAACCCTATGTAATCTTCAAAAGCATTTCTTCAATGTGGTAGATGGCCTCCCAAATCGCCTGCACACACCTGGTGTCCAGAAAAGGAATCTGCCAGTAGGTTCACTGTGAAGTGTCACATATCAGGCTAATGCGAGCTTCCAATGACTTATGATGCAGAAAACCGAAGCTGTGAGCGGTAGAGCGATATATTTGTTACGTGTGTTCTCTATGAAAAAGAAGAATCAGAGTAGCAGCGATTATCTCACCGGCTAAGCCGTAAAACTTGATGTAACAAAGTAAATATTTACGAACAATTGCTTTGAAACCTACGGCTTTGCAATCAAATTCATATATTAATATTTATACCCATAGTTATTTTTACATTGGGCTATTTTGTGTCTAAAGGATAATTCCGAAACGCTAGGAGTCGTGGATGAAGAGGAATAAAGAAAATTACCAACTAACACTGCTTTCCAAATACAAACCTTATGGTGAACACTAAAACTAAGATAAAGACGAAATGCAGCCCTCACTATTGTAGGTATCAACATTTCAGCTTTACAGGTTTCATTTATAGAAAGTGGTGCCTTTTTGTTTTATAAATAAAAATTTCAGTATATAAAAATATATAAACAGCAAATATAAATGCACACACAAATATATATATATATATAGGGAGTAAGGTGAGGTTACTGTAGATTCACCCAGACCAGAGGTCCGACGAGCGTTTTGAATCCAGAGTCGGGCCAGACCAATAAAGATCGGGCCTTGAGCAGATCAATAGCGAAACGCGCCTCACCAGTGAATAGACGTAATGAAGGCTTAAGAAATCGTCCTTGTTTTATTATTATTATTATTATTTGGATTGGCAGTATCGGTAGAGGGTCGGACGCCATGCTTTCCAGCATAGTTACGTCTCTTTACGATCTGAGTTCAAATCCCGCCGAGGTTGACTTTGCCTTTCATCCTTACGGGGTCGATAAAATAAAGTACCAGTAATGCACTGGGTGATTGCTGGCCTTGTGCCTAAAGTAGAAACAATTATTATTGGCGATCGACGTAGTAAATCGTATCATCGACAGCTCTGCAAAGGTTTGTTGTTTTCAGTTGTTTAAAATTGCCATTTATGGAAAATTTTTATTGTTAAGTGTATATAAGTGCACATACATTCTTTTCTGAAAAGGACACTCAAAAAGATTGGGGCCTTGAGCCAAAGATTTTAACTTTTATAATTATAACAACAACAAAAATTTCTTTGAAAAATCATCACCTAATAAGATGGAGCATCGGCGCCTATGCACCGTGTCTTATCGGACGATTAACATAAAATCGCGCCAAGTGGAACGGGCATCCGAGTCCCAAATCCAAAAAGCTTTGGGACATGTGTGGGCAAAAAAAACCCACATCAGGCGTGGGCAGAAATATGGAACCGTGGACGTGTTCTTTGAAACACCACAGGAGGCCAGAGAACACTCCATGGCCCCATTAAGAAGTGACTACTTCACACTCGTCCCACGTTCCAACGGTCATCGAAATTCCCTGGCTAATGGCTGCCATACTCGCTGGCATCGAGGCCAACACCAAGATAATCGAAATAGCGAAAGAAAAGCAGGAGAACTGGTCCGGATCTGGGATGGAACTCCTGATCCAAGCGGACCAAAAAAGCATTGAGGAGATCCCAGAGGTAATAGACCTCACTGACGGTAGCCACCTCACCGTAATCGTCGAGGGCAGAAGGCCTAGGTGTGTCGTTTGTGGTGAAGGAACCCACCTAAGAGCTTTCTGCCCTCGGGCTAAAAGGATGAGGCCAACTTTCTTACCCACCACAGTGAATCAACCATCACCACCACCAGCATCAGAAATGGCAGCAACAACTGTAGCAGCAACAACAGAAGCAACTGTAACAACAACAACCCCTACAACAGTAGCAAATCCAACACCACCACCACCCAACGCGCCAAAAGACTACACAACAACCCAACATTTCACACCACCTCCACACGTACAAATCACTCACATCACACAGAAAACGTACACGACGCTAAAACAAAAATTCCCCAAAGACATCGGAGACTTCCCACAAGCACTCTCCAGGAGGATTTATAAGGACATCCTTCAGGAGGAGGCTACAAGCAGTGAAAAGGATGGAGAAACGATCCTTCCTCTACGAGAAGTAAGGTAAGTGGTCTTTCCCATTTTTTCCACTCTATTTCAACATGACTTCACTCAGAATAGGCAGCATAAATGTGCGTGGCTTGGGGTTGTCATGAAAGCAGGGCCAACTGCTCAACGACCTCAGGTCACTAAACATAGATGTAGTGGCCATCAGCGAAACCAGAAGCTCCGAAGCACGGGCCTTCGCACTGATCTTCGGCGACTACGATGTGTACGCATCTCCCAGCCGTCTTGGATCGGGGGAGGAGTTGCTGTGCTTTTTCGGAGAGGTTTGGATCTCACCATACGGGCCATCTTCCTGGACCCAGAAGGTAATTTGGTGGTGCTGACTGGACGTGACCAGCGGAGACGGGCAATCTTTCAGTCTAGTGGCCGTCTATGCCCCGACACAGCAGGGCGGCCTGATTTCTTCCGGCGTCTGGAGACCTTTCTTGGAACGTCCCGCTCTTTAGTGTTAGTGGGCGACTGGAACGGGATCTTAGATGCACGCTGGGACTGTGTGGGATTAGCGGATAGGGGAGGAGGGTGAAAGAGGCTCACCAACCTGCTCAGGCGTTTTGAACTGTCTGACAGGTACCGATTGGATTTCCCGAATGTGACAATGTGGACTGGTACAAATCTTATAAGGTCATCCAGATCATATATAGATAGAGTTTTTGTAGGGAAATATATAGGTCTAGCATAGGCTGTCCACAATTCAAGATAGTCAGCTACACGGACCACAAATTCGTGATCTGTGTGCTTGACTTAGATAGGCTTCATAGACGAGGTCCCGACTACTGGAAGCCAAACGCGTCCTTACCAGCGCACAAGGCCTACAGAGACGGGATTAACGAACTAGTTAAGCAGGCGTTGACGGGGGCCATCGTGAACAACAAGAGTTGGTTTGCTCTGAAAAGAGCGATTAGAATAGAGTTCATTAGGTTTAGTAAGGCTTTAGCAATAAAGGAAAATAGAGCAGAGGGAGAATTAGTTAGAAAATTAGACGAGGCGCTTAGCAAAGGCATCGCGACCGACGTACTTGCTGCAAAATTGACCCTTGACCAATTCTTCAATGCAAAGCACGAAGGCTGCATTGTCAGAGCTAGGGTGCGTGCTCTCAGACACGAGGGGACGAAAGCCCTTAAATGGGCCCGAGTCGCGGAGGCGCGGCGTGGCAACATAGCCACGATACGGTCTTTGGTGGACCACGACGGGCGCATGCTACTCGATCCCGGGCAAATGTGTGAAGGTTTTCAGCGACACTTCGCACTGCTATTCGGGGGCAGCGGCGGGCCGGATCGAGGGATGGACTTTAATGTCTACCTTGACGGACTGCCGCGGCTCTCGGCCACTGAGGCGGACGGTTGCGAAAATTGATAACAGCCGCTGAAGTACGGGAGGCAATGACTGGCTGCACATGGGGTAAATCGCCTGTTTTGGATGGTCTGCCCTATGAAATTTACGTACAGATGCCAGACTTGTTCGGATGCCTCTTGGTGGACGTCTACTGCAACTGGCAACAGAACGGGAGAATTCCCAGCTCTGTGAGCCGAGGAGCGGTGGCGCTGCTGAGAAAGGATCCGAACAAGGTGGATAACATAGATAATTTTAGGCCCATAACTCTGCTAAACACAGAGTTCAAGATTTTGGCCAAGGTGCTAGCAAAGAGGTTGGCGCTTGTCGTTGGTGGTCTGGTGGGAGAGGCGCAGACATGCGCCATTCCCGACAGATCCATCCATGACAACCTCCACCTCATGCGATACATCGTAGAGAGGGTAGCTAGGGAACCTGGTACGGGTGGGTTCTTGATGAATTTAGATCAGTCGAAAGCTTTTGATAGGGTCGACCATCGTTACCTAGCGGCAGTCCTGAGTGCGGATAGCTTTGGGCCCGTCTTCAGAGGCTGGATCGCTGCCATGCACAGCGACATCTGCTCTGTGGTGAGAGTGAACTGTCACCTTTCGGAACCGTTCAACATCATGCGCTCCGTCCGGCAAGGATGTCGCCTCTCGTCCCTCTTGTACGTATTGACTCTCGAGCCATTACTGCACAAACTGGAGACGTTGAGAGGGTTCCGCGCGAACTAAGATGCGGAATATCCGTGTCAGCATATGCGGACGATGTCACCGTAGTGGTGTCGAACGCCAAACACATCGAGGCGATCGGCACTACACTAAGAGAATCCGAAGCGGTGACAGGAGCAATGATCAACCAGGAAAAGTCAGTGGGCCTGCAGCTCGGCACCTGGAGAGGCAGGTCCATGCCGTCCAACAGTGTCGTCGGGCGTTGGACGGACGGACCAGTTACATTGCTCGGGGTCTGGTTCGGTCCGGATCTCCAGACGGACAAAAACTGGGACGAGGGGACGAGCAGGGTGGCTTCTCTCACCCAGAAATAGGCCGAGAGGAAGCTATCCATGAAAGGTAGAGAGGAGGTGGCTAACGCGTATATCGCGTCAGTCATCTACTACCGCCTGACCGTCGTACCTTATCCTAAGCCCCGCCTGACTGCGCTGGAGCGTTTGCTCTTTCGCTTTTTGTGGAAGGGACGCGCTCCGATGATCAGGTGGTCCATCTGCTGTCAACACCTTCTACGTGGAGGGCTGGGAATGCCGTGGCTGATGATGCGCAGACACGCGCTCAGGCTACGACATCTCCACCTCTTCCTCGACGGTGATCAGGTGTGGTCTCCGTTTGCTAGACGCGTCTTTCCCCAGCTCGTCTCCTTGACGGAGCTGCAGTCCTGGGTCAAGCGAAGACCGAGAGGGAGTGCTTGGAGACTGGAATGTCTTCAGGCGCTCACAGCCCTCGACCACTCGGGCAATGTGATCGGTGGAAACTCCACCTTGGCGTTCTATAGAGGATTAGTTGGGGGGAAGAGCGATGACGTACTTAGAGAAACTCTAGGCGTCGACGAAAATCAATTAGCCAATCTCTTCGGAAGGACTTTCGGGCCGGGGCCTATGGACGACTTCCAGAAATCCCTGGCCTGGCAGTGCTACCGAGGAGCTTTGCCAGTTCGGGATAAACTCTACAGGCATGGAGGTGCCGTCAGCCGGACATGTCTGAGATGCGCGCAGGGCAACGAAACCGTTCTGCACGCACTCGCCCAGTGTCCGAGCATTGCTGACTTGTGGGTTTCTGTCGAACACCTGCTGTCACGTGCAGCACGGATCCAGCTATCAGCTGAGTCCATCGTGAGGATTGCCCCGCCCTCTTCCTTTAGCCGGGAAGGGCAGGCAATTTTTATCTGTCTGGTGACCATGGCGAAAGAGATAGTATGGTGGACTCGTTTGAAAGGGCTGAAGACGAGCACTTACGTCTTCGGTGATGCCCTGATTAACTTTTTCAAATTTCATTTGAAAAGGAAAATCAGGGTAGAGAGGGAAGTGCTCTCTTCCCAGCATTTTGTTGAAAGATGGGTGAAAGAAGCAAGTATGGCCCGTGTGAATGGGCCTACTCTGAGTATCTGTCTGTAAATTAATGGTGGAAAACTGGGAGAGGGCACTTGCCCTGGTGGTCAGGGTCACTGTGGCCTTTTAATGGGCTTTCTCTACAAATGTCCCTCGGAAGTCTCCCCCCTATTGGCGAATTTGTCATTGTTATTTTTTATTACATCCTCTGTTTTTTTTACACGCAGAAATGCCCATTTGTACCGTCCTGAATTGTCCTGTACTGTCCTTAATGTCTACTTTATGTAAACCCTTGTGGTTAATAAAGAAAACATTATTATTATTATTATTATTATTATTATTATTAATATTATGATTATTATTATATATATAAATATATATTAACTCAAAATACTAACAAAAATAGACATTCGTGTGATCAAGTATATTTTATTATACATATTTCAGAGGTACTGAGCTATCTTCAACAGTACGTCCTTATCAAATAAAATAAGATGATGCATGACATATCCTGACTTAGTATATGGTTCAAATTCAGTCATGGTAGTGAATAAGATATGACAAAACTCAATATTTATATACCTTAAGATTGAGACATTAAAAAATGTACATATAATACAGAGGGTGCGTGTGAGAAAGCTTAAAAATACATAATAGCAATTGACATAACTGTTAGAGATTCAGATAATTTAAATTATTGAAGAAAGAAGAAAGAAAGAAGAAAGACATAGAGAAATAGATGAGGAAAAATATAGTTACTAGAAGCAAAAGAGAATTGATCAATGATAGAGAGACAAGGAGGAATATTTGTATAGTATAAACATAGGAAGGGAGATTTGTATTGTCGTGGATGAATAGGGTGTGATTAGATGATGCAAAAATATATATATCTATATAAATACATAAATATACATTTGGGATTAGCTTTGTGAAAGAGTAAACTCGAATCTTTGAATTATCTAGAAATAATCAATCAATCTAAATATTAAATATAACTGAGTGTAATTATGTGAGGGTTTAATTTCGAGTCCTTAGTTAATTAGAAATATACTAACAATTAACTATATACATTATATATATCCAAACGTATCTGGCTGACCGTTAAATTTCGAATCATTTATGTTAGTTCAGAATAATGAATTAATCTAAAGGTATAATATTCAGGCTATAAAAGTTTATAAATATCTATATTAAAGTATACTATCATATTTAATTTATAAAATCATATTTAAAGTATTTGCAAACATGAGAAAGAAGAGACTTAATATTTTCATCCCCTCGAAGGTAATCCATATTAAATTATATTATTTTATATTATATTAAAAAAATTTTTTTTATATTAAAATAATAATTCTCATTATATAATTTAGAAAATAATTAAAATTTTAAATTAACAATTAGAATGCCCTAAAATATCTAAAGGCCTTATAATTAAACTTAAAAAGGGGTATTATTAAATTAGATATACGCATTTGTCTAAATATATACAAAGAGTATATTGTCTAAAGTTCAATACGATATTAGTCAGTTATACATTACATAACATAATATAATATAATTGTTTCTACTTTAGGCACAAGGCCAGCAATTACTCAGTACATTACTGGTACTTTATTTTATCGACCCTGTAAGGATACAGGGGTAAAGTTAACCTCGGCCGGATTTGAACTCATAATAGCCGTAACATAATACCCTCTACCGATACTGCCAATCCTCCGCCCTGGCGGAGTTACTGTTAATATTGTTAAAATTAAGGTTTTATATCAATTATTATATTAGGATCATGTAATACATATATACTATAAATATACAAATCAAACTTCATGAATCATAAGGATAAGAACGAGATTCAAAATAAATAAGTAAATTGTTTGCGATCCTATAAGTGCCAAATATCTAAGCTATATAATTTAAAAATACAAGAGAATTTTTAAGGATCTATATTGTAGTATAATATCATATTTAAAGTGACTGCAAACATAAGAAAGAAAAAACTTAAGATTTTCATCGACCCGAAGGTAATCCGAATTTAATTAAATTAAAAAATAATAATCGTTATATAATTTAGAGAATATTTAACAATTATAACACTAGAATATCCTTAAGTATCTAAAGTACTTATAAATGTAGCTAGAAGCATGTTATTAAACTAGATATACACATTTGTTCAAATATATACAGAGTATTCTGTTCGGAACTCAAGACGATATTAGTGATCCATATACATATAATAAATAATAAATACAATCATTGTTAGTAAAGTTATAATTGAAGTTTTACATCAAGTTAAGTGGAAAAAGTTTGTCGACTAGTATCGTGTGCGACGCATATACCATAAATATATATAAATATATAAATCAAACATCCTTAATCTTAAAACTAACATACTCCAAAAGAATAAATACATAAATACATGAATGTTAACCATATAAGATATATATTTTTTAAACTGTTAACCATATAAGATATATATTTTTTAAAAATACAAGAATCCCGATCAAATTAAATGTATCTATGCAATCAAATGATATGCATATTCATCAAGAGATCATGTTAACAATCTATATGTTTATCATAAATGAATAAAAGATTATTATAAGGTTTTATAATCTGTTATAACATTTTACGCACTCAGTTGATAAGAGACGTCAAAAATTAGAACCTATTTATTTAGTGTTTTTTCCTGACTTTTTGAGAGGCTTGGAATATAGAGGAAGCTTTATGAAGGCAATTTGAGAATAATTCACTTTTTTTGTTAATTAAATTTTAATAATTAGTAATTATTATTAGGGTCTCCATAGTACAAATATTGCAGTTAGGTGATATTGAAGAATTCAAGTAGATTCGACTACTACACAGCTTCGACCAAGAAATCGAGTATTTTAAATTTGTGTCTTTTAATGACCATATAAGTTGTGATAAAAAGTCGAAGATTTCCTAATAGGATTCGAAAAATAATCAGCTTATTTTATCTGATGAGGACGTACTGTTGAAGATAGCTCAGTACCTCTGAAATATGTATAATAAAATATACTTGATCACACGAATGTCTATTTTTGTTATTATTTTGAATTAAAATTAATAACTCCGGAAAACCATAACTGTTGAGTGCTTCCAATCTATTGTAAAACTCATTCTTTCATTTATTCATTGAACCTTATTTGATCTTTAAATATATATATATATATATATATATATATATATATATATATATATATATATATAGATATAAGGTTTTCATATATAGTGACCATGCATTTATGT
>OZ024743.1:217735166-217760166 GCA_964016885.1 Eledone cirrhosa
TAGTATTAATTGTATTAATTGTACTATTTATGGTTATGAAAATACAAAAACCTTTTGCAGTTATATGTATTTTTTATACAAACCTTAAATAGTGGTAGGCAGTAATGTATTACTACCTTATTATCAGTAAGTTAAGTAGCTCAATGTAAAAACATCAGATGATTTACAGAGCAGTTATATGAAATATAAGAATCAAAGAACTGTTCAAAACATTATTGTGCTTACAGCTGTTTCCTCCAAACCGAGGTTTGGATTCTTCGGAGCAATTTATTAATGAATGGACAGTTATATGACCTCCTTTTCAGCCAAGAGACATACCTATACATATGCAAATATTGTGGGTCAACATTCATTACAGCATTTAGAGTGGCAGTACACACTTCGAGATTACATTCATAATAAAAGGTACAATCAACATTCTTATATTTCATATATATATATATACATATATTCTTCCTTTTCTAAGCCCACATTTTCCTTATAGGGTTGTGGGGGCAGAGTCCTCAAACACTCCTTCCGGTGCGTCCTGTCAGAGGTAATCTGTCCAACAATTCTTTCTTGAGACATTCTAACCACATGCCCATAGTATCGGAGCTGTGATCTCTCAATTCAGATACGTATCGGCTCTACCCTGAGTGACACTCTGATACCCGAGCTTCGCAATCTATCGAGTAACGTTACTCCAAAGACACTTCAGTGTAACCTGATTTCGGCTACTTGTATTTGCGATCGTATTCTGTCGGTCATTACCCAATATCCCTGACCATAGTTAAAGGTTGACACGAATACCGAATTGAAGACAGCAAGTTTGGATTTTATGCCAACATCCCTTCTTTTGGTTACCGAATGCTGAAGCTGGTGCATTACTGCTCCAGCTCCTGCAATTCCTACCTCTTGCCGTCCATCACTCAGCAACTCGGCCACAAGATACTTGACTTTCTCTACTAACTTCAGTATTAATCCATTCATATTTAGAGTGCAAGTTTCCTTGAGAGAGCGAGTTTCTCATTTATCACAGCACTGAATTATACAACTTTCCTATTTATTGAATATAGCAACTTCCCTAATGGACCAATTTTGTCTTCAGATTAATTTTGTGGGATCTCTGGAAGACAAGATTAGTCCATCAGGGAAGTGGCAATATTCAATAAATAGGAAAGTTATTTATAGGAAAATTCTACGATGTACACTAAGTAAAGCATGGATATTAAGACAGACTGACAAATATACAGACCTTCTGTACTTAGGTGATGGCATTTTTAGTGAAGGACGTTACTTAGAGGGTATAGTAGATAGAATCAGAATAGTATATCAAATGTACAGAGAGCAACTACCTCTGTTGACAACAAAAGCTTTCTCTCTACGGATAAAAGGCTGTCTGCATGTGAAGTACAAAGTGACATGGAAGTGAAACATGGGCAGTAAATATGCGAAGGCTAGAGAGAAATGAAGTGAATGTGTTTCGATGAATGTTTGAAGCTATTATACATGATTGTCAAATCATGAAGGAACTTAGAATAAACTAGGCACAAGAAGAATCAGATGTAGCATGCATAGATCAGGATTATACCAGTTTAAACCGGTAAAACCATAATTCTTTAGAGTAATCGATACTTGGGATAGTAGACTGAAGGTGTTGTAGAGTCAGACCATGGCGGCTGAGCTCTTGCCCGTTCGAGAGCAAATTCCAGACAGTCTGAAATTTGCTGTCGAAACTGCAAGACCTTAGCTTTCGGACCCTATAGATATATATGTATGTAAAAGGTAAACAGAAATAACAACAAAATCGGTACAGTATATGGAAGGTATATATAAGGTTAACGCTTGATATAGCAGGAAGAGATTCTTAACGTTTCGGACGTTAGTCCTTCATCAGAAGAAAGAATGAGAAATAAAATAGATTGAGGAGACGGGCGGGTTGGAATTGGAAAAAAATGTCTTTAGATAACAATAACAGGTTCATTCATGTTGATAGCTAAAGGTTCAGGACCCCGAGGCCACTACCCACTCTACTATCCAAAGTATCGAGTACTCTGGTGCGTTATGGTCCACCTGGTTCCTTACCACACTTCCTTCGTTATATATATATATATATATATATATATATATCAGAAAAAAGAGAATTAGTATTGCGACGAAAGGAATTTATTGGATATATTACAATTGTTTCTTGGGCGACCAACTCGAGGCACGATCGATGTGGTGATCAAAGCTGACTCTGAAATCGCGTGGTCCTCGGATACGTCTCGATCCTACGAAGCAGATTTTCCTATAATACCCGTTAATATGCATAAGGAAAGTATATACTTTCAAACGTTCAATCATCTGACAGGAAGGTATACGATGCTGGCGATAGCTAATAAGCTTGAAACTAGTTCATCGTTCCTTTGTCAGTGTTGAACAATAGGGCGACGATGGTTGCCGAATACTGTACGGCTTAATTCTGGCTGTTTGTTTACAAACAAACCGAACATTATAATAAATGTTCGGTAAACCCATATTACATATATATATATATATATATGTGCATGTATGTATATATATATATACTACTGTCCGTCTGTATACATATATGTATGTACGTATACATACTTACAATTAAGTATCAGCCGTGCGAAGAGTGAGACATTTAATTTCATTTCATTCGTTTCCATATATATATATATATATATATATATATATATATATATTTATTAAAATAACAGATTAAAGTTTAAGCAAAGAATCGCTGCTTTCACCCTCTTTGGATTTTAGTCTTCAAATTTATTATTATTACTATATATATATATATATATATATGTATTGAAGTTTCCGTTGAAAATAGAAAAAGTCATAGGAGTGAAGAGTGCTCTATGTAAGTACCAGAGCAAAATTTAATATATAAAAAACAATACAATATAATTACCTCATTACCAGAGGTTTCCCGAATAAGACGAATACGAAAGAAACGTCTTCATTCGTTCGTCGGACGAGGCAATATAAAACATAGAGAAATATTTGGAAAGTCTCTTCAAGAAAAGCAAAAAAAATGATATATATATATAGATAAAGGTAATACAATAGACATTTAAATATATTAAAACATGTTTAAGAAATATAGTTAGGTGTGTGTATATGTATGTATATACACTCACAGATATACATATGTATGTATGTACAAATGTGTGTGTATAGTGAAAATGTGTGCGTAAATATATGTATGAGGGCAAGTATATCTGTGTATATGTAACCATAGATACAGACATGATATGAGTTGAGAGGTATACAGAAAAACAGGGTATTAGATACATTATAAGAATATGAAGGCACGCGTATAAACACACACACACGCACGTACACTTATATGCGGAAGAAAAAGAGGTAAGGGAGTGTAATAGTAAAAAGAAAGTATCATTCTCGATATATTTATAAAAATGGAACAATAATTTAGAGAGAAAAAAATTGCAAAGTAAAGAAAAGAAAACAAACAAGGTACACGCGTACATACACACATATATCTATAAGAAACATATATCTATAAAAAATATATATATACACGCAATACGTGCAGACAAAAGCGTATGCAAGCCTACATACACACACAGGGTGCACATATATATATACATACACATCGCCCCATGTATATCTAAACACGCGTAGGTACGCGACTGTATACACACACACACATACACACACATAAGTATATATATATATATACATACGCACACATACACATCCATACATGCAGTACGTACACACACACACACACACACATACACTCACGTACGTTGACCCGCTAACATGCACACACATAAAAATAAGAATGTAAAAAAACAGATGTAAAAACACAGATATAAAAACACACATGCATACACATATACATATACACGCACGCGCGCGCACATACGGAGGCGTTCGTGTACATATACAGAAAGTATACACACATAAAGACGCTCAGAAACATAGATACAGGGTGTAAAAACAGCCTTGTGAATAAGTGAGTACAAATATAATAATATAAAATTGGCTACGAAATAACAGAAAATATCTGGAGTGGAAAACGCAGGTGACTGTGTAATCAGGTAGTGAAGAAGATAGGGAAGTAAAAGGTGGAAAGTGAAGATATTAGGTAAGTGAATCGGAGAATAAAGGGGCGGGTAGTGGGGTGTGTGAAGTAAAAATAAAAATAAAAACAGCTAGCGGGGACTGAATTCCATGTACAGCTGTTCCATCTACCGAATTATTATTATTTTTATATGAGCCGCCAGTGTCCGCGCATTGCCTGGGGACTTAGCTGAGAATAGACTCCCTGATGACGCAATGAATTCTCGACAGTTAGATTACGTAACTGTCTTTATCCCATTGCAGAAACTAATTTGTTGGAGTGAAAATTTAAGTAAGTAAGTTAAAAATTTTTTTAAAAATGTTTTTAAAGGATTTTCTTATTTTACGTCTTTTATATATATATATATTTATATATATATATATATATATATATATATATATAATGAGTGAGATAGATGCACACATATGAACTCGAACAAAGCAGATAATAATATAATAGTTGTTGGTAACAATAAATAAGAGTTGAATACATCGGGTAAAATGCCCATAGAGACAATAGGACAGCAAAAGCTATAACCGAACTATTGCTGAGAATACGTTTTCAAGTTCCAAATTTCCAATGTTTCCTGTGTTTACCAAATAACTCGTTTTCGTTCTCAACGCTTCCATCCTAACCGCCAATATCGATTGCACTCAATATTTTCATAGGAACTGTCCTTCCTGCTATGAGTAAACAACATAAGCAAATTAAAAAAGGAATTGTTAATGGCCACATAGATGTATAGATATATACAGAGTGGTCGTTATTGTTAAGCACATAAAACAAACCTGTAAGAATAACGATATAATGTTTTCCAGCATAGCATGACTTTGACAACAATATCAATTGTGCCCTGTATTTAGATGCCAGGGTTTGATGTTAGGGAAATATGCCTGTTAAAATCATTCATTGTTTCGAAAAACTGTGGTAGAGTGATGTGTTGACGACAAACTGGAGATCAAGAGATAAAACGAGAATATATATAAGTATATATAAATATATATATATATGTGTGTGTATATGTGTTTATATATATATATATATATATATATATAAACACATTTACACACACACATATATATATATATATATATATATATATATACATATATATATTGGTAAACGGAATAGAAATTGCTGACAAATTGTTCACAGTTGAAAAATGGTTTAATTAGGAATAAAAGAGTATTAGTGATTGTATGGGTTAGTATTCAGTTGTGGTTTTAAGTTTTTAAGTTTTTACCGGTTGCGCATTTCTAAATGCTTTTCAAAAATAATTTTGAGATAGAGTGTCCGTGCTGTTTGCTCTGATCTGATTAGTTTTGGGAATTCTACCTGTTTTTATGTTAAAAAAGTGGCTCCAGCGTTATTTTTGTGTTGCAAAAATGCTTGTGGTCAAAACAATTTTGATTGGTCGGTAGAGGTCATGTGAATGTAAAAAGTTGATTTTGCGCCAAGACTGTTTTTATGTTAAAATGTTAAAAAAGTGGCTCCAGCAAAAATTATTGGTCAAAACAATTTTGATTGGTCGGTAGAGGTCATGTGGATAAAAAATTGGTTTTGGGCCAACATACACACGTCAACATACATACCTACATCAGCACACATCTCTACCCACATATAAACACAATGACACACGTAAACACACATGCTCTATGGTGCAATACAAAAAAATATATGTGCATATATATGTATGTATATATATATATATATGTAGTGAATGTGTGTGTGTGTGTGTGTGTATATATAGTGAATATCATTTCACACCTTTTATTGTTAAGATTTTTGATGTTCTATTAAGAGAACTGATTTTACTGAAAAAATCGAATAATGTACACCATTTTACCAGGGGGAAAAAAATACTGGTCCACCCACACACACACACACACACATATACACAAACACATACACACGCGTACATCGACATACAAAGAGACTTATACACACACACACGCACACACACACGCACTTCTCCGTATAAGACAAAAGCTGAAAAATATCTTTTGACCTTCGAATGACTCTGCTATATATATACACACACACATACACACACTTATCTTAATAGCCATTTGACACACATCGCTGCTGGCCATTGTCGCAGCATCGAACACCTTACTACTACTACTACACACACACACACACACACACACATATACACACACACTCACACACACACACACACACACACACACACACACACACACACACACACACACACACACACACACACACACACACACATACACACACACACACATATTTGTTGTGAAAGAGTCATTTCTCAATCTTGGCGCAAAACCAATTTTTTATCCACATGACTTCTACCGACCAATCAAAATTGTTTTGACCAATAATTTTTGCTGGAGCCACTTTTTTAACATTTTAACATAAAAACAGTCTTAGCGCAAAATCAACTTTTTACATTCACATGACCTCTACCGACCAATCAAAATTGTTTTGACCACAAGCATTTTTGCAACACAAAAATAACGCTGGAGCCACTTTTTTAACATAAAAACAGGTAGAATTCCCAAAACTAATCAGATCAGAGCAAACAGCACGGACACTCTATCTCAAAATTATTTTTGAAAAGCATTTAGAAATGCGCAACCGGTAAAAACTTAAAAACTTAAAACCACAACTGAATACTAACCCATACAATCACTAATACTCTTTTATTCCTAATTAAACCATTTTTCAACTGTGAACAATTTGTCAGCATTTTCTATTCCGTTTACCAATATATAATAACTTGTGTGTTACACCTCTATTCTTTTAACTATATATATATATATATATATATATATATGGGTGTGTATGTACTTGTGTGTGGGTATATGTGTGTATATGTGTGTGGGTGGGTGTATGTTGTCTTATATTACTACCCGTCTTCATTTTGTATATAAGCCGATACTTACACTATTTACTAACAGAAATTTACCATTGAAAGTAATTTGAATAAATGCATTACCTATATTTGTATGTATTCCATGAAATTTATGAATATGTATAAGTATATAATGAAATAATTTTATATAAGAGAATTAGCGAAATGTTGGAAAACTTCATTACAATCTATCACTATACAAGCTTATATTTAATTAAAATATTTAGAATATAATCATCTTTAAGAGACTTTTATTCGTAAAAGCAGAATAGTACACAACATTTTATAAATAATTCACTGTACACCCGAATATATGTAGATAGGCATAGAGATATCGTATATTTTTTAAATGCAGATTTTATCTCTATTTAATTTTATTCTATGCGTCTGTCATATAACTAATTTTCTTCTTATTCTCTCTCTCTCTCTCTCTCTCTCTCTCTCTCTATATATATATATATATATATATATATATATATATATATATATATATATATATATATAATTACGTATTATCTTCGTTTTTGTTTCGTTCTTGGCCAGGGAACGTTTCACTGGCAAAGACCGAAAAAAAAACGAAGATAATACGTAATTATTTGGTGCGGTGAAAACAATTACACACAAAGACAAAACCACGTTTATAGTATAAATGAAGTCGTAGACTAATATTCTATGGAGACGTTCTCTGGCAAAGAACGGAAAAATCGAAGATAATACGTCATTATGTGGAGTATTGAGAACAATTACAAGCAAAGACAAAACCACGTAAATGGTACAACTGAAGTCGTAGACTAAAATTCTATTTAGGAAACTGAATGATTCTCGGCTTCAGAGGTAAGAATAAAGTAAATAAAATACAGAAATAATTGAAATTAAATATATACATACACGCATCCATATACGTACGTACACAAGCATATGCGAAAACAGAGCTATGGGTATGCAAATACAAGCACGTACACAAAAAAAAGAAAAAACACACACGCACGCACGCACATACAGAACCCACGCAACGCTTGTAACCGCACACATACGAACGTATACGCCAAATACACATAAAAGTATATATAAAATATATATATATATGTGTGTGTGTGTGCGTGTATACATAATAAATATACATATACACACATAAATACGTATATAACGCGCGCACACACATACCTACATGTAAATACATATATGTTCGCGGACCTACGTAAACCAAAACACAAAGTACACATATACACACAACCTACATACGTACGAACCCGCATACTCACACAGACGCAAAACTCACGTATACACATAACGAAATGCATATATAACGAAATGTATATATAATATATACGCCATAACATATACATGCAAATATACGTACGAGAAATTATACTTATCTTCACAAAACATACAGGTAATATATACTTACCTATACAAATAAGTAATGGTATAAACATAACATATACTTACCTACCACATGAAGACGTGAAATATCCGCGTATAGTTCGTACTATCCGTTAGGGTATAATGTGGGGCTGTAATACGGGAAGGTTTTGTACAATTTATGTTTACAAGCCGAAATTGCCTCAGATTTTTTGTTTAAGATGTGGTATTTGGCGTAGAGTAATTCCAGGGCCTCACCGGCGCAGAGGTCGTATGGTCTTTTATTTCCGTTATACGATCTAGCCTTAACTAGGATCTCCCAGTGTAACTTATATTGGGTGTGGTTGTCTTTTACACTCCAGATATAAGCTGAAAGAGACGTCATATTCCTTCTTAAGAGTTAAGAAAAGAATGGGTATGCATGTAAAAACGCTGCTTGAATCTATTGGTGGTTAACCCTATGTAGGCCCTACGGGACGTGGGTGTTTCAACCTTACATTTGTAGACAGTGTTACTAGAGAGGCATTTCCCGCATAGGGGGCAGTCAACCCGATTCCTACAAATACTGTTAGTACTAGCTACAGGGTTGCTGTGATGTTATGTGCAAGGTTAGGAGTGGCAGAGTGAGAAATTTTAATGGTATTTCTATTTTAAATGTTACTATATTTATGTGCTGGGGGTAAATGCTTCATAATAAGGGAGAGAAAGATCTTAGCTAATAGTGTGGCCACCTTCATATTATATGGTGGGTTATACCATATAATGCGTCGGGATCTATTTTTCCTAGGTCTATTCTCGTACTCTGTATAAGCTACGTCATTGACAAATCCACTCTGATCAAGAGCTTCATTGTAATATGTGGAATGGTCGTTGAAAATATGCTCGTTTGTATATAGACGGGAAAGCCTCAAAGAAAAGTTTCTTGCCAGGTTCTTGGTTATGCTGGCAGGATGGTTAGAATGGTTACTTATGTAATTAAGCGTATCATTCGGCTTTCTATACGGGTAGTACAAGCCATTCGACAAATTGAGGGTAACGTCGAGGTAATTAACGACCCAGAGGTTGGCCTCAACCTGTATTGAGAGGTTGAAGCCTTTAAAGAATGCTGTGAGTTCTTTTCTGAACCTATCGCAAGCACGTGGGCCGCACTTTGTCATAGTCTAAAGACCGTCATCAAGGTACAAACCTCCGCCCACGTTGGGGAATTCTCCCTTGATAGAGAAAAGGAAAAGGCCGATAAGATCACTAACCTCCGCAGAAGCGCTGGCGCCCATACTCACGTCGAATGGGGTACTATTAGATTTTTTAATCAAAATAGAGTCGTCGAAATTAATCACCGACGTCCGGGCATTGAGGATGACATCAACTTCGAAATCCTTAACCACAGTGAGTGTTTTAGCGAAAGAAGAAGTGGTAAAGTGATGGAGGAGTAGTAATTATTGATGTCGAATTTGATAAAACGGCAATGTTCCTTGTTGCATATGCTGTTGAACCAATCAATCCCCGCGAAAGAATTGTTCCACAGTGCAAGAGGGGCCAAACTTCTAATTCCAGGTGTAATTCTATCTAAAATCCTTTTATTAAGTCTACCTAAATCGGATTTCGTAGGGTTAATAAGCCGAATAGAGGGGTTGTTCGGGAAATTGGATTTGTGATCCTTTAGGGTAAAATGGGGAGAAATAGGATCCATAGATTCAGGCCGGTCCAGGATGTTGAGATCAGAGGTGATTTTAAACCCAGCATCGTTGATTTCATTAATGACGCTCCGGTTAGTTTTACGGTAATCCTTAGTTACAGCATTATGTAGCAGTTGGTGGTAAGTACTGAGCTCCACTTGATAATACTCCCACACACATAACACCCATACACACACATAACAACCCCCACCCCCTGACACACACACCTCCCTCCCCCATTTCTACTAATAGAATCACTTTCCTACACACATATATACACACACACAAAATATATATATTCTCTCCATCTTAACATACTCCCCCCCCCCCACATACACACACAACTCCCTCCCCCATTTCTTCCAATACACACACACAAACACACACACACACACAAACACACACACACACAAGCACACAAATAAACATACACATATTTCTTTACTTTCTTTACTTCAATAGAAAATCTGAATTCTGACATCCCAACGAACTAACCATATTCACTGAACCAGAACAATTCTCCCATCCCATTTCTCTTGACCATTATCTTTTGCTTGTCATAAAATTCTCTAAAAAGGCTAAAGAATAGATTTCCAAATAAGGGCGCGAAAATTTAATGAAAACTTGTTCACGTGACAGCCGTAATTTCATTTATAACCAATCAAATTACGTTTATTAAAAAAAAGCCTTCGTGAGCCCCCTTTTTTTAAAGTAAAAAGAAATTCAAACACTCATACATGAAAACACAACCTGTGCCCCCTCCCCCCTTGTTTGAAGAACTTTGTAACGCAAACTGGCGCGAAATTTATTTTAATTATTGACCAACCAATCAAATTACTTCTCTAAAAAACTGGCATTTCGAGCCACTTTTTTCCATATAAAACAAGTAACATTCGGAGACCAACCAGATGTGAGAAAAACCACAGACGCTCCATCTCAACTCTACTTTTGAAAAGCAGAAGAACTGCGAAACCGGTAAAGCAACGAAATAAATATATATATTTTTGTTAAGATAAGACTACAGTTGCATTTTCGATTTCATCTATTTTAGTTTATATATATATTGCTGGTACTCATTTTCAGCTGAGCATACTGGCGCAACGTGAAATGAGGTGTTTTGCTCAAGAACACAACAATCAACCCTCCCTGGAATTGAACGCACGGCGTTATGATCATATGTCTATCACCCTTACCACTAGGCTACAAGCCTCCACTGCAACAGAGCAGATGTCACTAAAGTCATCTAAATGACAGGTGGTTGTGTGAAACCGGATGAGCTGTCTCTATATGTGTCACATCTTTCAATACATAAAGAATAGCATTATTTCAAAAGCCACGCTTTACAGCATAGTTATGGCCCTTTACTTCTGATTTCAAATCTCGCCGAGGTTAATTTTGCCGTTCATCCATACGCTGTCGATAAAGTAAAGTACCAGTAATGCACTGGGATAATTGCTGGCCTTGTGCCAAAAGTAGAAAAAATTATTTCAAAAGCCATATATTTTGTAACAACTATAGAGCAGTACGCACTGGAAAATTATGTATCAGAATATTTCTATTAATTTATATATATTGAAAAGAAATATATATTCTCAACAGTTATGTAAATTAACGCTGTGTAAAAGTATTGTCTAGATTATAGGAACTCAATGATATCATCTGCTAGTTAAACTAACTCAAACGGCTCTTACATCATAGATCGATACCTTCGATAACAAGTAATATATTTCTAAATTAAAGAGCTAAACTCTATGGAACTTAACTCTAATACAATATATCTTCTCGTTATAAAGCTATCTTGTCGTGCAGAATGAAATCGTAAAGTTATTGTTAAAAATAAATACGCTTTGTGTGGTCATTTTCAATGACATTATAATCTCGAATTTAGATTACGGTACATTACTTCTAAATATTTAATCTCTGAGTACTTGGTTCATTCTCATTACTTAATATTTCATATGGCAAATGTTGGGCAGTAAATGTGGTTTCTCAAATGCTTGGTACAAATTTTCCATTTGCCAACCAATTAATGTGCTTTTATGTTTATCTGTTCTATAAAGTTTTATTGTAAAGAAATCTGTCACACGAAGTACATTTCTCATCATAATGACCACTACCAATGTCACCATGAATATGAACACAATCAACACCACTACTATAAATAATATAAACTCTTATTCATTTAAAGCTGGAAGACAGTCTTTCATACTATGCTGCTATTAATTATCCAGGATGGAGAATGATGTCCAAGTGTATATGTCTGTTTGTGTACAACAGAAATTCATTTGGTGATGCTTCATACAGTTTGTCAGGTTCTATATTGCATTTTTCTTTTACACAACGTCCTCGTAATTTGAATCTGTACTGCTAGCTAGCTTCATAATAAAAATATAATTTGCCATTGATATATTCTGTATGTTTTTGACATATTGTAATACAAGAGTACACTAAGAGTACAGTGTCCGCTAATGTAGAAAGAAACAAGATTCATATTTTTAAACTAAATTATTTTCATCACAATTTAACGAGTTCAGGTCTTTAATAATTAATAGATTTCCTAAAAGGCGGCGAATTGGCTTTTATTAGAACGTAGGATAGAATGTTTAGCAGTATCCTTTCCAACGCTCTGCTCTCTAAGTTCAAATTCTGCCGAGGTCAACTTGGGCTTTAATCCATTTGAGGTCACTAAAAAAAAAGTACCAGTCAAGTACTGGTGTCGATTCTTCTCCTACATCTCCTTCTGACTTCTATTATTCTCTCTTATTCTATACTTCTCTAGAAGAAATCTGTTGTATTCAGACTTGGAGAGGAAATGGGCTCCACCTAGTGTTAAAAATGCTCCCCTAGAAAAGCCAGAGAGAGAAAGAGAGATAGAGAGGGGAGACAGAGAGAGAGAGAGAGAGGGGGGAGGCACAGAGAGAGAGAGGAGAGAGAGAGAGAGAGAGAGAGAGAGAGAGGGAGAGAGAGAGAGAGAGAGAGAGAGAGAGAGAGATTTCCTAACAGAACTAATATGTAAAATATACCACTAAAAACCAATAAGATCCTTTCATTGAATTGTATTGTATACAAAAAGTGCATTTAAACTTTCATTCGCTGTATAAATATCATGAAGTCGTCATAGAGTTATTTAGTTCGAATACTTTTAAGTGAATCCTTAACCTTTAAACATTAAATTAGATGAACTCCCGAAGTCGTTATCTCAAAATAAGGTCAAATATATGTCACTGAAATCATATCTATCTTTACTTGGAATTATAAACGTGCTAGCTGTCCACCATTTTCTTCTAAATTTAAAGAAATCACGCACAAGTGTTCACGTGAATAGACACTAATACTCTACTTCGAATGATAGTCTGTACTTGAATGGTTATTCATACTTGATTGAAAAATGATAGGCATTACATGTTTAGTTATATATATATATTTTCATCGTCAGAAATAATAGTGAAGGTATAATGGTGAAAACTATTATCACATCATCGTATATCTCTGCACTGACATATATATGTGTGTATGTTGTTAATTTTGTATGTACGTATATAAATAAGTATTTCTATTTGTGTGCAACGTTATTCTTGACTCTAGGTGTCTGTTGTATTCTGTACATGTTTTACAACTACTCAACTGTTACTGATTCTTAGAATAGACCTAATGTTCTCACAGATTCCAATTTTGCACCCAGCCAAAGGCGACAATTACCATCAGAGGTAGTTTAGAAACTTAGTGTTCTCTTTAGATCTTCAAGTCTTTGTTCTTACTCAAATTCACTTTCTATTTTTTCTTTCGTAAATATAATTTTACGAGGTTTTTATTTATATACAACTACACAAAGATGTGTCTATATTCTAATGGTGAGGTTGTAGAGATATAATGGAAAGAGCATAATTTATAGGTGTGTGCACGAATGTATTTAGGTATATCTTACATATTATATATGTGTGAATGGCTTGGCTAAGTGAGTGTTCATTTCTAATTACCATACGTGTATCTCTGCTTATTGCGTCTGTTTGGAAATATGGTTTGTGCATGCATGACAATATAACTATGTATTTGTGTAGGTGCAATTATATATATATATATGTTTGTATGTATTTATGTGTGTATGTATGTATGTATGTATGTATGTATGTGTATATATATATATATTTATATATACATGGTGGGTGCATTTGTGTGTGTGTGCATGTTTGCGAGAATTTGCTTGCATGTGAACCACACGTATGTTTACATGTTTTAATACTTTGATATACATTTCTCGTAGCTAAATGAGAATGTCTCTTACGTGGTTGCTTACTTATGAATAAACATGCGTGTGAATGTGTAAACATGTTTCAACATGTTTTCATTCTATTAGTGATCGTAATTAGTAAATATGTATAGATCATCTCGAGGAAGAATAAACTGATGCATCGATATAGATCTGCGTACAAATGTTTTTAAAATGCGGCAAACTACAGGTAGACGTAATGCAGTTACTGTGAGTTTTATGCTTAACTTTCTTTATATTTCTGACTTTGTAAGAAGCTCATTAAATGTAGGATATCAGAGGGGGAATCAATATTAAGAAAAGAAAGAGTGACTTCATCACAAATTCAATATGTTTATTTCAAACGTCATATCCGTTCTGTGTAATTCAAAGGCAACAATAGATTGTTATAAACCGATGCGTTGTCGTCAGACATGTGTTTAAGTGTAAATAAAAATAGATTTTGTTTTCACTGCCATCCAAAGGATATTTCAGTATCAAACAACTATCTGACGATATTGCAGTCAATAACTATCACATAACGACAAGATGATGCTTCTGAAATGTACATAATTTGTATTCTGATGCTGAATATGCGATACGATGTCTCTTCCTTTTCTTAATATATATATATATATATATATATATATGGTTCACGGTGGAATGATAAGCGTATTCAATACCGAAGTAGAATATAAATATTCATTTTATTATGGCTAAATAGTGTGTCTTGTTACTCTGGTGTATCACCTGTTTGTTACAGTGTCATATATATATATATATATATATATATATATATATACATTATGAAGAGAGAAGAAACATTTAGATATAATTAGTAATAAAATGTATCATACCTAAACTGTTCCTAAATTCCTCGACTACGTAGTTTCGTGGCATAAACAAAAACAATATATCAAAGATATAGAGTCCTTGCGAGGTCTGCCGACTTATCAAGAGGATACCTCATTTTACTAGTCTCAAGAACGCGTCTACACGACGTGAGAAAGAATCCCAAAAGGCGGAGGGGGAGATAGTCACGCGATATAACGGTCGAGAAACAGAGCTAAGCCTCTTATAACCACGAAGAAAATACCACGGAGCCGTTAATATGCATAAGGAAAGTATATACTTTCAGACGTTCAATCATCTGGCAGGAAGGTATACGGTGCTGACTATAGCTAATAAGCTTGAAACTAGTACATCGTTCCTTTGTCAGTGTTGAACAAAAGGGCAACGATGGTTGCTAAACACTGTACGCCTTAATTCGGGATGTTTGTTTACAAACACACCGAGCATTATAATAAATGTTCGGTAAATCCATACGTACATATATATATATGTGTGCATGTATGTATATATATACATACTATTGTACGTATGTATACATATATTGTATGTATGTGTACATACTTATATTTAAGTAAAAGCCGTACTAAGAGTGAGGAATGAAATTTCGTTTCATTTTTTCCGTTTATATATATATATATATATATATATATATATATATATATATATATATATATATATATATATAGCATACACTGATATATGTACATATAAGTATATAGATGGGTTTGTATATATATATATATATATATATGCGCACGCGCGTGTGTGTGCGTGTTTTAGTCATGTATTACCCAATCTCTTTACTTCGCTAACATTATATAATTTCACAAATTATTGTAAATGCAGATGTATATTTCATATTTTACAATATAAACAGTCCCCCTTTTTATATTACATTTGTTTATATATTAAAGTAACACTTGCTCATAACTTTACTAGTTATTCCCTTTCGTGTCCCATTTGTCTTGCTAAAGCTTTCCCAAAGTGAATGAATTTTCTCAGAATAAGATGTATACTTACTTTCACACATACATACGTACGTACATAAATACATATACAGACACACATACGCTCACTCACTCACACACATACACACAGACTAACAAACACACACTCACACTCACACATATATATATATATATATATATATATGTGTGTGTACGTACATACATATATGTATACAGACATATGTGTGAATGTATGTATATATATACATACATTCACACATATATATATATGTACGTATGGATTTACCGAACATTTATTATAATGCTCGGATTCTTTGTAAACAAACAAACATCCCGAATTAAGCCGTACAGTGTTTAGCAACCATCGTTTCCCTTTTGTTCACGTCTGAAAGTATATACTTTCCTTATGCATATTAACGGCTGAGCAGCCTAATTTGCATATCGAGTGAGTTAATCGACCGGGCGCACCGAAAATGATAAACGGAAAAAATGAAACGAAATTTCATTTCTCACTCTTAGTACGGCTGTTACTTAATTATAAGTATGTAAACGTATATACATATATGTATACAGACGTACAGTAGTATGTATATATATATACATACATGCACACATATATATATATGTACGTATGGATTTACCGAACATTTATTATAATACTCGGTGTGTTTGTAAACAAACATCCCGAATTAAGCCGTAGAGTGTTTAGCAACCATCGTTGCCCTTTTGTTCAACACTGACAAAGGAATGTTCAATCATCTGGCAAATTAGGCTGCTCAGCCGTTAATATGCATAAGGAAAGTATATACTTTCAGACGTTCAATCATCTGGCAGGAAGGTATACGGTGCTGACTATAGCTAATAAGCTTGAAACTAGTACATCGTTCCTTTGTCAGTGTTGAACAAAAGGACAACGATGGTTGCTAAACACTGTACGCCTTAATTCGGGATGTTTGTTTACAAACACACCGAGCATTATAATAAATGTTCGGTAAATCCATACGTACATATATATATATGTGTGCATGTATGTATATATATACATACTATTGTACGTCTGTATACATATATTGTATGTATGTGTACATACTTATATTTAAGTAAAAGCCGTACTAAGAGTGAGGAATGAAATTTCGTTTCATTTTTTCCGTTTATATATATATATATATATATATATATATATATATATATATATATATATATATATATATATATATATATATATATATATATAGCATACACTGATATATGTACATATAAGTATATAGATGGGTTTGTATATATCTTAATTTATGTTTGTGTGAATTTATGTGGGCATGTTTAAGACACCCATCCAACTCAATTTATAACTTTCGATTACAGAAAGTGAAATTATTGGTATTTATTTGCGTTTTTCAATTTCCATTGAAATTTCATTTTCCTTATTCTATTGTTTGAATTCTACTACTACAGATTCAACAACATGAACAGTAGCAATAAAACAAGAACACCAACTACAACAATTATAATAGTAACAGAAGACAATTTCATAAATTTATGTGAATTCAATTACGAAATTTAACTGTAAATGGAAGAGAAAAAATACCAAAAATCACTCCTAAGTAGCAACATTTGCCAGAATCGCTATTGCTATGACAATCTGTTTTGCATACATGGAAGTTTACAATGTAAATGATGTAAATAAGAAGCAGATAAACCTATCAAACTCTCCCTTAGGGACACAAACCCGTATAATCACAAAAAACGTAAACAACTACGTCACTAACAGATACGTAGATGAATTTACAATCCACCATCCGCATACGCACTCACATATATATATATATATATGGGTGTGTAGACACATTCATACAAACACATTCCATACATGCATACGTATGCCGCGTGTACGTATGTATATATATATATATATATATATATATATATATATATATATATATATATATATATATATATATATATATATATATATATATGTCTCTGTGTGTGTGTTCGTGCGTTTCTTTTGTGTGTGTGTGCTTATGTATTTGTGTATGTTTATGTATATATCAAAGTGCGCATGTGTGTGTGTCATGGGACTTAGGTTTGAGAGAATTAATCTTGGTAAATAGACACACAATATTTACTCACGCAGACTCGTATATATAAACCGTTAGACTGTACATATTTAGCAATTCTGCTATATAAAAAAAAAATGAACTAAATCACATGCTGATTATATACCAAGCTACAATAAAATATTGTATCTACAGAATCTAAAGATTACCTTTCCGCAATCACGAAGTGTTGACGTGTGCAAAACTGATTAACTAAGAATTATACGAGATTGACGTAATTATCTCCCCCTGATTCTACCTTCTAACGCATTCGTTGTACTTTCTATATATTTTACTGCTGATAGTATATATATATTATCGTGATTGTATTTGCTGTTTAATATTTTATTTCATTTCCTTTATCTTAAATAATTATTCCTTTTTATTCCCTTTATTTCTAGGTTTTATATATTTTCCTTTCATTATCACTTTCATTCCCTTCTGTAACATTTCATTTCCAAACATATGCACACACACATACGATCGCACACACATACACGCACACAGATTTATATATATGTGTGTGTGTGTGTATGTGTGTGTGTGTGCGCATGGGTGTGTGTATGTGTGTGTGTTTGGATGTTATATATATGCGTGTGTATGTCTGTATCAGTGTGTTTAGATGTTATATATATATATATATATATATGCCTGTGTATTACACTCAACTACATACGCACACACACACACATGTATATATACGTACATATATATGTATATATATATATATATATATATATGTTTGTGTGTGTGTATCTGTATAGCTATATAATTTATACATACATTAAACATTCATTATTCTCGTCTATGATGTTTTCTAAGTTGTTGATATCTCATGTATTATTGTATTTGTTAGTTTATTTTTGATATACTAGTCTTCCTATCTTTCTTATTTGCTCCATCAATTTCCCACCCGCCTCCTCCACGACACTAAATAAACGTAATTGAAAAATTCTTACATTAGTTTTCAGAGTAAATGATTTTTCCTAGATCCGTTTTTTAAAAATCATTTCTTTCTAATGTGATTTTATTTAGTCTTTTCTCTATTTCTACATTATTTTTCTTCGTGTTATTTATATATTTATTCATTAAATACATTTATTTTTCATTAATTTTCCTCGTGTTGATTATTTTCCGTCTTGTTTTCTTTAAGACAAAGAAAAAGCAAAATGGAAGACATCTTTTGATATTTGATTCCGTATTATACTTTTTATATATTTATGTATGTATGCATGTATATATATATATATATATATATATATATATATATATATATATATATATATATATATATATATATATATATATATTAAACACATATATATCATTAAATATATACATATATATATATATATATATATTTATATATTTATATATATATATACATATATAAAGACAGATATATAATTAAATTATATATATATATATATATATTTATTTATTTTATAATCTCCTCTCACCGTCTATATATACCTATGAATTTTCCTCTTCTACAGTAATCACGTTTTCTATCTTGTTTTTGTCGTTGTTGTTGTCAATGTTGTTGATCTTCATTTCCTGCTCCACCTTCTTTTCTTCTTCATCATCATCATCATCATCCTCAACGTCATACTCATGATTATCAATTTCACCATCATCATTGTCAACCGCATCGTCAACATAACCATCATCATCTTCTTCTCCTTCTCTCTCTCCTTCTTTTGCTACTATACCCTCCACCTTCTTTTCATCTTCCTTATCCACTACTACTACTACTACTACTACTACTACTACTACTACTACTACTAATACTACTACTACTACTACTACTACTACTACTACTACTACCACCACCACTACTACTACTACTACTACTACTACTGCAGCTTCTTCTTGTAACAAATGGTATATATATATATATATATATATATAGCAGTGGTAATATTAGCTGCAGCAGCAGTTGCAGTAGTAGTAGTAGTAGTAGTAGTAGTAGTAGTAGTAGTAGTAGTAGTAGTAGTAGTAGTAGTAGTAGTAGTTGAAGTAGTAGTTGAAGTAGTGATAGTAGTAGTAGTAGTAGTAGTAGTAGTAGTAGTAGTAGTAGTAGTAGTAGTTGTTGTTGTTGTTGTAGTAGTAGTAGTAGCAGCAGCAGTAGCAGCAGCAGCAGCAGTAGCAGCAGTAGTAGTAGTATTAGTAGTAGTAGTAGTAGTAGTAGTATGTGAATAAGTATTAGTAGTAGTGTTTTTTTTTTTGTCTTCCGTACGGCATTAGTATTTCTTATCTCTGTATATATCCTGTAAGACTTGTATCGAATTATTCGTAAAAGAATATTTTTTATTTATTTTAGTTTTGTTTCTTTGTTTACATATTTACTTATATGTCTATCTTCTTTTCCTTCATGTTTTAAAACATTTGTATTTACTTTTCGTTTCGCTTTATTTATTTTTAATTATTCACCTTTTTTTTTAATATTATTCGTCTTCTCTGATTATGTAGGAAATGTATATCTAAGTTACACTGTTCTTGTCACATGAGAACTGCAGGGAATCGCGAAAGAAAAAATGGCTGTGATCATGTCTCTGTTATAATGCAATAGGAAAAAAATTGTGATGCTCCTGCTGTTGCTTCTGTTGCTGCTGGTGGTGATTAAATTAACCATAATGATAATGATAATAATGATAAGGATAAAGAATATATTGGTGATGAAGATGATAGTGATGATAGAGGTCTTAGCGAAGATTTTGATGATGTAAAATTCTGTTGTTGTTTTTAGTTTTTGTTGATGTTTGTTGTTGTTGGGTGGGGATTGTTTCGTGGTGGTTGTGATGATATCGATGACGATAATGAACATAATAGTCATAATAATGGTGGTTATAGGAGGAGAATGAGGATTTGAAACACTCTGACAACTAAGTCGAAAAAGTATCGAATATGGAGGATGAATACGAAAATAACATGGTCGATGTGGAGCATTAACAGATCGAAAAATGAAATTCTGAAATAAACGTCTAGATGATTATGTGTATGAATAGAGAGTAACACGATAGTGTAACTACATTGAATAGATTGCAAAGAGATGAGTGAGATATCTGAAAATATTAAGCTATAACGAGATACTTATACATGTTGATATAATGTTTTCTCTATTTCCGTTTCCGAGCTGTATTTTGATCCATTCTTAGTAACAGTTTTCTCATAGGAAAACTGATAGGAAAAGTGCTACCAACCCATCGTTCCACCATTTCCATTTCTGCAGAAATGGAGGCTGTGACTCGTAAGTCCCCCGAGAGAAAGAGTGTGTAGACTCTACCTCAGTACATGCATAGTAATTTGTTTATCGATCCGATGTACAGGCCGACGCCCTGCCATAAATGCGTTAAATCTCATTGAGAGAAACAATTATGTGAGCCGATTTCACGCCATAATTCCAGGTTTATGCCAGAGAACAGCGCCTATTCTATATTCCTTTCACGCCGAGAAAGATGCACGAGTTCTCACCATTTGCTTTATACCCCACAGGTAGATGCCATTGAACTCGGGCACTAGAAAATCAATATGTTCCATCCGAGAGGTATAGTTATTCTTATAATTTTCTAGAATATTCTTTTATCAAATTATTTTCTGCATATGAATGTCTTTTGCAGGTTTATCAAATATTATACATAACCAATATATATGAATATTCGTAAAATTGAAATATTCTCATCGCGAGGGGTAGCCGTAAACAGTTATACAGTAGATTCTTTTTTTTTGAGGGGGGGGGGGGTAATTTATAACATCAAATAGAGCGGAGAGTGGGAGAGAGACAGTCTAAAGTATGAAATGAGAAATGAGAAGGTTATGGAGAGAGAGGGGGTCGGGAAGAAGAGAAGAGGAGAAAAATGGGGACGAAAACGATAGAACAGGACTTATGGAGAAATTAATGTTTTATATATATATATATATATATATATATATGTGTGTGTGTGTGTGTGTGTGTATGTGTGTGTGTGTGCGTGTGTGTTTGTGTGTGAGTGCGTGTGTGTGTGTGTCTGTGTTATATATATAATGTTATATTATATTATATTATATTATATTATATTATATTATATTATATATATTGGGGCGGTGGATTGGCAGTATCGGTAGAAGATCGGACGCCATGCTTTGACGCATTGAGTTACAGCCCTTATGAGTTCAAATACCGCCGAGGTTAACTTTGCCTTTCATCCTTACGGGGTTGATTAAATAAAGTACCAGTAATGTACTGAGTAATTGCTGACCTTGTGCCGAAAGTAGAAACAATTTTATATATATATATAACAATTATATATATATATATAATAAATATGTATGTAGTAGTAGTAGTAGAATATATATATATATGTCAAATTAAAAGGTAGAGTTAAAAACTCACAATAATCCCCTATAATCTAGGGAACTCAGGAAAAAGAGACCGAGCTGAATATATATCACAGTATTGAGAGAAAGACACATAATAAATAATGCCAGGTAATAGAAGGTAAAATACCATCCTGGTAAAGCACATAAAAACTACGAATGGAGTGGTATATACAAATTGATTAAAAGAATAATCAAATTGTTAATTAATTTATTTTCCCTCAGGCTGTGAAAAACAACTATTGATATGTTTCGGACAATTTAACCACATCAGCATTTGCATATTTTCTAAGCAAACATTTAAACAGATTTGGTCGCAAAAAAAATAGGTATAAATACATTTTGTTCTATATAGTTTTCATTAATATAGTATAATGTGCCATATGAAATAACTGAAATTAGTCTAAATTAACCCTGACGCACTAAATGACTTACTCAAAGAAATTCTTATCCATTTTAAATTGTTCTCTTAGTTCCAGAATGAAAAATAAAAACAAATGTCTCTGTGTCTGTGACATTGTTTGCAAAAAGAGTGATCATTTCATAGGATTAAGAATTGATCTCTCAAATTTAATTAGCATGATCAGAAGAAAGACAATTGATTTCTTTTGCAGGCAAACGACAAATGTATACATACTTCCGTCACTTAGATATATACAGATTGATATATAACCAAGGCTGCTGATCACCAGACATACGAGAGTCGGCTGAAATGTTCGTACGCTGACCCAGAAACTCTCATGACTAAATGAGGTTTATTTTTCAACATAGGCCCTGGAAAGAAACAATGCCGAAATTACTAGGAAGAATTGAAATTAATGCGTTCTTGATGTCACATATCAAGCATGACTCTTTCTTAGTCAGCTTATGAATTTTCCAGCCGGCCCTCGTACTTTCCTTTAGAGGAAAAATATGACAAATAAATTTGAACCAGTATTATGAAACGTATGTATTGAGACTCACTGTGGAATTAAGCGATTGTAGATTAATTTTCTCACTCTATTTTTGTTTGGTCTGGAACTAATATATCCAAAGCGCCCGTTTGGTATAGTGTGACTCGATTGATATTGGCTAATATTCCTTTCCTGTGCTCCTATTACCAAATAGTTGAAAACTGGGCAGAAAATATCAAGCATTATTAAGTTACGTCAAGGGCAGCGTATTGGCAGTATCGGTAGGGCGTCGGACAACATGCTTTGCAGTATGAGATGTGTGGCCCTTTGAATTACAAGTGAAATATATTCAACTGATTTCCACACAGTTTCCGTCTACCCAATTTCACTTCACATCACTTAGGATGACTAGACAAAATTGTAACCTATTAAGATGCCACACAGGGGATCGAACTAGATGTCTTAGATTATTGTTTTCAACTGTATTTACTTTTATTGTTTCGTTGGTTGCCGACATTTCTGTTTAAGTTGATATCGTTGTTGTTATTGTTGCTGCATCTCTTGGTGTCGTTCTTGTTGAGTTTTATATTATGTTGTATTATCTAAGATGCTGGTGAAGTTGTTGTTGTTGTTAGTGGGGGTGGTGGTGGTGGTGGTGGTGGTGGGTGGTACTGCTATTTAACCAGACCTAATGTGTTCTATTGCTATAATCGTAATACATGGTTGCTGTTAGTTTTGTTGTTGATGATATTTTAGTTACTGCTGCAGGTGTTATTGTTGTTGATATTGTTGTTCTCGTTGTTGCATTCCACTAAACGTCACTTCCTTTGTTGCTAATATATATTTTACTTTCTCTGTTTATTGGTGCAGCAGCTGTTGTTGTTCTAGCTATTCTTGTTGTATTTCACCACACGTCGCTTTTGTTGATGCTAGGATTAGTTGTGCAAGTTCTTGATGTTGTTGTTATTCAATCATTGGCTATTGTTGTTGTTATTGCATTCTACTGTGCCTCACTTCAGCTATACTACTTACAAGTAAAGAAATATTGTATAAAAACTGCATACTTTCTAAATCTTTGCCGTAAGCGACCTTACCATTTGATCTGTACATTATATGCAGCTGAACAGGAGCTTCATAGTGTTTTAGTGCTTCCGGTAGATTCTAACTGACATCCTGTTTACATGAAAGTAAAATGCGCTTACGTTTTTCATTAGTTGCATTGCACTTGATGTATATAAATATATATATATATATATATATATATATATATATATATATATATATATATGGCTCTGTGTGTGTGTGTGTGTTTACGGCTGCATGGATATATAGATAAAAGTATATACATTTACATACACACACATACACATATATGTATCTATATCTATATATAAGAGAAGGACATAGAGAGAGAGTGAGAGAGAGACGACGTGCGTGTATACACATGCATATATGTGAGTGGCATTAAAGTTAGTCTAACAGTTTATGTGAGCAGTATATTCTCATCTAGCAAAAGGATACCAAAATATACTTCTACATTTAAGAGAGAAACCAAAGTACACAAGCGCAGAAACACACTT
>OZ024743.1:217762666-217775166 GCA_964016885.1 Eledone cirrhosa
TATATATATATATATATATATATATATATATATATATATATATATAAGAGCTTCTACAGGACTAGTCCTGTAGAAGCTGTTCTATATTAAAACATTTATACTCTGCTATGTATTGAGTACCTTGTACTTACTGTGGTTCATTATTCTTTATTGTATTTCCTTTCATTACGTCTAGAATATTTTTCTAACACGCTGGATTCTTTCATGATAGAAATATTATTAAGTATTCTGTCGATTAAGACCTAATAGTAAAGAAAATGTTTCATGTTGTAGGTTATAAATGTTTTACTTAATCTTGAAGTTTTCTGAGCACGAAACTTTTCTAACAGTAATCCTTGCCAAGACCATGTATGTCGTTGAGAGAACCTTCCTGAAATATATGACAGATTAGACGGAGAATAATCATCTATATAAGTTATATATATGAGTTGTTGTTTCTATTTGTTATTCTTCCTTTGGCAAATGAAAATCACTTTTGGGCTGAATCTTTAAATACATTTTTCTACACTATGTTATGATAGGCTCGATCTTTGACCTTCATCAGTTATATTATTATTATATTAAATCTACACTGCTTTTACATAACTGATGAAATTATGCTCCTTTTTGTTTTCACATCTGCAAGAAAAATAGATGATGATTATTCGCTAACAGATGATTCCTCGCAGTTACTCGGCGTTTACACTTGTATTCATGTTATAGCTTAGGCGAGCGCTTTCCAAACTTTTAATTACCCGTTTAATTTATATACATTTTCTCACAAATATACTGCTTTGAAAATTATGTCTACTCAGGAAACTCACTACTATTTGAGTATAAGGTCAGTTCTATATTTGCAAACCCCCAACACAGGGAACACTTATGCTACCACATTATTCAAAAACAGACGGATTGGATAATGTAGCTATTGACATATCAAAGATACAATTTAGTCACTGGTGAACGTGATTAAATATAGATCTGCGATAATCACCAAGAAAGGTTTCTTCTCTTACAGCTTCATGCCTAATTTTGAATTTGATTTCTAAGCCAAGATCAGAAAAATTGTGAAAGGATGTATAGTTGATTATATTATCTTATCCTCAATTTTACTAGAACTTTATTGTATTAAGACAGCAAGAATAAAATGAAATGCCAAATCAAACGCAGCTACTATTACAACTAGGACTTTAACGGCTGTCATCCCCTATCCTATTGTTTATTAATTATAACATGTTATCGAAATGAGGATGAATTAAATTCTTAATTCTCAAATTACGAAAATATAAATTACTAATAAAATAGCTAGATAAAGAGTTACACGAAACTTAATGTAATATAGCCCACGCCTAATAAGGAAACATTACTTGCTAATTAAATTTAACTCCCTTCGTGGTGATATATCTTTCCATTCTCTGGTATTAAATATAATGAATACGATTTATGCATCATGTCAATTCAAACGATTACATTCCTTTCCTTTAATTCGTAGCTTAATGAAGACCGGCCATATTTCATAATAGGCTAGTGCAGATGAGAAATGTAGTCCCAATTTTAAAATGCTCATTAAGTATATTGGTAATAAGTGTTAAAATATATTATCTATGCATGTGTTACATCTATAAACATTTACATACATTGTACATAAAAGATCTACACCACCTAACAGAGCAGAATAAAAGAACTTAAGCCTTGCAGATTTTCTCAAAATCGATGACCCAGGTCAAGTCCGCCCGCTTGCTATCTCCCACCCTTTTTTTCATGCCTGAGCTTCAAGAGTTCAGATGGAGGTGGCGAAGGGGGAAAATGTAAACTATGGACCAATTCTATGGAGGTAAATGGGATTGATGGGATTGGCAAAAGTAGGGTTGTAAACGAATTTTGGAGTATGGTTTTAGAGAGTATGAGTGTATACGTGTGAGAGTGTATATATAAAAATACACACAGGTGTGTGTGCATCTGTGTGTGTGGGGGGGGGATTCAGCCTTTACCAGTCCATTAACACAATTGAGATCCACACACATAGTTACAGAATATCTCCCTCTCCCTAAAAACAAGTTTGTTGTGTGTGAAAAACACAACTAACGCCACGGCTACTACCATGACTACCGCACTTTCTATACACAAGATTTCCTTTTTCCATTCTCATTCTCAACAAGGAAGATGAAAAAAACTTGCCTCAACACTTACTTTTAAATCTTTAATTTTTTACTTTTAATTCTTATTACTTCTTTTTAATTGTAATACTCAACATTTGATAAGATGGATTTTACTAATATATCGAAACCGGTTATACGTTATATACTTTATATACATTATAAAACTCTCTTTGTTAAAGAATTGTCCCTCTCATCTTTTCAATAATGTCACTTTGACGAATCAAAGAAAGAAAAAAAGAAGAAAAACAGGTCCTTAAATATATTTTACGTGCTATTTCCAATTTCACATTTTTTCTATAACCACTAGTTT
The DNA here is from genome assembly GCA_964016885.1 of Eledone cirrhosa. Classification (NCBI taxonomy): domain Eukaryota; kingdom Metazoa; phylum Mollusca; class Cephalopoda; order Octopoda; family Eledonidae; genus Eledone; species Eledone cirrhosa. The sequence continues at coordinate 217,765,115 of OZ024743.1, forward strand.
GTATAAAACCTCACTTCCCTTTTCAAATATATATATATATATGCAGAGGTTATATTTAATTTGTTGGGATACAACAAGCAAACTATTTTATAACTGATAAAAAGCACTCAACAAATTATTGGAGTAAATATACAATATATTAGCAAATGGAAACTATATTTATAAAACCATATTTATTTCATTATACATATTTCAAGGGCCACCAAGGCAAACTATGGTGCGCTTTCATCAGATAAAATATAATATAGGTTAGTTTTATAAATAAATATTGACATACCCTGAAAAAATGCAACCATTCTGGAGATTCCAGGAGATTCCAACCAGAATAGTTGCATTTTTTCAGGGTATGTCAATATTTATTTATAAAACTAACCTATATTATATTTTATCTGATGAAAGCGCACCATAGTTTGCCTTGGTGGCCCTTGAAATATGTATAATGAAATAAATATGGTTTTATAAATATAGTTTCCATTTGCTAATATTATATATATATATATATATATATATATATATATATATATATATGATTTTGTCAAGTATTTATATCCCACTTTCTGTTTATTACTTTGTAATATATTTCAATTATAAAATGAAATGATAATAGTTCAATAATCAAATAAAATTATTTATTTTACTATTTATTAGATTTAATTTTCAATATAAAAAAAATCTGATAAGGAAAATAATAATAAATGAATTTGTTTTCTTCCAACACACATTTCTATTATTGCTTCAACCCTCACGTTTTTCTGATATTAACTTATCATGAAAGGCATCTCAAAAATGACTATCATATCTGCTATGCAAGTATAATTTCGTGTTATGATTTATTTTCATAAGACGTTCAGTCTGGTATGAGTAGAATATTGCTGCTATTTCTAAAATGATCTGAATCACGTAGTGGCCTCCTGGTTTAGAGCAAACTTTTGAACCACCAACTGGAATTCATAGATGAATTATCATCCTTCATGTGCATGTAGAACTTCGCTAAACTTGTATATTTTCTAAATTTCAGCTGTCTCATTCTCGGTAGTATTCTTAAAACCGCAGCTGTTCTTGCTTGTTTTCAATCTGACCATCTGATTCTACTGGCTGTATGATATTTTTAGTTCACATTGTGGTGAAAAGTTGTTCCTGTCACTTTCATGTAGATACAAGACTAAGTAATTTTGCCGAACAGAATGTAAAAACTTTTATCCATATTCTCTTTATTGCCATTATTTTGCTGATTCTCTGACACATTCACTAAAAGCTTTCAGAATGACCTGCGCGTAAAGCATAAGATCAAACAGTTTTAAAAAGAACATAATGTATAGGAGAGTACATTAGTTATGATGCCATACAGATTCATCTATATAGAGTAAAATAATGTATTGCTGTCTAATTAGGCACAACTGAATATTTTTACCGCTTCGTGGAGTTTGGCAAAACCAAAGAGACATAGATGTCAAAAGTTTACTATGACATAAGTTGTAGTTCAGAACAGAAATGAAGAGGGAGGATGTTATATCCATGTCCTGTCCGTGAACATTGATATAATAAAGTGTAGAATAATTGCTGCACTCCAGAATCGAAACTGTGTTAGAGAAACTTAAATTGAATCATCATAGTAAAAATAAAAGTCACCTGAAGAATTGTAGCATTTGTGTGCACTGGTATGTAATTTATTCCATTTAATTTTCATCGCAATTGGAAAACTATAGCATCATTCGTTATAGTTTTTTCTACAAAGAAATCAGCTGCTCACTACAATTAGATTGGTGAGATTAACAAAAGACTATTCGTTGCTCGATCTCGATGTAAATCAAATGCCACAAGATACGGTAATTGTAAAGCACTGGTGTTTTCGGAACTCTCGCCAATAGTCAAGTACTTACTTCACTAATATACGCACACTGGTACGTATATATACATATATATATATGAACTTTCAGCCTATATATATATATATGATGGCTGCCCTCTCGTTATCGAGTATGGTCATTGCATGATATACCATTATTAATAATTATTAATTAATTCTATCGTGCAATGCCTGTGCGTGAAGATATTTTTTAAGTGATGAAAGACTGTGCACTGAGCCAATCCCACTCTCTGAGTGACAGTAGCTATAACCCGGAAAGAAGAAAAGATCAACATCATCGGTAACTACTGAGCCACAGGTTTTATATCGGAGTTATCCCAGTTTCCTGAGTTGCCTTCTCCTAGAAGAATGCCCTGACACAGGCTAGGGGTCCTTCACTCCCAGTGGTTTAACCGCGTGGTACATGTATATATACATATTTACACACTTATTTGACTCTTATGTGTGTTCTTCCGCCCTTTTTCAGATTTTGTTTTTGTCCTGCAGGGTGTCCAAAATGACCCTCTTCACCAAGTAAACTTGGTGGGGTTGCCTGTTTAGTCGGGAACGACCCAACCATGCGACAGATTGTACTGTGTTACATGTTACCAGTAGCACTCAAGAGTGACCCGACATCTATATATATATATATATATATATATATATATGTATATATATATATATATGTATAAGAATTTTTCAGCCAATGAATCTTTCAGCCAATCCTTGTAAATAATTTCTGTTCCAAAATAATTGAAATTTAGTGGAGATTTGTATAAACATCGACAATGGCGGATTATCATTCCTTCCATATCACGTGATTTAAAGGTCATCAAATTCTTATTGAAAAAGTATAAAAGCTAAAACAAAAATAGTCAATTTAAGCGTGTTGTGAAATAAGAATGATTGCTTTAGAACTGAAATGAATTCATCCAATTAAAAGCTTTTTAAGGCAACTCCTCATCTAACCTTAATTAACTTTGGCTTGTGTTTCATTTTCTTTTTGTTCAATCAGACTATAACTTAGATTATACAACGATTGGGGTAAGTAAAATTTAATATTGTAAAGGAAGCCATTACTTGAGTAAGAAAACCCGGAATCAAATATATGTGTGTGTGTGTGTTTGTGTGGGTATATATGTGTGTGCGTGCGTGTTTGTGTGTTCATATATATATATATATATATATATATATATATATATATATATATATATATATATATACATGTGTATATATCTATATATATAAATACTTACTCACACAAAAATAAACACACACACACACACACACAACCATATATATATATATATATATATATATATATATATATATATATATATACCTATTTATATATATATATATTTATATATAAATATACTTACACACACATATATATGTACATACGTATGTGTATGTAAAAGAGAGAAAAAAGAGAAAGAAAGTACAAGCATGAGAAAGAAGTGACTCGTCTTTATATGCGTGTTTACTTCCATTGAATGGCCTAGCAATGGAAAATAATAATGAAAGTTTCGCAATAATTTGTTGTGAAAGGAAATCACTTTAATCTACTTCCTGTTGGGAAAGTAAGATATCAAACAGAAGCCAAATCGAAAACAACAATTATAAAATCATCAAACGAAATTCTTCAGTTGAAATCGGCCAAATTAGTTTAATTGCATCGAAAAGAACGGACTTAGATACGTTGCCCAGTTTATTGTTTTCCGCTTCTAACTTAATAATGTACCATACTTTTTTTTTATCTCTTTGACATTGCCACTAATATGATAATTCTTTTACAGAAGTGAAGGGAAATCTTTAGATTTTATTGTGTTCGGATAGTTAACAAAACATAGTTCTTGATCTTCAAAATGAGGACAGGTTTACATCTCTTTGACTCTCGATAAATTGCTTTATTCCACATATCTTAGGTAAAGTGTACTATCTGATATAGTTACTGCTTGGGCAACTGTTAGACGTCAATCTTTTTAGTGTTTGATCCATGGTCAAACGTGGCTGGTGTGGCCTTCACTATGAGATATCTAGACACTAATAATTTCCAAAGTGATTTATATCGTCGTATTTTTAGACATTGAAGAAAGTATGCTTTGATAAAAAAAAATTATTAGATATAGTGGACGTAGACTGAAAAATACGACGATATTAATCACACATGTATACATATATATATATATATATATATATATATATATATAGAGAGAGAGAGAGAGAGAGAGAGAGAGAGAAAGAGAGATACATACATATAATATATAATATGTATATACATACATATGTAATACTACATAGTTAGATACATCTCTATATACATATGCACACACACACACACACACACACATATATATATATATATATATATATATATATATATATATATATATATATATATATATATATATATATACATATATATACAGCATATATAAATATACATACCTACATACTTACACACATAGATACATACATACGTACATGCATACATACTCCTACCTCTACACAACCCTAACCTGGCTGTTGAAACGAGATTAGAAAATTACTATCTAATACCATTCACTGAAACTGGTTACGTTGAACAGTTTAGTGTTATCTTTCGATTTGTTCAAGCTAGCTCTAGGACAATGTAAAATAAATTCTGAATAGAAATAAATTGGAAATGTTTGGAAACAGAAAATGTATGACTGTATTCCGTAATAACCTAGAATTTCTCACCATAAATTAACTGCCAGGTGTATAGAGTTGTTAAATGTGTCTGAACTCCCACTGTCATTGCCTCCATTTCTCTCGCTCCAGCCAGCTCTCTGTATTATGAGCAAATGGGATCCCACGTGCTAGCCGTCTCCCGACCCGGGCGGACTGAATGGAGAAGGCGTTTCCGAGGATGATAAGGGAGATGTGCTGGAAAAGCCATTCCATCTCGTGAGTTTCACACCTGCGGCTAGCCAGCTCAGCGCCTATGGTGGTAAATATGGAGGTAGCCCTTGGGCCAAGGACACCAGAAGTCTCCACTGCTAGGGGCATGACCACAAACCTATCGGAGAGTGACCGGTACTTGGAGAGTGTAGCGGAACCAGGTGTTAGTCGCAGACTTCCCCTGGTTGCGGCTGGAGAAAGTATCGCTGCAAGTGACATCCCAGACGAGGTGTTTGCCACCACGGAACGGGAAGATAGTCGTACCGTCTAGAAGAACTACAAAGGTTGGACATTAAGACAAGGAAACTATTGATAAGGTACATAAGCTGTATATCTCAAAAAGAGATGGTAGAAGGGGTATCCGACAACTGGAATCTGCATAGAAAACAGAAACCATTTGATTGGATAGATGCCGCCGCCATACCCGAGATGAACTCCTTATGCCTGTACTCAAGCATGAACGAATTAAGAAACTACACTCAATAACTAAAGAGGCGATATAATTTAGGCAAAAATTGAACATGGAACAAGACCTACCCATTGAAAATCAACAACAGAGTGCTGCACAGCTAGCTATGACTGTGAAAATCAAAGCAAAGAAACTCCAAACAGACGAACTAAACCGTGAATGGAAGGCAAAACCACTACATGGTAGATTCCCAAAACGATTTTCTGACAATGATATGGCTCACTATCATGGCTCAGAAATGCTGGTTTGAAAGCAGTGACTGAGGGAGTCTTAGTTGCTGCACAAGACCAATCCCTAAATACTCGGGCCTGTAGACACAGCATAGTGAAAGATAGGACTAGCCCTCTAAGCAAAATATGCTACAAATATGAAGAAACGGTTGATCATGTTATCTCCAGATGTCCAGAGCTGGCAAAAACTGACTATATTGAAAGACACCCCCGCATTGCCAAATATGTGCACTGGATACTCTGCCGCTCTCATGACATCCAAACTTCTAACAAATGACATGAACATCAATCAAAAACAGTCATGGAAAAGAGCAACATATCCATCTTGTGGGATATGCCTGTGATAACCGACTGTGATAGCAAATACATCAATAAAAACAATCGAAAAACTCTCAAAATACAAAGACCTGGAAATAGAGATCAACCGCATGTGGAGGATGACTACAAACATTATTCCTGTGGTAATAGGAGCATTAAGATTAATACCCACATTTTCAGATCTGCACCTTAGCATCCTTCCCTGTAAGATCAGCAAATATGAGCTACGTAAGATCGGGCTACTAGAAACAGCATACATTCTCAGACGAGTTCTCTCTCTACAACAAAAATATCTATTGCCCTAGGTTCAAGGCCTGAACACGACAATAGAGAAACAGAACTCAGCTAAACGAAAGAGCACAACAATAATAATAAAAACAATAATAATATGTCTGTTAAGGAAGAACACATCGATCATTTGATTTTGCTTGAACCATTTCTTCTTCCTCTTTGAAAAGTGGGTTGGTCCCTGAAATACCACGTAGAAATATACTGGGTTAAACATTACTTTGTTTTGTTTAGACTTGTCATCTATTGCCCTTTATATATTTCAAGCGAATTTTACCGCCTTTTTGAAACTTATCGGTCTTTTATTAATAGAATATTTTCATTTCATTATAAGATCAAATTGAGGAGGATTATATTATTTTGTGAAATGGTGGTCAAAGCAAAGCAAATGTTGAGTATCACGTTAGAGTATGCTCTGATACCCTGTGTTTAGCAAGATATGCATAAAACAGACAGTAGTGAAAAATGATGTCAGTACGAAGCCATTCAAAAACAGAGAGAGGTTAAGGTACGTGTTTGTGTGTGTATCTGTCATTAAGTGATATCGATGTTCTGGTAAGCGAGAACAATATATATACATTAATAGAAGAAAAAAAACGATAGAGTGGAGAGCAGGAAAATAAGGCTAGAATAGGTTTGTAGAAGTAAAGATAGACATCAAATCTACACAAATGTTCATATGGTAATTCTAAAGCAATGAGGGAAACATATGTGTGCATATAGAGATACACATTCCAATATACATGTATATATATATATATATATATATATATATATATATATATATATATATATATATATATATATATATATATATATATTTATATATATATATATATATACATGTGTGTGTGTGTGTGTGTGTGTGTGTGTGTGTGTGTGTGTGTGTGTGTGTGTGCGACTGTGTGAATGTATGTGTATGTATTGAGGCAAGCATATATGAATATGTGTATGAATTTATGTACATCTAATGAGAGGATATAAAAAAAAGTGTTCGACATGGCTCATAAAGGCAAAGAAGAAATCATTCTTTGTTGAGTTTTTATTTTATTTTATTTTATTTTATTTTATTTTATTTTATTTTATTTTATTTACTATAGCATTATTTAATGTTTTATTGGTTGGGATAGTGTTCGAAAATGTATCTATAATATGACAGCAGATACATAAACAATAGGAAAATGACAGAGAAAATACATTGTCAGTTATTTCACACTAGAAATAGATAAATCAATTGTGGTTGGTTTTAGAAATGCCAGTTATACGGGCTTTTGTTCGATCTACATATAGACCAAACCACTGCTTGAAGATAAGTGGAAGGACAGACTACAATATCAACAAGACAAGACATGTTTTAATGTAGAACAATATATTAATTTCATTTCAACCGTTTTTTGCGGCGAGCCGCCTGTATGTACAACACACACACACACACACACACACACACACACACACACATACACACACACATATATATATATATATATATATATATATATATATATATATATATATATATGTGTGTGTGTGTGTGTATGTATATATGTATGTATGCATATATATATATGTATATATATGTATATATATACACACACACACACATTTATATATATATATATATATATATATAATATGTTGAAAAGGTAACACACCAGAGAGAGATATACAGTGCGCTATCAATAAAACAGGGAAAAAACCACCAGTGTATGGAATCTATAACCTATGAAAGGCAGACTATAGACACGATAATTAAAAATATAAATTAAAGCGTAAATAAATACCTCTATAACTATATAACACACATACAAATCCAAAGAGAGGTTTCGCCAGTAATTTGTTGACAGAAATGGAATAACCTCGGTTCATCAGCGTGTGTTAGGCTATACATTTCAGACAACACTAAGAGAATTTTAAAAGTGACTGTCTAGCTACACGTGGGAGAGAGAAGTCACAGCGTGTTTAAGGGCAGTGAACCAGTGGCCCCTGAGGGACGAGCTGCTAGAAAGGGCAGCCCAAAACCACTCAGAGAAGTGTGATCAACCAAACAGAGATATAGGAAAGACTGTTATAAGGAGCGAAATATCACGATAAATTAACGGAGCCATAGGCCCTCGCCATTCCCTGTAAATAATGTGCTCAAAGGAGAAGAAATCCTGAGCTCTTTAAAATACAATATGTTGAAAAGGTAACACACCAGAGAGAGATATACAGTCACGCTGTGACTTCTCTCTCCCACGTGTAGCTGGACAGTCACTTTTCAAATTCTCTTAGTGTTGTCTGAAATGTATAGCCTTACACACGCTGATGAACCGAGGTTATTCCATTTCTATCAACAAATTACTGGCTAAACATCTCTTTGGATTTGTACGTGTGTTATATAGTTATAGAGGTATTTATTTACGCTTTAATTTATATTTTTAATTATCGTGTCTATAGTTTGCCTTTCATAGGTTATAGATTCCATAGACTGGTGGTTTTTTCCTTGTTTTATTGATAGCGCACTGTATATATCTCCTTCTCTGGTGTGTTACCTTTTCAACATATTGTATTTTAAAGAGCTCAGGATTTCTTCTCCTTTGAGCACATTATTTACAGAGAATGGCGAGGGCCTATGGCTCCGTTAATTTATCGTGATATATATATATATATGTATATATATATATATATATACAATGATATTAAATAAATGGAAACTATATTTATAAAACCATATTTATTTTATTATATATATTTCAAGGGTACCAAGACACATTGGTACGCTTTCCTCGGATAAAATACAAAGTTGGATATTCTCTGGATAGTCATATATATATATATATATATATATATATATATGTGTGTGTGTGTGTGTGTGTGTGTGTGTGTGTGTGTGTGTGTGTGTGTGTGTGTGTGTGTGTGTGTGTGTGTGTGTGTGTGTGTGTGTGTGTGTGTGTATGTGTGTGTGTGTGTGTGTGTATGTTTGTATACACATATACATATATAAATACGAGCTAACAATTGTTATCGGTATGGTGAACTAACTGTTGTGTAACCACTTCTATACATATATTTATATATATATATATATATATATATATATATATATATATATATTGATATTGGTATAGATATTATGGCCCTTTTTATTTTTGCACCAGCAACATTCTGTAAGAAAAAAGTAACCGACTCATTGTTGTCATTATGCTGGCCATTATTTTGTTTTACTTTTTTATATTTCCTTGTTTTTCTCATATTGTGGTTTCACTGGCTTTTTGACTATATTTGTTTTACTTTTGTGTCTGGTTTGTAATATTTCTATAGTCATTGTGTGGCAGAAGCTTGGTGAGATCATTAAGAAATTAAGAAGTTTACTTCGCAAGTATTAGTCCCACTGCATGGTTTTTAGAGCAATCATAGAATCAGATCAACCCATGACTTGGAAGTAAAGATATGTACACGGAGACTGTTTTGAAGCCAAGTGTCATAAGGAATCCCCTTCAGAATTATGTTACGGTTACACGCATCTGTGAATATACGCATGTGTGGAACGTTCAGCCACGTACATATTAATTTTATGAGCAGGTTGTTCATTAAATCTAACAGCGGAAAATCGCATCGTAGAAACCGACGTGCATTTATTTCATAGATATTGTAGATGATGTTTTGGGGTTATTTCTGGGTGGGTGGGGAGGTTCGTTTGCTGCCTATTAGTTACTACTCAGCTCTATTGGAGTAAAGATGTGATCACAGGCGTTCAGCAATCACTACATTGTCATTCTTTCACACCACACACACGTTATCTACTCTGACTCTATTATTAATTTTGAAGAGGGTAAAGTTAGCTATGTTAATTCTCATAATGTTAACTACGCGAAGCAGATAAACTCATGAGAGTTGGGAAGATGCTCTTTGAGAAACATTCCCTACTAGATAACACAACTTTCACACCCAGGTAAATAGCACAACAACACTGCAAAACCTATGGTAGAAAAACTGC
>OZ024743.1:217780166-217870166 GCA_964016885.1 Eledone cirrhosa
CCTTTACATTTAATGGCATAAATTAGATTTTTTGATGAGCAAGTGAAGTGATTTTTTTACAGTAAAATTTTGTCCTGATTTAAATGTATACGTGTTGCCTTCAATGAGGTGAGTGCAGGTTCCACAATTAGAGCGACCACATTTTTTGATACTTGGTTGTGGGTTTGTGGTCGGTAATTTTGCATTGGTGAGTAATGTTTTCAGTGATTTTGGTTGTCTTTTGCTTTTGATTATTTTGTGTGTTTCAAGGGTTTTTTTCATTCTTGGGTTTTGTTTTAGTAGTGGGATGTTATAGTGAATAGTGTTGTAAGCTTCCGCATTTCTTGGGTTGTGTGTTGAGATATATGATAGAATATTGGACGTACCTTGAATTTGTTTCTGTTTCCGTAATTCATCAATGCCTATTGCTTTAGCCCTTTCTATTCCATTATTTATTAGTAATAGTGGGTACTCTCTCTCGAGTAGAGTTTCCTTTAATACTTTCACTCGTGTAGGACACCTCGGTTATTTTTCATTTTGTAAAAAAAACCTCACTTTCTAATATATATATATATATATATATATATATATATCGTCTCTTCCTGTCTTCCTCCGGTTGCAACGTTTTTTGAAATATCCAGTTCTGCGTTTACAGATTGACTTTGTTAGTTTCAGAAGATCCCGTTAAGGGTGAAAGCAGCGATTCTTTGCTTAAACTTTATTCTGTTATTTAATAAATATTTGCTCTACGGTTCTTATATATTTGATATATATTTATCCTTATCGAGCCCTCTTTGGATTTTAGTCTTCAAGTTTATTATTATTACTATATATATATATATATATATATATATATATATATACACATTACTGTATATTCATATATAACAAGCTGTAGGGAGGACGCAGTCGAGATTTGCATCGCCCAAGATTGTTTTTATTGTGCATTATTTAAATTTCCTTCAATTCGAAACGGACACCCGAAATACCAGAAAAGTCTCTTCTGACAGAATTATAATAATTTTCTCGTATATCCAAATATATCTGCGCGTTATTATGTGTATGTTTGTGTATGCATAGGGGAGGGGGCGGGGCGAATTAATATCCATAGCAATTGCCAGATAGGGGATGTGATATCTTCTCTATAACTTAGGAAACCATTGCTTAAATAAGTCATGATCCTTTGGAGATTAATTATCTTCATGGTTTCTATATTTTCCTGAAAATACTATGACTTTGAAAATAGTGAAGTTCTTCGCTATACATTAATGCCTGTTCCGTGATAAAAAAATGTGTCATAATACAATATCTTATGTAAAAGTATATAATGTAAAAATCACTAAATAGGTAAATGGTAACTAACCACTTCTACCATTACTCAGCTCAACTGGGTAATTCAATACAATGGCTTGTCTCCCTGATCAAATAAAATGGGTTCTGTGGATTGATTCCATATTCCAATAAGGGTTTATATCTATTAGTAGTCTGGATTTTATAATTCATAAAAATATACTTAGTGAAGATTTTTTGTTTTCAAATACATATTTACGATGGTCTGCTGAAAGGTTCACAGGTTCACTAGGGCTGTGAAATCTTCGCATGCATTAATTTCAACTCTTCCGACTAATAACTGCCTTGTTTCTTTTTAGGGACTATGTTGAAAAATATACCTTATTTTCTCATTCCATGAGAGAATCTTGGTCAGTCTAATCACTTTTCAGCCGATCCTCGTACATTAAATGAAGAGATTCTTTCATTTTGTTAGAAGGGGATTAATAACAGTTCGTTTCCTTGAATTTGAGACTTGAAACTCCTGAACATAATCAATTGGTTATATGTATGTGGTAATGTATATGTGTTTAGGTGTATTTGCGTGCGTGTAGATCTTAACAACTTCGAAGCGAATCTAAATTGGGTTCTGAAATAAACGGATGGACGATTCCGCTTGTGCTAATGCACTCCCTGACCAATCGAAATCTCTGCAGTGGAATGAAACTCAAATCCTATCTGGTATTTATTACTAGTGGAATTGTGATGTTATCAAATGCTTTAAGTCACTTTTTTTTTTGTTAATGATTTGAGGTAGAATTAGCTGCTATTTCTTATTATTGAGTGTTTTAGTGGAGACTCCAAATTGGACTGTCTGTGGTGACTTACTAAAAAACCATTTATGTTATATGAGCTATATGAGGCATGTGATTGCAGTTGGCATGAAATTGCAGTTGGCATTTGCTTGTAGTTGACATGTGAATGCAATTGGCATGTGAATGCAAGGTTTACTTGTTTTGTATTACGATCCTTTGATACTTGTTATATGTATGCGGTTAATTTCGAGTAACATTTTGCATGTATTACACGTCTTCTTGTATGAAATGCTTGATCTATTTTGTTTAAGTATTGTTGCAGATGTCAATGATGTAACTTACGTATCTAATGAATGTACAGTCATTCGCCTTCGCAGATAATAAACATAACAGTAGACATTCAAACACCAGTGATGCCAATGTTAATACAACCAAGTGGATATAATGGATGTAGGAATTATCAGCTAGTTATAGGTTGTCTATTCACTCCACACCAATATCTGCTGTGTTCAATGATCTACCCATACATCCCATAAATAAATACAAATTATAACATAATGTTTCTGAGTCAACAACCTTAATAAATGACTTTCTATATATTCTTTACAACCAATTTTAATGAATTGAAAAAATGTCCAAACATACATGAATCCTAGTATATAGATATGTCCTTTCTTAAATGTCATAGACAATCATTATAATAACTAATTTATTTAAAACAGAGGTCCGGTTTTTTTTTTTTTGGGGGGGGGGGGGGGGGTGTGAGAAAATCAAGTTTTTAAATATTGTAAAAATAGTCAGTCAACTAGCTCGAAGGACAGAATTGATTATGAAATAACTAATTGTTTCATTTATTTTAACCTAAATTTCCATCTCAAGGTTCATTGTCTGGTCAATAAAATACAATTAGTTGAGAAAATTTTAGTTGCTGAAATACATCAAAACTAGAGCCATAAATTCCGACAATTTCACAAACACTCACATACACGTATTCTCACATGTACACACACAAAATGCAGACAACCACATACACACAATTTACACTCACACGTGATTTTTTTACAAAATAGAAATAAAAATATTTTTGACTAGGTCGATGAATAGCTTAAAAGATCACCAAGCAAGTTCGCAATAAAATAGAATTCAGCAAACCGTACGTCTGATCATATTATCAGCAACATGGAGATTCTATTTAGTATTCGGCATATTTTAGTGTTAAAACCCATAAAACAGTTTAAATTTAATTATAAAAGACACTACAAAGCAATAAATGTCTTTAAAGCTTGTTAACTTAATAATTTACAACATTTTAGCAATTATTGTCATTATTTTTTTATCCTTTCTTTTCATATATATATATATATATATATATATATATATGTATATCCATTTTCTACGTAATAACATTTTCTTGAAAATGCATTACAGAAAGAGTATTTTAAAGAATTTGTTGCTTTTCCAATTACGTTTTTTTATCTCAAAACCTCTAAGCTCGCTGACAGAGTGATTTACAGATTAAAACAAAGATTTTTCGATATATTTTTACTATTATGCTTTACTATTTGTTGTAGCCACTATATTCCTATTTAGTTAAAATCCAGTTACTTCAAGTACTTGGCATTATAAAAAATATCTTTCCGATTCCAATTGAAATCCGTGATGTAGAAAGAATGATCAAAATTACACACGTTTCAGCAAAAACAAAATATATGCACGCACATCGAAACATAGAGAAAATCGGTCATATACATTCAACTGCATATTCTATTTACAGAGGATCCGACGGTTAATATTCAGGGAAAGTTACAAATACGTAAAGGAGATGTTCATGTATTTCTCAAAACAATGTACAATATTATTAAAATGATCCTTAATGTGAAACAAAACGTGTTGGGTGAGTGTTATGAACTTGTTCGTCAACACCATTCTAAAGGTTTAACATAGCATTACAAAAGAGATTATAGTATTAACGAATAGAAATCCGAATACTAAGCTATAATGCATCATTCAGTTTGATCTGAAATGGAATGGGTCCTCCAGAAAATTAAGAACACCGATAGAAACACGCGCGTGTGTGTATGTGAATGAGTGTATGTGCGCATATATATATATATATATATATTATATGTACACACACACACATATATATATATATATATATATATATATATATATATACATATGATGAGGACCAGTTAAGTCCGAAATGTAGTGACGATTGCCCCCCCCCCCCCGCCTTGCTTCTGCTGGACACGACCAGAGGGCGTGAGCCCCGGTGTTTTTTGCATAGCTACGGATTTCTAAATGTTTTACCTATAAATATACCCTCTTTCTTTAGAAATATAAAATTTCTATATATATCTATATAGCTATGTAATAAACAACATAAGGCAATTATTCCACTTACCAGTGGTTTCTTAAAAGCAAAATATTTTGCTTTCAATCATCAGAATGAAAAAATACATAGATATATATATATATATAGAAATTATATATATATATATATATACATATAGAAATCACATGAATCAAAGTTCTGTTCAAACCATTTATTAGCTTACAATTGTTTCGTCCAAACCGAGGTTGGAGTCTTCGGAGCAATTTTTCAATGATTGTTTACATACATGACCTCCTTTCCAACACAAGAGACATACAGAAACATATGTATATATCGATGCACAGTGGGGTGACATCCATTATAATATTTTAGCATGGCAATTTACATTCAAAAATTAAAATCATATTTAAAGAAAATTAAAACAAAATTAAAGTTAAAATACAACATCGGCAGTTTTGGTCAACAGACAAAATGGTTCTTACATGTGAATATGTGCATCTTACTAATTTCATAGCACTAAATTCAGTTTTGATATTCATGTTTTGCTATCGGACCAGAATACCTTAATATGAGATCGAAAATATGTTCCTCGTATTGCATTATTTATCCATTGTGTAACATATGATGACTTAGATATAAACATATTAACTTATTAATAAAAAATATATAAACATATTTTTATTTATTTTTTTAACACTTAGTATATTAACAAAACATTTCTGAACAACATTCTGAACATAGCAAAATATTTCAAAACATTTCTAAACAAATTTCTGGATTTTGCTTTTACGCTTGTTTTTCTGACTCTCCTCACGTTGCAGTGTCCAGCAGTAGTCGCCCATCATGTTGGGATTGAACCGACCCTGATACCTACTCTCCACTATGAAACCTGGTGAAACCTCTCTCTCCATGTTCATCACTGATGTCTCCTAGATTACTTGGGAAGAAATCCAGATGAGAATGGAAGAAATAATGCTTCAACGACATTCGTGAACCCAGAGCGCGATAATTTTGTATTATAGTTTCAACAATTTCTTTATAGTTGTCTGCACGGTAGTTTCCAAGCAGGTTCTGTGTCACATCTACAAATGATTTCCATGCATTAGTCTCCAAAGGGTTTAGTGTTTTCGTAAAATCACTATCATTAACCAGCATACGAATCTGAGGACCATTCAAAACCCCTGCTTTTAACTTTGCTTCAGATACCACTCTACCCAATTTCTTACATAAGTAATGAAACCCATTACCTGTATGATCCATGCTTTTAATAAAGTTTTTGGCCAAGTCTAATTTGAGATGTAATGGAGGGAGGAATATTTTTTCTGGATCCACGAAAGGTTTGTACATACAGTTGAATCTACGGGTGCATCCTTTGGTCTTGTTGGCCAATCCTTCTTCATGTAGTGCTCTGCATCTGCTCTACTATTCCACAAACATAGAATACACATATGCTTTGTGTAACCAGTCTGAAGACCTAGAAGTAGACTAATTAAGTTGTTTATGACGATGACGAGCGGTTGTAATGCCGACGCCAGGTTCCAGCAGGTTTCGTTGCTTCAGTCTTGATCCCAGGAGCTCTGCCTTTTCTTTAGACAAATGTAGGTCTTTAATGAGATCGTGAAGAGCTTCCTGGTTAAATGGTATGGGTTCACTTGTCTCATGTTCGTCTTGACAGTCATCATCAATAGGGGTGCTTTGGAATCAGAATCAGAGATTAGCTCGTGTTCAGCAGGTGGAACTGGAACAGGTAATTCGTCACTGTGAGGTGCTGGTCGGATTGCTGACGAGATATCGGGGTATTGAAGTGTAGTTCGTGTCTTCACAGTTATTCCTTGGATGTTTATATGGCAGAAGTAACAATCGTTATTGTGGTCTTTTGGTTCACGCCACACCATTGGTACGGCAAATGGCAAACCAGAGCTTCGTTTCCCATTCTTCCATTCACTTAGGTGATTAACACATGACCTACACGCTATATGAAGCGCCCATTTCTTGTCCTAGTCTCCTAATGGACATTTGAAGTAGCATTTGTAGTTTATTCGAACTGCTTTTGTGATTGGTTTCTTTATGCTTTCTGGGGTAAAGAGTCCACAAATATAGCAAAATCGGTCCGGGTCATTTACACATTTCCGGCGTTCCATCTCTCCCACTAGTCAAAGTTGTTGTGAATTATCCAAGAATAGCTGAGGATAGTTACAATTCTGTGATCTAAAACAAAAGCAGTAAATATACATTAGTTAACAACTAAATATAGTGGATACAATTGGATGAAGTAATATGAGCCACATAGCTATGGGTCATAAACATGGATATGCTGGTTCTTGGAAACTAGACCCGATACAGCTTAACCGTTGTCATATTCAGATTCTGCACACTTGGTTACCCTAGAATCATACTAAATTATACCAGAACCATGAAATGAATATTTTTTTGTTGACCAGGGTAAGAGGATAGTTTGAAGTAGTTAGTGTATGCAATAGTTACACGTGGGGCATGCACGTGTGTCTTATTTATATAAGATTATTGTGCGGCATGGTGTTATATGCAATACAAGCACTTTAAGCGGGTAATCAAGAGTATTATGGGGGGTTGTATTGGTAAGGTATTTTTTATGTATGATAAAGAAGCTTGTGTGCAGAGAAATATTAAAAATGAGAAGCAAAATAATGTTATGGTTTTTGTATACACCACCATTTTCACAATCCAGGAAACGTAATATATAGATTATATGTCCTTCACATAATTAACGATGATTCAGTATTGGATGCTTGATGTATTAGGTTAGATTATTACAGCTTGTTGTTCTTTAATCCAATTTTATAGAGCAGGTTGTTTTTGTTGCGAGAATTTACATCGTTTTATTTTCCGGAAGTATGTGTGTGATTAAGGGGAGTTAATGCGTGATGGGAGGTAACTAGCTGATTTCTATAACTAAATTTATTATTCCAATGTACATTAAACGGTGTCTCAATTGAGTCCCTTACATATATGGTTATAAACAGTTTCTAAATTTAAGTATCCTATCTTTAAATTACAGTCTACTCTATCAAGAAGTACTAAAGGTATCCATATTAGGATGATTACACTCTATCATAGAGCGCCACCACTGAATATTCGACATGAAGAGTCAGATCTCCAAATCAATGATCTTTGTAAATGTAGTCTACCCACAGAACCTGGCAGGGTTTTATTAGAACCACGTCTATATACAACCCCTGGTAAGCTCTGGGTCAGCGCATGTTTGATTGCACGGCAAAGTTAAATATCTCTAGGGTAGACCAGAGAGCAATTTTCACTTACAATGTCATTAATCTGTCTATCAAGTCATACATGTATGTATAACTCATATACCACTTGTACATAATTCATTGTACTCAACATATAGGTTATATAGCTCTTTTATGTTATGTATGGCACTCCATACATACAACAACATTTGCACAAATAATTCAGTGTTTAAAGTTTACATATAATTATATAGTGATATAATGTAGTCTAAGTAATTGAAGGCAATTATACTAAAAGTAGGTGTACATGGGGATATTTCTAGGGTAAAAGGTTCTAGATAGATGTCACTAATTGTGTTAAGATAGATATCACTAATTGTGTTAAGATAGGGTGGATCATTGAGTGTGGAGTTATGGTGTAAGGTGTGCCCTTGAGGTGTGTTACTAGAAGTGGTGATGGGTTCAAGTCTAAAGTTGCTATATATTGGGTTTAAAGTTTTGGAAGGAGTGTCGGAAGAGGTGCTGGCATGACGCGAACACTTCTGATTTTTTTATTAAGGAGGTTATGGTTTGAGAAGATAATGGTATGGGTCTCTAGTAGACAGAGGTTACAAAATTTATTAGGTGGTGTGTACGATGTCGCCTTACCTATCACTTCCCATTTAAGTGTATAAGATCTATTTTTAGTTTTTATATAGTGTATGTAGCTAGATAGTGAAGTGGAGTTGGCTAGACTGTGTTTTTTGAAAGAGTGGAGGTGCGAATTGTATCTGGTTTTGAAGCAGTTTGAAGTAGAGCCTATATATGTTTCAGAAGAGTTGCTAGTTGTGACGGTGCATGAGTATATGATATCCTTGATTAAGCATGTTTTATCTAAAGGGCAGGTTCTATTAGATCTAGAGTTACAATTATTCTGGGTGTTAGTCTGCCGGTTATTATGTTGTGTAGAAGTCTGGATGGTAGCTGTAGGATTATGGTTATGGGGGTTGCCGTTCCCAGCGTTATTGCTTACACTAGTGCTAATACTATTATTACTATTGTTATCAGGGTTAGTTGATATAATGTTATTTTGAAGGTTTACCGCCTGTTGTGATTTAGTTTGTTGGATGTAAGAATTAATTTTTCTTTTATTGCTACTAGCTATGTGGTATGCTATGTTAGGCGTAGTAGAGTATGAGATTTTAATAGTGTTTTTGTTTAAAAGGCTATGGTACTTGTGGCCGGTTTGGAAGTTTTTATCCAGTAGTGAGAAGAAAGCACTTGGTAGGTTGGTGGAGACGTTTAGATTGAAAGGAGGGTTGAAAAATGTATTATTTCTTCTTCTATTTTTGTTTTTTATGTCTGGTGAGTTGTTTCCTTTTATGGTACTATGGTAACTTCTGTGGTGTGGGTTACGTTTGTTGGCATCCTTCGTATTAGTGTGTGTGTGGTTGCTATTCTTATTACTAAATTTCCTCATGGACATATTGTGCGAAATAATGTTGTAGCTATGTGTTTTTGTAGGTAGGAACTCGATCTCTATATTATGGCCTGATCTAGCTAATGCCTGATTATAATATTGCGAGTTTTTGCTAAATATGTTTACGTCATAGGATAGATTAGAGATTCTATTGGATACTCCCTTAGAGATAGAGTTTAATATTGATCTAGGGTGGTTAGACTTGGTATCTACGTAAATCAGTTTTTCGTTAGGTTTATGGAAAGGTGTATCTATCTTTGAGTCTAGGTAGAGGGTGGCGTCTAGGAAGTTAACGTTTTTAATGTTTTTGTCTATGGCGATACTAAGGTTATAGTTTTTGAATGTCTTGTGTAATAGTTTTCTAGTCCTTTCTATATTGAATTTTTTATAGTCTATAAGTAGAAGTGCATCGTCGCGGTAGAAACCACCGTTGAGGTGTGGAAGGTCCTTATGGATTTCGTTAAGTAAATATAGGCCGACCAAATCAGTGACCTGCGCCGAGTCACTAGATCCCATGGTTATGTCGAAGTTGTTTTGCGTATCCTTGCGGGTCCATAATTGGTCTTCAAGGGTGATTATGGTTTTACGGGCTGCAAGTATGACATCAATCTCGGGTCTAGTCAGGTCACTATTGTCCATGGCCATGATTAGTGCCTTATTTAATAGGATAGGGGAAATAGAGGTGTAGTATGAATTGATATCAAATTGAATACATTTGTTATCCTTGTTATCCTTGATATCTTTGAACTATTCAATAACTTCACCCGTATTTCCCCATTGTTTAAGGTATATCTTGTGTTTAATCTGTGGGATGATTTTATCTAAAATGTTCTTACTGATAATGCCAATGTCAGACTTGGAAGGGCAGATAAGTCTAATCGAGGGGTTACTAATGAAGTCCTCCTTATGGTCCTTCAGAGAGAATCTAGGGGGGGGGGGTATATGGTTGTGTATGTCTCTGAAGTCCTAGTTTGGACACTATATTATAGCCTTCCATATTAATATCTTCCAAGTTTTTCATAGTAGTTTTCTTGTAGCTTTTATGCAGTTCATTATATATAAACTTTCTATATGTATTATAATCTAGGCTGTATATGTTATTAGTTTTGTCCGCATGTACAATAATTTTATTACTAGTTTTGAATTCATTAATAGAGGTGTTAAGTTTGTTTAAGGTGTTGTTTTTATTACGGTCTTTTTGTCTTTAATGTTCTTAACTAGTTTTATTAGGTCATTTTCGAAGGAGTTTAGTAGTGTGTTGTGAGGGGGGCTTCTAAAGGTTTTAAACCGAAGGAGTCGAATTTGTTAGTATTATTAACCTTGTTAGGGCGGTGGATTGGCAGTATCGGTAGAGGGTCGGACGCCATACTTTGATGCAAAGAGTTACGTCCCTTTACGATCTGAGTTCAAATCCCGCCGAGGTTAACTTTGCCTTTCATCCTTACGGGGTCGATAAAATAAAGTACCAGTAATGTACTGGGTAATTGCTGGCCTTGTGCCAAAAGTAGAAACAATTATTAACCTTGTTAGATTTGTTTTTATCATAATGGAATGTCCCCCATCTCACTCTATTGATAAAGGAGTTTACACTGGCGATCAATAATTTCTCATATGTATTATTGGATAGTATTGGTATGTTCTTGGTTGACATAGGGAGTTGGTCTTTGATCAGCATACTGGTAATTTATTGTATGTCAGCTCAACAGTATGGAGCAGTTATTAGTATTAAGGATACTATTTATGGTTATGTATATACTAAAACTTTTTATAGTTATATATATTTTAAACCCTAAACAGTGAAAGACAGTAATTTATTACTACCTTATTACCAGTAAGATAAATAGCTCAATGTAATAACATCAGTTGTTCTACAGAGCAGTTATATAGAAATCACATGAATCAAAGTTCTGTTCAAACCATTTAACATATATATGTATATATATATATACGAGAGAAAGGAAAATCAGTGCGGCTCAGTACCCTCTACATGTAAATATCTTGGGGCCGCGTTCAAAAGTGTTGGAAGTCAATAGATTGTGTTAAGTGCAAGAAATCCAGGAATTGGTAGAGTAAGGCGCCAACTTTAGCATTCAGTAATCAAAAGAAGGGCGGTTGTTGTAAATATATATATATATATATATATGAAAGCTGCCCCCTCGTTATCGAGTATGGCCATTGCACGATCGTGCAATGCTTGTGCGTGAAGATATTTTTTAAAGTGAGGAAAGATTGTGCACTGAGCCAATCCCACTCTCTGAGCGACAGTAGCTATAACCCGAAAAGAAGAGAAAATCAACATCATCGGTAACTACTGAGCCGCAGGTTCTATATCGGAGTTATCCCAGTTTACTGAGTTGCATTCTCCTAGAAAATGCCCTGACAAAGACTAGGGGTCCTTACTCCCAGTGGTTTAACCGCGTGGTACATGTGTATATACATATTTACACACTTTCGGATGGCCGTTGACTCTTATGAGTTCTTCCGCCCTTTGTCAGGTTTTGCTTGAGGGTGACCAAAATCACCCTCCCCACCAAATTGATGGAGTTGCCGGGTTAATCGCCGACGACCCGACGACCCGACCATGCGACAGGTTGTACTGGGTTACATGTTACCAGTAGCACTCAAGAGTGACCCGACATATATATATATATATATGTGTGTGTGTGTGTGTGTGTGTATATATATAAATGAGCGGAACAAGCAAACATTAAACAATCTTTTAAATAAATTAAAATACGATTTAAATATTCACCTGTTCTAGTGCTGTGATCGACGGTTTTGCTTATCAAAAGATTGGAAATTCAGAGAATTTCCAATGGAAAGAATCAGCTCTTCCAAACTACGAGACATAAAGCCTCGTAGTTAGTAAATATATCGCTTTCTGTCCGGTGCATGAGGTCAGGCCGTTAAAGTGATCCACACACAAATAGGCCGTAAGAAAAAGCGGGAATTATAGACATGTTGGTATTTCATGTTACTAGAAATAGCAGCACCATACAACATTTTTTCTCTACATAGAAGGAGAATACATATAAATGATATAAATAATCCAGTAGGTACTAAGTACCCCCGGAAATATACATGGTGGCTATAACAGTTGTTATTCAATGGTACTAATTTGAGATACCAGAACTATAAAAATGAGCGGAACAAGCAAACATTAAACAATCTTTTAAATAAATTAAAATACGACTTAAATATTCACCTGTTCTAGTGGTGTTACCGACGGTTTCGCTTATCAAAAGATTGGAAATTCAGAGAATTTCCAATGGGAAGAATCAGTTCTTCAGACAGCTATTTCCAAACCACGAGGCATAACGTCTCGTAGTTAGTAAATATATCGCTTTCTGTCGGGTGCATGAGGTCAGGCCGTTAAAGTGACCCACACATAAATAGGCCGTAAGGAAAAGCAGGAATTATAGACTTGTTGATATTTCATGTTACTAGAAATAGCAGCACCATACAACATTATATATATTTATAGGGAATGTAACGTCGATATACAGTAGGTTCACCAAACTGAGCAATTGATGCGTAGTTTCCAGTATGTATAGAGGTGTAGAACAAAGCAGAATGTAATAATAATAAAAAGGACGATATGTTATATCTTCATTACGTTTATTGAGTAGTGACGTGCGTTTCGTTATTGATTAGCACTGATCAATATCGAAACACGCGTCACAACTCAACTGAATGTAATGAAGATATAATATATCGTCCTTTTTATCATTATATATATATAAATATAGATAGAGTGATAAATAGATAGATAGATAGATAGATAGATAGATAGATAGATAGATAGGTAGATATGTTTCTTTATTAGCCACAGCGGCACAAAAGAAGGGGACAAATACAAAGGGGGAAGTTTACATACAATAAAAACGTGTAAAATATAATGACAAATGCAATTTAAAAAATTAGTCGATTTTCCCCAATAAGGGGAGACAGTTCATATGGGTAAAACATACCCCCCCCCCAAAAAAAAAAATGTGCAACCCTCATCTCCAGGAGTACGAAGAGTTTGTACCCCTTTCCTCTCTTCCTCTTTTTCCTCAACCTACAGGCTGATATAGAGAGAAGGCCCATTCACTCGGGCCATTCTCGCCACTTTCACCCACCTTTCATAAAACTTGCTGGGGTACAGCACCTCTCTCTCCATCCTGATTCTTCTTACAAAGTGGTATTTGAAAAAAAGAATCAGTTGTTGGCCGGAGAGAAAGGTGTCTGACCTCAGCCCTTTCAACCTTGTCCACAATACAACCTCTTTCGCCATAGCTATCACACAAAGGAAAACCGCCTCTCCTTCGTTTTTGAAGGAGGGTGGCGGTTTGATCATGACAATGGACTCGGTGGTCAACCGGATTTGTCCAACCCGCGACAATAGTCGTTCTACATAGCCCCACAGGTCAGTGATACCTGGACAGTGTATGAATGCGTGAGCGACGGTTTCTTCGTCTCGCACGCACCTCGGACAGATCTTTTTTGCAGGGTCCCTGCCCGGGCGCCCATGTCTGTAGAGCTTGTCTCGAACTGGTAGAGCTCCTCGGTAGCACTGCCAGGCCAGGGACTTTTGGATGTTGTCCATCGGTCCCGGGCGGAAGGTCCTACTGAACAGACTGGCCAGTTCATCTTCCTCTACACCTAGAGTTTCACCGAGCGCGTCGTCGCACTTGCTGCGGATCAACCCTCTATAGAATGACGAAGTGGAGACTCCACTGATCACCGGATCCGCCTGCCAGAGGGCTGTGAGCGCCTGAGCACATTCGATGTGCCAGTCGTCCATTTTCCTCGGTCTTTGCTTGACCCAGGACTGCAGCTCGGTCAGCTAGATGAGTCGTGGGAAGGCTCGCCTCACGAACGGGACCCACACCGGTTGTCCGGTGAGGAATACGTAGAGATGCCGCAGCCTGAGCGCGTGTTTGCGCATCGTCAACCACGGCATCCCCAGCCCCCCGTTAGAAGGGTGTTGGCAGCAGATGGATCTTCTCACCAAAGGAGCCCGCCACTTCCAAAGGAATTGAAAGAGCGCGCGCTCCATTTTGGTGAACGTTTTGGCTGGACAAGGCACGACGGTCAAGCGGTAGTAGATGGCGGACGCTATAAAAGTGTTCGCCACCTCCGCTCGACCTTTCAAGGATAGTTTGCACTCGGCCCACTTCTGGGTGAGTGCAAACACCTTGGCCGTCACTTCGTTCCAGTTCTTCTCCATCTGGAGGTCCGGACCGAACCAGATCCCGAGCATATTTACCGGTCCTTCCGTCCAGCATCGGTTTGCTTCTCGACGATCCGAGTTGAAAACCGATGGACTTGTCCCGGTTCAGCTTCGCTCCTGTGAAACTTTCGTATTCCTTCAGTAAGGTGCCGACTTCCTCGATTTGCGAGGCGGTCAACACCAGTACTGTAACTTCGTCGACCTAGGCCGACGCCGCTTTCCGCAGTCCCGGTTCCAGAGAGAGCCCTGCAATAGCTCCAACTTCCGCAGTAGTGGCCCGAGAGTCAGTACGTACAGAAGGGAGGAGAGAGGGCATCTCTGTCGAATGGATCGCATAATATGGAACGGCTCCGAGAGGTAGCCGTTCACCTTGACCCTTGAGCAGATGTTGCTGTTGTGCATTGCAGCAATCCAGCCCCTGAACACGGGTCCGAAGCCTGCCGCCTCGAGCACCGCATCCAGGTAACGATGGTCAACCCTATCGAAAGCCTTAGACTGATCCAAGTTGATCAGGGCCCCACCGAAGCCGGGTTTACACCCACCCTCTCTATGATGTATCGCATGAGGTGGAGGTTGTCGTGTATGGACCTTGTCGGGATTGCGCATGTCTGCGCTTCTCCCACCGGGTTGCCGACAACAAGCGCCAGCCTCTTTGCCAACACCTTGGCCAAAATCTGTAACTTTGTGTTTAGCAGAGTAAATGGGCCGGAAGTTGCCTATGTCATCCCCCTTATTCTCGTCCTTCCTGACTAGTGTGACTACGCCCCCGGTCACAGAATTGGGAATGCTCCCGTTCTGTTGCCAGTTGCAGTAAACCGCTTCCAGGAGACCGGAGAATAAGTCCGGCATTGCTACGTAAAATTCGTAGGGTAGACCCTCGAGACCTGGAGATTTGCGTTTGCCGCATTGGCTCAGCGCGTCCCCTTTCTCAGCGGCTGAAATCGGCTTTTCGCAGAAATTTGCCTCGCTGTCCGAGAGTCGCGGTAGGCCGTCGAGGTATGGACCGAAATCCATAGCCCCTCCCGGCGCGCTGCCCCGCCCGAACAGTTGAACAAAGTGCCGCTGAAAGGGCGCACACGTCTGCTTCGGACCACGTATCACGCGTCCGTTTTGGTCCTACAAAGACCGAATCGTGGACTTGTTGCCACTTTTTGCCTCCGTCACTTGGGCACAGATAACAGCTTTGGCTCCCTCGTTTCACAGAGCACGTATTTTGTTTTTGACAACGCAGCCCTCGTTCTTTGCGTCGAAGAACTGGTCCAAGGCCGTTCTCGTTGCTAGCACGCTGGCTACGTTGCCGCTTCGAATTGCCTCTTCTACTTTATCTACCAGTTCCTTCTCGGTTCTATTTCTATCTAACGCTAATTCTTTACTAAAATCTAACGAGTCTAATCTAACTGCCCTCTTGAGAGAGCACCACCATCTGTTGTTGGCCACTGTCAAGTGCTGTTTAACTAAAGTACTAATCCGTCTACTGTAGGCTTTGCTTGTCGGTAACGACAATTTCAGCTTCCAGTAGCCGGGTCCTTGTCTATGTGTTCTATCAAGGTTGGCCATGCAGGTCACTAGTTTGTGATCTGAATAGGCAACCATGAACATTTGTGGTCCGCTTAACATGTCCCTATCCTTTTTTATAACTAGAACCCTATCTAGGTACGATCTAGATGTTCCGCTGAGATTAGTCCACGTCCACAGTGACACAGTCGGAAAATCTAGTCGATATCTATCGGCCAGCTCAAATCGGTCGATTAACTGCTTGAGGCAGTTACACCCACCTTTATCGGGACATGCTCCCACATTATACCAACGTGCATCTAGGATTCCATTCCAGTCCCCAACTAAAAGCAAGCAGCGGGACGTTCCCAGAAAAGTCTCTAGACGTTTGAAGAAGTCTGGCCGCGGTATCCGGGATGGGGCATATACAGCCACCAGCCTGAAGGCTCCACCTTCACTACCGTCAACGTCTAGGACCACCAGTGGACCCTCCGGGTCTAGATGTACCGTCTGTGTTACGAGGCCCAGGTATTTTCGCAGCAAAACGGCAACCCCGCCCCCACCCCCACTCCCGGCCGACAGAGAGATGCGTAGATCTTAAAGTCATCGAAGATGGAGGCTAGCTGTCGCTCGCTGTGGATCCTGGACTCGCAAATGGCTACTACATCCATACTGTGCGACTTGAGGTCGTTTAAGAGTTTGCCCTGTTTCCAGGGCATCCCCAGGCCGCGTACATCACACATCCAACTCTTATATTGGCCATGTTGGTGCTGAAAAGTTAAGAGGAAAAGAAATCACTCACTCCTCGTCTCCTGTGGACCAGCCTGCACGATTTCCCTGGGCGTGTTTGAGGGGTTGTCTGGGTGGGTGATGGTTTCCGGTGGGGTGGGAACGGAGATGTTTGGTGGGGTGGGGTCTGGTGGGATGGGGGTGTCTGGGGTGGGGAGACATTTGAGAAGGACGCGGTTAAGTGGTTTCACGCAGGAATTCCCCACATCCTTTTCAAATGTTTCTTTTAGGGACCTATAAGTTTGTATAGGGACCCTAATCAGTTTAGGTTCAGTTTTTTATTATTTTTAATAGAGTGGGTGAAAGTTTTCCCTTCGGTTTTCACCGAAGGATTGTCGTGATGGTTTCCATTAGTGTTTTGTTTTCAGTGTTTATGTAAGTGTAAGTGTAATTTTCTTGTGTTGTGTTTGTTTTTGTCTGTAGTTCTTGTGTGTGCTTTCGTTTTGTTGTAGGTATTTTGTTTTCAGGAGGTGGGGGTTTTGTTTGTAATGTTTTTGTTGTTTGTGTTGGTGGTTGTATGTTTGTGGTAGTGTTTGCTGTTTTTTTGCTTTTGTGATGTCTTTTCTTTCTTTTCGAACGATGGGGTTCTCCCTTGTCTTCACTGGGTGATGGCGAGATAGCCTCATCTGTTGTATCGTCTGTGTGATTGGGGAGGGGTATGTCTTGGGGAGCTGTTGTGTCTGTATGTGATTTTGCAGTGGTTTTAGGTGGAGTGGGTTTGGGTGGGACTGTGCTAGTTGTGGTTATTTGTGTGTGTTGTTGTTGTTGTGGTGGTGTTGGTGGCTGTGTTGTTTTGATGGGTGTCGGCAGAAGAGTCTTTTTTTACTCATTAATTTAGGACAGGAAGCCCTCAGGTGACCCCTGCTAAAGCAATGGTAACATGAAGGCCGCCTACCCTCAACCGAAAAGTTTATGTAGGTGAGTCCATCCAGGAGTACACGTTGTGGGATCATAGCTATTCGCTCTGGGCTCATTTGCACCAGAACTTCAACGCTAGTCCCATTGAATACATCTCTAGGGGACTTTCCTACTGACAGTATTTTGTCTTCATCAAAATTGATGAAGCCGCACATTATCCACCATATGTTCACCTTTGGTGTGACACTCGTGATTTTAATCTTTTGTGTCCCTTTTCCCATGTATGTAGGGAAAAAGGTATACAGGTTGGATACAATTGGCGACACAGAGTAATTTTGGGCCGTCAATTGATCCTTCATGAGTACCGAAATACTCCCAAAGAGTTTGCTTCTTTGAATGAATGAAATATCATTCATTGAATTTTTGAAAACCATTTCAATTTCTTTCTGTGACAATTGGACTGCTTTTCGGGTAGAATTGGAAACTGTCCTAAAAACTATCATTTTGAGAGCAGTTTCCTTGCGAATTTCTATCGGAGAATTGATGCTGAAAGCACCATTCTTTTCGAAAGTGACATATCTCCTAGCGTCCTTTAAAAGTTGTTCGGCATTTGTTATGTCAAGATATGTCAGTTCCTCCTTTTTCTGAACTGTCTGTGCAAAGGAGATTTTGGTTTCTTTGTGGAATTATCCGTGTTGGTGGTGTTGTCATTATTGTTGTTATTGTTGTTGTCACTGATGTTGATATTATTCCTATTTTCCTTGTTGTTGGTGTTGTTGTTGTCTTTGATGCTGGTGTTATTGGTGTTGTCTTTATTTTTTTCTTTGTTGTTGTTGTCATTGTGGTATTTATCATCATTATTGGTGTTGTTATTTTTGTTGTCATTGTACTGTTTGGTGTCATTTGTGTTGTTTAGATATGAATTTCATTTCGTCTTTCCATCTCCATAGTATCTGGGGAAGAAGACGATGTTGACTGCGAGCTATGTAGTCTTACCGACTCTCCACCACCATTATCGTCGAACGCAGCGTTCATAACGTAATCTAACTTCTTACGATATTTTTTTTCTAAAATTCGATGGAGAAAAAATGTTTCAAACGAATATTTCGCCCCTGTAAGGGCGAAAATGGGTTTCCCCACCACCTGAAGGTCCAGATGGGGGGTGGGGGTCAAGTTACACGATAATATAAATTTTAACTGAAAACCCATGTTTTTTCTTACATAAAATAACGGAAACATCTCCGCGAAGTTACACACGTCTGGTAGAGAGAGGGATAGATAGATAGATAGATAGATAGATAGATAGATAGATAGATAGATAGATAGATATGTTTCTTTTATTTGCCACCAGGGCATCAAAAGTGGGACAAGTACAAGGGGGGGAGTTTACACAAAAAGGCGTCCTCAATAAATAGGAGGCAATAACAATATATAAAAATAATATATAACAAAAAATAAAATTTATAACAAAATCCTCAATAGAGAGGAGGCACACACCCCCGAAAAAAGTGTGAAACCCTTTTCCTCAGGAGCACAGAGAGGGGGTGCTCCCTCGTTCCTTCCTCTTTTCCACCTACAGGCTTATGTAAAGAGAAGGCCCATTCACACAGGCCATTCTCGCCACTCTCACCCACCTTTCATAAAAACGACTGGGTGGAGCACCTCTCTCTCCATCCTGATCCTTCTTCCGAAATGATATCGGAAGAAACGGACCAGTTGTTGGCCAGAGAGAAAGGTGCCTGACCTCAGTCCTTTCAGACGCGTCCACCATACAACTTCTTTCACCATGGCTATTACGCACAGAAACACCGCCTCTCCTTCATCTTTGAAGGGGGGAGGCGGCTTGATCATTACAATAGACTCGGTGATCAACCGGATCGGTCCCACCCTTGACAGCAGTTGTTCGACATAGCCCCACAGATCGGCTACGCCTGAGCAGTGTACCAATGCGTGTGCAACGGTTTCCTCGTCGCACACGCATCTGGGACAGATCTTTTTGGCGGGGTCCCTACCCGGGCGCCCGTGTCTGTAGAGCTTTTCTCGAACGGGTAGAGCCCCGCGGTAGCACTGCCAGGCCAGGGACTTCTGGAAGTTGTCCATAGGTCCCGGGCTGAATGTCCTACCGAACAGGCTGGCCAGTTCGTCCTCCTCCATGTCTAGGGCTTCTCCGAGGGCGTCGTCGCCCCTGCTGCGTACCAGCCCTCTATAGAATGTTGCGGTGGAGTCTCCACTGATAACCGGATCCGCCTGCCAGAGGGCGGTGAGCGCCTGGGCACACTCAGTGTGCCAGGCGCCCAGTTTTCTCGGTCTTTGCTTGACCCAGGATTGCAGCTCGGTGAGTGAGACGAGTCTGGGAAAGGTTCGTCTCACAAACGAGGCCCACACCGGTTGACCGGTGAGGAATACGTAGAGGTGCCGTAGCCTTAATGCGTGTTTACGCATCATTAGCCACGGCATCCCCAGCCCTCCTTTCGAAGGGTGTTGACAGCAGATGGATCTCCTCACCATAGGAGCCCGCCTCTTCCAAAGGAATTGGAAGAGCACGCGCTCCATCTTGGTGAGGGTTTCCCTTGGGCAGGGCACTACGGTCAGGCGGTAGTAGATGACGGACGCTATATAGGTGTTCGCCACCTCCACCCGACCTTTCAGGGATAGTTTGCAACTGGCCCACTTCTGGGTCAGTGCAAACAAACTGTTCGTAACCTCCGCCCAGTTTTTCTCCACCTGGAGGTCCGGTCCGAACCAGACCCCGCGCAACTTCACCGGGCCCTCCGTCCAGCGTCCGACGACGCCATCGGAGGGCATCGGTCTGCCCCTCCACGTGCCGAGTTGCAAACCGATCGACTTGTCCCGGTTCAGCTTAGCCCCTGTGAACCTTTCGTACTCCTCCAGTAAGGTGCCGACCGCCTCGATTTCGGAGGCCGTCGACACCATCACTGTATCGTCATCGGCGTAGGCCGACACCGCTTTCCGCAATTCCGGTTCCAAAGGGATGCCCTGCAACAACTACAACGTCCGCAGTAGTGGCTCGAGAGTCAACACATACAGAAGGGAGGAGAGAGGGCACACTTGCCGGATGGACCGCGCGATTTTGAACGGCTCCGAGAGGTAGCCGTTCACCTTGACCCTAGAGCAGATGCAGTCGCTGTGCATAGCAGTGATCCAGACCCTGAAAACGGGTCCGAAGCCTGCCGCCGCTAGCACCGCATCCAGGTAACCATGGTCAACCCTATCGAACGCCTTAGATTGATCCAAGTTGATCAGAGCCCCACCAAAGCAGGGTTCGTTCCCAACCCTCTCTATGATGTATCGCACGAGG
The DNA here is from genome assembly GCA_964016885.1 of Eledone cirrhosa. NCBI lineage: Eukaryota > Metazoa > Mollusca > Cephalopoda > Octopoda > Eledonidae > Eledone > Eledone cirrhosa. The sequence goes on from OZ024743.1 coordinate 217,800,929, forward strand.
TGGAGGTTGTCATGGATGGACCTGGACGGGATAGCGCATGTCTGCGCATCTCCCACCAGGTTGCCCACGACAAGCGCCAACCTCTTTGCTAGCACCTTGGCCAAAATTTGTAACTCTGTATTTAGCAGAGTTATGGGCCTGAAGTTACTTATTTCATCCCCCTTGTTCTCGTCCTTCCTCACTAGCGTGACTACGCCCTTGGTCACAGTACAGGGAATTCTCCCGTTCTGTTGCCAGTTGCAGTAGACCGCCTCGAGGAGATCGGGGAACAAGTCCGGCATAGCTAGATATAATTCGTAAGGAAGACCATCGAGACCCGGGGATTTGCGTTTGCCGCATTGGCTCAGTACGTCCTCTATCTCAGCGGCCGAAATCGGCTCCTCGCAGGACTTCGCCTCCCTGTCTGAGAGACGGGGCAGGCCGTCGAGGTATGGACCGAAGTCCACATTCCCAACCGGCTCCCCGCCCCTCCCGAACAGTCGGGCAAAGTACCTTTGAAAGGCCTCACACATCTGCTTAGGCTCAAGAATCGCCCGTCCATCCAGGTCTCGCAAAGACCGGATGGTGGATTTAGTTCCATTGTTGGCCTCTGTCACACGGGCCCAGCTAACAGCTTTGGTCCCCTCGTTCCCTAGAGCACGTATTGTACTCCGGACAACGCAACCTTCGTGCTTCGCGTCGAAAAACTAGCTCAAAGCCGTTCTCGACGCTAGCACTCTGGCCACGTCGCCGCTTCTAATTGCCTCTTCTACTCTATCTATTAGCTCCATTTCCTTCCTATTCCTATCCGCAGCTAGAACCTTACTAAATTCTATCGAGACTACTCTAATCTCTCTCTTTAGAGATACCCACCACCTGCTGTTGACGATCGCTCCAGTCAACCGTTCCTTAACTAACGTACTAATCCGATCCCTGTAAGCTCCACTTGCCGGCAAGGACAAGTTGAGCTTCCAGTAACCGGGGCCCTGTCTATGCGTTCTATCAAGGTTGACCATGCAGGTCACCAACTTGTGGTCTGAATAGCCAACCATGAGCATTTCTGGACAACTTAAAAAGTCCCTGTCCTTATTTCTAACTAAAAATCTATCTAGGTACGACCTAGATGATCCGCTGCGATTTGACCAAGACCAGGTTGGCACCGTCGGAAAATCTAGTCGAAATCTATCGGCCAGGTCAAATCGGCCGAGTAACCCCTTGAGGCTGTTGCACCCCTCTCTATCGGGACATGCCCCTGCATAGTCCCAACGAGCATCCAGGATACCATTCCAATCCCCCACTAAAAGCAGGGAACGGGACGTCCCTAGAAAAGACTCCAGACGCTACCAGCCTAAAGGCTCTACCTTCACCACTGCCAAGGTCCAGCGCCACCAGTCGACCCCCTGGGTCCAAGTGAACTATCTGTGTTGCAAGGCCCATATGTTTTTGCAGCAGAACGACAACCCCACCCCCACCTCCGGGCTGACAGAGAGATGCGTGCATCTCAAAGTCGTCAAAGGTGGGGGCTAGCTGCCGCATGTTGCTGATCCGGGCCTCGCAGATAACCATCACATTTATAGATTGTGACCCGAGGTCATTTAGAAGCATTGCTTGCTTCCAAGATGAGCCCAGGCCACGCGCATTTAGACACCCTACTCTTAGCACAGCCATGTTGGTGGTAAAGAGAAAAGGCACTTACCTCTCTGCGTCCCGGGAAACGGGCCGCTCAATTTCCATGCTGGTTGGGGATGGGTTGTTGGGTGGGATGGTGGTTTGTGGAAGTGAAGGGGCATCGGTGTGTTGTGGGGTTGGGATGTTTGTGGTTGAGTGGGTGTCTGGGTGGGGTGGGGGGTGAACTTTTTTAGGAGGACGTGGTTGATTGGTTTGGCGCAGGGGGGGGCCCACGTCCTCCGTGAAATTTATTTTCAGTGTATTGTACAAGTTCATTGGGACTTTTATCATTTTTAAATGAGGTAGTCCCACAGCAGTTATAAAGTTAGGCCCTTCAGTTTGGACCGAAGGGTTTGCTGAAATTGCTTTCCGTAATTCTTTGTTGTCTGTGTTCATGTATGTATATTGTAAGGTCTTTTTTGTGTAGCAGTTAGTGTTGTGTGACAGGGAGGGGTAGTTTGTGTTCTCTTGGGGGGGGGGGGGTTAAAGTTAACATGTGTGTCTGTGGTGCGTCTCCTCTTCTTTCTTTTTACTTGTTGGAAGGGATCTTTTTCGTCTTGCGACGAAAGGGGTTCGTCTTCTTTGTTGGGTGGGAGGGGTATGTTTTCTGGTAGTGTTTGCGGTGTGTGTGTTTTTGTATTTGTTTTGGGTGGGGAGGGATTGGGTGGGACAGTATTCTGTGTTATTTTTTCACGTGTTTGTTGTTGTTGTTGTTGTGGTGGTGGTGGTGGTGGTGGTGGTGGTGGTGCTGTTGTTGGTTTTTGTTGTTGTTGGGGTGGTTGTTTTTGTTGTTGGGGTGGTGTTGGTGTTGGTAGCAGTGTTTTTTTCTGTGTGAGCTGGGGACAGGCAGCCCTCAGGTGATCTCTATTGCCACAGAGGTAACAGGAGGGACGCCTACCCTCTACAATAATGTTGAGGTGGATACGGTCATCCAGCATGACGCGCTCGGGGATTTGGACGATGCGTTCTGGCCTTATTTGGGTCAGAACTTCGATGCTCGTTCCACTGAACGCGTCGCCGGATGCCTTTCCTATTGAAATGATGTTGTCCTCGTCTAAATTGAGGAAACCGGTTAGTAACCACCAGTAGTTTATATTTGGGGTGATGGTGGTTATCCATATCCTCTGGGGTTTTTTACCCATGTAGGTGGGGAAGAAGGTGTAGTGTGTGGACCGAATTGGCGACACAGAGTATTTTTTCGCCGCCAATTCGTCTTTCATCAATATGGATAAACTCCCATAGAGTTTATCCTTTTGTATAAAAGTGATGTCTCTCATCGCTTCTTTCAGTACTAACTGTATTTGAGCTTGAGATGGTTGTGCTGGTATTTTTGTTTTATTTAAAATTGTACGGAATACGACAGTCGTAATTCCGTCTGTTTTTTTAGTTCTGGAGGTGGATGTATAGAAAACGAACCGTTTTCGCCAAAAGATACATATTTCTTGGCTTTTTCCAGCATTTCTTTTGCTTTTGAAATATCTTCCAGCACATACGCGACTGATAATTTAGCCGTTTGTGCAAAAGATATTTTAATTTCGTTGTTGGTGTTTGTATTGTTTTGTTTCTCGTCGTTTGAGTTGTTTTCATCTTTGTTGTTGTTGTTGTCTTTCTCGTTTGGTGTGTGGATACTTGTGACATTTGTGTTGTTGTTGTTTTTGTTGTCTTTATTGTTGCTGGTGTTGTCGTTGTTGTTGTTGTTGTTTTCAATTTCTTGTATAGTTGTGGCTACATCTAGTGGTCGGTCAACAGGTGAAGACAATTCTTCCTCTCTCTGACCTCTGCCTTTGGCATCTGCTGCTGTGACAGTGGCAGGGGGAAGCTGTGAGTGTGACTTCCCCTTTCCTTCTTTGATTGATGGTGAAGATGCTTCAGCCATTTTTCTCAAAATAGGGTTTTTCGAAGTTTTTCGAAAGATAAAATGTTTACAATACTATTTCGCCCAAAGGCGCAGAATATTTTGAGAGACCGACCAGATCAAAATTTGACCTGGCAGTCCCTCTACAAAATGGTACAAAAATGAAAGTTAACAGTTTACAATTTCCGGGTGAATTTAAACAAAACTTACCGAGCGAGCTCAGCACATGTGTCCATCGTAAAGAGATAGATAGATAGATAGATAGATAGATAGATAGATAGATAGATAGATAAGGATTAAACCAGTTTTGATTTAGTAAAAACCATTATTTAACGGAACACGCGATACTTGGGATAGAAGAGTGTTACTATATTAGAAATTTTCCCTATATGAGTCTTGATGTTTAATGCGAAAGAAAGTGTGAATTAACTAACATTCCTGGAACTATATCGGGGAGAGTTGTCGGATGTGTATTGAATCGTTCTCATGAAATCGCTAGATAGCAGGAGGGTCAGCCATATCAAATATGGTTTTGGGAGAGGATTTACGGCATTTGATATCAAAATCTTCAGCGGAAGTGTTGGCATTTTCTCTGTCATATAATATTGCTTTCCCCCATAACCGTTGCACGACCTTCACTTTATCTAGTAGTAATCTAAATTATGTTTGGTCGGTGTCTATGTGTGTCTTTATGTGTTGGAGTTGTCAGAGTACCACTGAAGATGTTGATTTTTTTTTTGTAGCGTAGTGTATATTAGAGAACTTCTTTTATAGAGTAAAATAGCCCATTGAAATTCAAGTTATAATCACAATGAATCAAATCAATAAGAACTGACAAAACGCTCACATATGTGATCTTGTTGGTGTTCCTGACGGGGTCTAACTAGCAATGGCTTCAATTTACGACTAGCTCTACTGAGCCATGACGACTTAAATTTATGACGTAAGCTCGTAGCAATTCCAGTTACACACATTGCTTCCTCTACAATTAGTACTCCGACAATAATGTTAAACTCAAACAAAGTTGATTCATAATACAATGAGGGGTGTTTATAGGTTGCCGCTCAACAAGTCAGAAATATCAGCCTATCATCTCTCAAATTGTACTTCATCATATAAAATCATAATGCAAATCTACATAGTTCCTGATACACCATATCTGAACACAAAACGATGTGGTTAAGGCTGATGCATCTTTCATAATACGTCTGCTCGAGCAGAACTATCCTGGGGCTAAATAACAACATCACAAACATGATTTTCAAAGCTGGCTTACTGCTTCACTAGATGCAAGATAAAAACATATCGTATAAAATCATATAGTGAAAATGAAGGAAACCGGAAATGATTTTAATATATACGACCTAGCAGTATATATAATCGATTTACCACTGAACAGCTAACAATGTTTTTGTTGTTTTGAAATGCTAATCTTACACATTCTACATATAGAAATATTGCCAGTAACATATACCCTAATTATACATTTAAACATAAACACGCAGATGTGCGTATGTCTCAGTGTGTATGCGTATGTCTGTGCACGTATGTGCCTGTGTATGTGTTTGTGTTTCTGTGTATCTGAATAAGACTATATAAATATACCAATAAATGTGTATCATAGTTTCATATATGTTAAAGTGGATATCTACATGATTATATACATATATATTTATTTTAGTATACTTCTGAAGTACTGTTTTGCTGTATAAAATATCTCACTTTCGTGCGTGATAGGAGCTTTTAAGCCAATGTGGTGCACTATCTATTAAGTGGAATGGCCTGAATTCTGCAGTACTCCGGGATAATGGCATAATTTGCACAAACTTAAAACGTTGATTTCTAGAAGTGTATGCAAGACAACATGTTTAATAGAGTAACATAGCCCATTCAAATTCAAGTTATAATCACAATGAAACAAATTAATGAGAAGTAACAAAATACTCACAAGTGTGACTATGTTGGTGTTGCTGACGGGGTCTAACTAGCAATGGCTACAATTTACGACTAGCTCTACTGAGCCATGATGACTTAAAGTTATGAAGCAAGGCAAAAATGACGGCAATGTTCAATTGACTGGCGGGTTCGATTCTGAGGACTTTCAAGTCAAGAGACCCGGACACTATGTTGGTTCTCTGGAGGAGTTTTGTCCTCACCCGACTTGACTATTGCTCTCAGTTCTGCTCACCCCACAGTATCAAACTAACTACAGAACTTGAAGTAATCCAACGAAACTACACCAAGAGGATTGCCTCTAAGAAAGAGATGAGCTACTGGGAGAGGATGAAAAACTAAAACTTTACTCCATGGAGTGACGATGTGAGAGATACGTAGTGACATATGTATGGAAGATCCTGGAAGGGTTGGCACCAAACTTCGGCATTGAGGGCAGGAACAACCCACGAATAGGACGCTACTTTATCGTGCCAAATATCCCATCTGTTGCATCAAGAATAAGGGCCACATATTGCAATAACATGGGATTCAAGGAATCCCAGATTTTTAATAACCCGCAAAAAAATCTGAGACATCTACATGTAGATGTTTTGAAGAGACATGTCGACATTTTACTAACCAAGATCCTGGATGAACCTACAGCGCGAGGCGAAGCGCAAATAAGTTTGTTTTTTTGCATCAAAGGTTTACCAGGGAAGGCTGGCTGTAGAAATTGTAGCATCAATGGCGGTGCCCCAGCATCGCATCAGCATATAAGCTGGAACACGTAATAGAGTATATATATATATATATATATATATATATTCTTATATTTAGAGATTACTGTGTACTAACCTGAGGACAACCAACCTCAGGTTTCATTCTACAGTGGTATCTTTCAATTGCATTGTTACGTAAGCCAAGCTCAATATGGCGTACATTCGTTTGGTAGCGAAATTAATTAAATGATAAATTCTCATTCGGCACATAGACATATAAATACACACACAACACAATTTTTGCATCAATTTTGTTTAATATTTTTCGAATATTTATATATGTAGCTAGACGTGTAAATATATTGCTGGTCTTTGGAAGCATAGGGAGTATTTGAAATGTGAAATTTAAACACCATAGCAATGGTTTCTGATTTAGGCACAACGCATTACTGGTACTTTATTTTATTGAACTGCATGGATGAATGACAAAGCTAACCTCGGCGGGATTTGAACGCAGATTGTAAAGTGCCGTAACTCTATACCGCTAAGCATATTGTCCGACGCTCTATCTATACTGTCAAACCAGCGCCCATAATAATAGTCAGTCACTATAAATAATAGTTGAGAAAATCTGGTAAAGCACTAGTGCGAACGGCATACATTCTACAATATATAATAATATTAATATATTACTCAATGTTAAGTAACGTTTATCCTCAACAGTTCAACAACTTAACCGGTAACCGCATGTGGCTAATTATTGTTGTTACTAAATGAATTTATCTTCAATATTAGTATAGAACTTCCACATAGAAGGCTATAAAATATACGGTATGTGATCGGTAATGTCACCTGCATATTGATATTTTGGGAACCTTGTAAAGTTGGGTGTACTTTGTAACATTACGATGGAACGCTAGCGTTCTAGTAGTAACTTTTAAAATTGTAAGAATGCATGCAATATTAGCATGACCTGGTACGTGATGATTTTTCGCAAAATATTTATTGCCCCTCAACATTTAAACATGGATTTTTACAGATCGTGAGGGGGAGAAAGGGAAGTGAGAGTAATGAAAGGAGAAAGATATAATGTAAAACGCGCAACTACATATCAGAAAGTGAAAATATGGTTAACATGTTTCATAGCGATAGAATAACAAAATTAACAATATCAAAGAAAACCCCCATATATGTTAACAGAAACCAAACGTAAATAATGAACACTGTGAGAGAAATTAAATGGAAGCACAGTTAGGTTTATAGAAGATCAAAGACATAAACCCTCACAACAACCCTAATAAAAGGAGAGAGGGAGAGAGAGAGAGAGAGAGAGAGAGTAACAGTAAAATCACAGGCACCCAACGCTGCAGCTCAGAATGAAATTTACTGGCGAGGAAAACAAGTGCAAAGAGAAATATAGGCCCTGTTTGAAATGTGTTTGTTCTATACGAAAATAGTCTAAAGGATGTAAGGAATATGCGAAATCACGATAAATCAACACAACATACGAATTTCGATTTCTCGTTTCGTTGTATTTTGCTTTTCCTTATCCCGTCACTGCACTTGCAAACATCTTGAATGTGTGCCTTGACCTTAACATTGTTTAATGAATCTGTAAGAAATCAATAGTATGAATGAGCAACTCTATTAAAATTACCTCCCGTGAAGCAGTTCAATACCTGAACCGAAGCGATGCAATTTCAGCATCAACCATAAATATTGGAAGAAAAAATTAATAACATATAGTTATTCTCTGGCATATGGCAAGATAGATAGATATGTGATAGAAAACCACAAAGATGCACACACACACAAACACACACATATATATATATATATATATATATATATATAGAGAGAGAGAGAGAGAGAGAGACTTCCAGCTATTGCAGGTAGTCATTTTCAGCTGAGTATTCTAGAGTAACGTGAAATGAAGTGTTTTGCTCAAGAATGCAACAGGCAATCCACTCCAGGAATCGAACCATGACACTATGATCGTATGTCCAACACATTTACCACTAGAATACGCGTCTTAACTGCTAGCTTGTAGATCGATAAATTTTGTGATAATTTTGTAATCTTCTAAGAAACGTTTTGGTTGTTCAGTAAAATTTTTCAGTGACAATATTTTTTTTTTAATACTGACCCGTGTAGTCGGTGTTTATCTGACTTTTGCGTTGAGCCTTGTGTATGAAAGACGTCATTCAGTAGTTATAAAGATGGTGGTATCTATCTTGGGTAAAATATTTTCGTTCGGGAGATAATTGAACTCGTGTGTATAATCCAAGTATAATTGTTGATTGTACAGTAATGTTCTTGGGGCACCTAGTTTCAGCTTGGTGTATTCAACTGTTTAAATTTAGGCATATTTATCAATTATTCGAGGTAGTATATATGTTACACGAGAGGAATTGCCGACAACTGGCCATTTTATACCGTATACAAATCTATGCTGATCTTCGATATAACTTAACAGCATGTCTCCAGCAGTATCCTTTTACAATAGAATTAATTTACTTATGGCAAGTAGAAATAATTGTCCATACTCTCCTCTCAATGTGGTTTCATTTGTAATGTGTGTCCAGAAACTTTGCTTTTGATATATTCTATTATTATCTTATTATTTTGCTGCCCACGATGTTAACACGGATTTTAGACATGGTTGAAAAGATAGTGGAGACAAAATTAGTATTTTTCCGTTTACTCTCACCTAATCTCCACTCTATTCTTTTGCGATGAAAACAACATCAACTTTTTCCAACGCCTAAGGCTGGTTAACACAAATGTTATTCTGTCTGGCACCTTTAAAAGCTATAGTAGTTTCAGAATTCGTAAGATATTATTTGTGTTGAGATGTTTCAAATAATTTCTGGTTGTGTGCATTAAATATTACCTTTAAATGCACACTTTTTTCTGTCTTTTTTTTTTCCTATTTTTTTACTTTCCTCTATTTGATTCTTTCGTATTGACATCTGCATAGATGAAAGTTACATGTTATGAATTCAGATTTGTCTACTGCAGTGTAACAAGTTCATTAAAAACACACACAAAAGTCTTTTCTATTATACCGTGACCGTGCCGCCTATAATAATGACCCACGCATCTCTCTGTATAACATATTGTGACACATTACCAGACATATTATCCTGGAAGAAGGAGTTTGAATCTGCTAAAGATTTCTGTTAGATTATACCATTTCTGAGTAGACAAACCACCACAGAGACCTAAATCTTAGTAAAGCTGTCGCTAAGGAAACTATCGTCAGTGTAGTCATTATCACGGGGAGCCTGCTAGAGATCCTATAATTTGTTAGATTCAATTCTGTCTCGTTGATACTATTAGTCTAAGAGGTTTTACTAAACTTCCTTAATGAAGACCGCTTAATAACCATGATAGTCACGAAAATCTTACGGTTGAATTGTATCAATATATCATTATTACAAACCAGCATGAATATGACCAGAATTTTATATGACCATTTTATATATGGTGGTTTAAGTCAGTACAATTGATAAAGAAAATCGTTATTATGGTGCGAATATATAGATAAGCCTACAATACTGTAATTGAATAATATCATAATAGTGTAGCGATAAAACGTTGTAGTTTGGTAAACTTCCAAGAGATAGTTTTAAATGAGGTCCAATAGAAAAAAAGCAATAAACGTTTTTCCTGGAGAAAACAGCGAGAATCGCGGTGACAAGTGTTTACTAGTGGATACTTTTAATTTTGGCACACGGCCACATTGTGTGTGTGTGTGTGATAATATATATATATATATATATATATATATATATATATATATATATATATATATATATATATTGGTGTATTGTAGTCGGCTGAATCTATTCACATCAGTACTTCACTGACACTTGGTGTATTGATTTTAAGAAAATGAGAAGATAAAAGTGACCCAAACGGAATTTGATCTCCCAACGTAAACAATACATTTTCTCCGGTGCCATACTGCTTTTGCTATCACATGAGCGAGGAATAATACTTTCTAACATAGATAAAATGTTAGTAATTTGGGGGAGAAGGGAATGTTTGTTTATCGATTTCAGTACGTGACTGGTACTTTCTTTTATCGATCCCAGAATGATGAATTGCCAAATTGAACTCGGTGGATGTGAATTCAGAACATAAAAAGCCAGAACAAATTCAACGTGGTACTTTCCCGACGCTCTAAGAATTCTACCACAAAATACTAAAAGCATCATTTAACGGTTATCTTCTGCTTCTAACATACACCACAATATTTTCAAAATAATAGTTTCTTATATCGGCACAAGGCCAACAAGTTAGGGGGAGGGGAAAGTTGATTAAATCGACCCGAGTGTGTGACTGGTACTTTATTTTATCGACCCCGTAAGGAAAAGAGCAAAGTTTAACTCGACGGGATTTGAACTCAGATCATAAAAGGCCGTAACTCTATGCTGCAAAGCATGGCGTCCGGCCCACTACCGATACTGCCAATCTCCTAAAACAACAACACTGATAATATCTTTATTCGTCACAAAAGGCCCAAGCATAAACCATAAAACGTCTCAGACAATCTAGGACGACGAAAGACTTTCTCAATTGATTCGAACACCTCAGGTTCCTTGAGGTATTTTTGACTGGAAGTGATGTGTTCAATTTACAGTAACCAGGTCAACATCTATGCAGTTAACAATATTTGTTTCTACATTAAGCAAGAGGCCACCAATTTGAAGGGGAGGGTAAAGACGATTAAATCGACCCTAGTACTTACTGGTGCTTTATTTTATCGACCCCGTAAGGATAAAAGTCAAAGCTAACCTCGGCGGGATTTGAACTGGGTTCTATGTAGCGACATTTTAAAAGTGTAAACACGCTACACTGTCACTATTTACTGATGTAACGAACAGTTTATTTAAATAACATCTCGATGACCTGTAGCGAATTATTAATATCCACATAGACGCATTTAGAAATTATATGTTGTACACACAGAAATATCTGAGCAGGCTGGCTTCCGAAGGTTTTCAACCCACATTTTTCATACACAATATTCACACATATCAAATGACCGTCTAAAATATCAGTCCAGTGACAACTAACACTAATTGAAGTGATACACCTAGTATTCTATCCAAACGCCTGAAGAATCCCATCTCCAGTCTCATGACTGTTATTCACAACGTCAAGAAATTCAAAAGATGGAATGCAAATGGGCGTCATTTGTAAATCCTTCTCCCACTATGTCATCCATACTGGGTGACTTGTGTTCATTTATTAAGTGCATTTGATTCGAAGCTGGCCTTAGGCTGCGTTCATTTGTACACATGATAAATACTAAAAATTGACAAACTGATATTAATGGCTTCAAATTTCATTTAACAAAAACAACCATGATTTCAATGCAGATACTTTTGCTGATAACTATCAAGCCCAATATATAGCATTGAGAACATACCAACTCCCCAGCCCCCCCCCCCCAAAAAAAAATCAAAACACGAGTTAATTTAGTACCAAAACTTCAGGAATCACAGTTTTCTCTTCTAACAATCGGAGCAGATCTATTATTGAAACCACCCGTCAGGAAATACATATCTTCTGAGAATCCAAAACATCGTATTAATATCAGATAAACACGACTTTCAAGCAACTTATCAAAGAAATGATCTGTCACTGCTATTGTGTGCTACATGATAACATATAACAGAACATTTCTTATCATTGGCAACACTAATTCTGTTTTCAAAAATTGACTATTTTAATCTCAACAACGACGAAAGATTAAAAAAACTTAAGAATTATTATACTCATACAATCGCTCAAATCTCCACTAATAGTCCATCTTTTACGTTGTTTACAAATATGAGCCTATATGCTAAAGAAACATTTTCATATTTTAAACACATATTAACTTCTGTGACTCTTTCCGACTGATGTTTCTAATCTATTTCCAGGAAATGTTTTAAGGTTTTTTTTTTCAAATCCCAATTAGTAATAACAAAACTAAACAGTATGGAGAAATGTATAGACCCCAAATATAGAATACACTATCACGATATACCCGTAAAATTTTGATAATATATTTTCACATGCCAAATTCTCAGATTGTTATTTTCAAAACCTCGAAGAATATATTTTTAGCATTCTTTACACCTGTATTGTGGTTCTATGGAATTGCATATGACGCGGGGAACTGGAAAGAAATTGAGAAATTTATTTACTCTTCGTCAACATAATATTGAACCTCTACTGTTGTGTCTTCTGCTCAGAGGTCTAACTGTATGCCCACAACGTTTACATGACCACAACAACATCAGTACGAATAACGGTGTTAAATCAAGCCATTTCTGAAAGAAAAATTATTTATTCTCTGATCTGTAAAACAATCGCGCCATCTATTTTGTTAATTTTCTCTCTATTGTCCTCTAATTATTCCCTTCACAATTCTCGCTCTCGGTTTCCCTTTTATTTACTCTATCCTAGCCTGTAACTTCCTCTTTAAGTCTCCTACTTCTACTCCTGACTATATTTTTTCACTTCTATTCTATTTTGTTATTTCTCCTTACAATAATTTTTGCATTCATCATTTTTGTTTTTGTTTTCTTCATTTCAGTTTATTTTCTTTGTCTATTTTATTCACATCATTTATCTTTTTATTTATTTATTTCTGGAATAATTCTGGCAGATCCGAAGTTGGATACGTGACATGAGAATGAAAGTGAAGGATTTTGCATTAAGTAGGCAATTAAACAAAGAACACATGAATTTTAGTTTGGATTTAAAAGGATTCAACTATCGGCTTACATGTTTTATTCTGTTATTCCATTTCATTTTCTACGTATTTTATATATCTCTTTTTTTTTTTTAAGGAAGTTGTCTCTTTCTCTTTTTCTTCAAATTTCAATATTTCCGAAGACTAGGGATGTAACATTGGCAGAAAAACGATGGCGGAATAATGTCGGACAACATATCTTACTGTATTTAATTTCTTCTTTCTGTCGAATTTGATTTCAAAACTGCCGATTTTACAACACTCCTATATACAAATGATTACATGAATACTCATATACGAGCATACATACACAAGGATGGATGAATATGTATAAACATATATATTTTTTTTATATTATATATATATATGTGTATTTATATATATGTATATATATATATATATAGTAATAATTTTTTTATATTATATATATATGTGTGTATTTATATATATGTATATATATATATATAGTAATAATAATAAATTTGAAGACTAAGATCCAAAGAGGTTATTTTAATAAATTTATATATATATATATATATATATACATATATATATATATACATATATATGTGTGTGTGTGTTCCTTTTCTACAGAAAAACCTTTTGTGTACACTAAAATAAAACAATATTTGCTGTAAATTCTGTTGCTGTGTGGGGGTGTCTGTGGTAAACACGAATTGAACAAGGCTTCCGATCAAATTCAGAAGGAAAAGTAACAGTAGACAGAACAATGATATGATTTTATACAAACTCACGCTTCTTTGCGCACACACACGCCTATATATATATATATATATATATATATATATATATATATATATATAAATATTAGAATTGGTGCTCTGAAATACCAATATATATATATTAATGTATATATAGTGTATTTTGCAATACACTGTATGCTTAATTAAAAGCATTTCGAAGACCTTACGCTATTGTTTTAGAGTAGTGACAGTCTCACTTACTTTAAATTTTCAGATAAAAGCTTTATCTCCCCTGTTTGCTGAAAATTTAAAGTAAGTGAGACTGTCGCTACTCTAAAACAATAGCGTAAGGTCTTCGAAATGCTTTTAATTAAGCATACAGTGTATTGCAAAATACAATATATATACATTCATATATATATATATATATATATATATATATAATTATATATATATATGGGGACAGAATAGGAAGAGAGAAACGTGCATTTGTATAAGTCCATATCTTTTTCAAGGTGGGTGAGTAACAACAACCCGTGTTTTCTCACCTAACTAAATGTTTGCCATTTTCAATGCTCCATGTTTCTTCAATCTCCCAAGCATTCTATTTTCACTCTGTTATTCTATGTTATGAAATACAACTAACATCTGATATGTAAAGACATTTTTCCAGCTATATCAACCGTTAAAATAATATATCACCACTTTATGGTTCCCATGCGTGTAAACGTAGAAACATCTATGTATATGTATACATAAATCACACACACACACACACACACACACACACACATATATATATATGGAGGCGTGTATGTATATATAAATATATTATGTCAGGTCGCTCTTCAGCGGAACTGATAACATATAACCCAGTACAACCTGTGAATAATTGTGTCGTCGGCGATTGAACCAGTAACCACACCTAGCTTGCTTGGAGAGGAGGGTGAATTTGGACAGCCTGTGGGGTGAGAAACAAAACCCGTCAAAAGGGCGAAGGAATTCAGGAGCATCAACGGCCATGCAATAAAGTTTTTTTGTGTGTGTGTGTGTGGATCGAGAGACTCCTAGTTTTCATTAAGGGATCTCTCTAGGAGAAGATCATTTTTATATAAAACCTGCAACTTCAGCGGCATCCAATGTGAATGACCCCGTGCAATGCCTTAACCTAATTTAAAAAGCTTCAAGTACAGGCATCGCTCGGTTTGTGACATGTTTTGCAATGCAGGGTATGCTGTCCATAGGCAATTCCTTAGCAGGACTATAACTAAAGTCCGTGATGCCCATGCTTAAGTATCAAGTGATAGTATTACTCGCGAGTTGCAACCATCATAAATATATTTGTATATAAAATGTTTATCATATTGCATGAAACAACTGTTTTGTTTAATAGAATGTAATATCACATTCTATGACACTCCTTCACGCAATTATATGGCTTAAATCCTTCGTCTTACCTTTGTCTCCCTTATAATCACTACGCCACACAGTCTTTACAGATTCAACTTCATCAAACCTATATTAATTTGAATATTTCCAGTTTCCTAAATTGTTCCCTACTGCATCTAAACGCTGAAACTACGCGTTTATCAAATTTACTATTTTTGTTGTATGTGGGCTTCGAAACAATGACGTATGTATACGGCGTGCTGCATGCTATCATCAAATTTGAAATGAAAATTGCAAGCGTAGAAAAATCACTTGGAAATCGTAGGATTTAAAATAAAAAATACGACGGTCGGCTGTAAAGTTCATAGACAAACTCGGAACGCGTGATACTAGAGCCGTAAAAACCTTGCATGCATTGATTTCAACTCTTTTTATTAATAACTGCATTGTTTTTTTCCAGGACTATGTTGACAAATATACCTCATTTGATCATTCCATGAGGTTATCTTGGTCAACCAGCATTTTTCAGCCTATGAACTTTTTCAGCCTATCCTCGAAGGCTAGGATGTATTCAGTGGATAAAATTCATTTAGAGTATGTTGCTGCTTCCTTAACGCTTCGAGAGACTGAACAATCTAAATTAATTAACAGGTTTCCAGAACCTATTTACTCAACGAATACGGATGTAACTTCGATGCTGTACTCTAAATTAATATTGAGATCTACTTACGTCTATTACTTTTATTTTACAAATGATACTTTCCTAACTTTTATGAAGAAGAGTGAATGGATAATGAAATAAATTGTCGTAATTTGGTGAAAGTTCATGTTTGGTAAATCTAATTCCCACCACGTCTTGTTTCAATTATATCCATTCGGCCATATAGTTATATCTCATTCTTAACATTTAGATAGGATAATTGAAACAGAATCTTCCTCATCCTCGTCGTTCCTATGTGTCTACCCTTTTACAGAAATGTAGGTAAATATTGCTTACTATTATTACCTATTTTTGTTTTTAAATTTATATATTTTTGAAAGCAGACTTTGAGTACTGAGTTGATATAATAGAGTGTGTTCATTCTCAAGGTATATGACTTTAAGCAAAGCTAGAATTGATAATCATTATGATGGGTGAGGATTGGGAGAATCATTTTGGTGTCAGACAAAATGCCTTGTGATATTTATTCCGGCTCTTCACGTTCCGAGCTGAAATTTCGCTGAGGTTAACTTCGCCTTTAGAAGGTCTGAAAATCCGTCTCGAACCCACGACATTATGATCGTAAGTCCAATCCACTTACCACTAAGCCACGCGCCTCCACACTTCCCTCATTCTGAGTTCGATAAAATAAACTATCAGTCAAGTACTGAGTTGATTTAAACTTAGTAGTTCACGTTGTGGCCTTCTACCTATGTTAGAAACAATTATCTCTGTTACCGGAATTATTAAAGTAGCAGAATAGGCCTAATTATATATCGTAGAGCATTTAGTTACGTTGCTCTCTTTTGTGTTCAAATGCCACAGACCTTGTCTTTGCCTTTCGCCCTTCATAGTTTCATTGTATAATCATCATTCAAATACTACAGTCGACTAAATCGACAACACTTATTCCAAGAAAAATGTTATCATTTTCTTACATTTGAAATCATTTTGCGTTTCCGAAACCATTTCTGGTTTTTCATCCGCTGAATGCCACATAAAAGTGATAGGAATTTCAACAATAAGAGTCACAATGTCCCAGTAAAAAAGAAAGAAGAGAAATTCTTCTTTTCTCAAGTTTCTTAATTTCGATAACCTGAGACAGGCTTGAATGCGTTTGGTTTATATTTCGATTGACATAACAATAGCAAACTCGTGCTACATAATGCAGTATTAAATTGTAAATAGGGAGGTATTTCGTTTAACAATCTCAAAATACATTTTCACAATTAGATTCATATTTCGATATTCATATTTCAAAGGCAATGTCTCAGGGGATAAACACTTACCCTAAATATGGGAATATTAGTAATTTCATAGGAAATTATCACATAAAATGAATATCTATCGTTTATAGTGAATGATCCAGATTCAATTTCGTAAACTTTTTTTATTGAGCAGCAATGAAAAAATCAATAAACAAGCAAAGAGACTTTTTTTTTCAATTGAAAATTTTTATTCTTTTTGCATGAACGACTTTTCTCATCTTCACACCGATTTTGTGGCTGATGCAGGCAAGAAAGTTATTGTTAAGCTCCTTTAAATTTTAGTCTCAATATTCTATTGTTTTTAGTTACGCATAACAAAGATGAAATTTTAATTCCACCACGGTTGAAAAGTGTCACGCTATAAATATTTCAAATTAACGAAAATTATTTGAGGACTTAAAGAAATTGTTATAAATATCTGTTTGATAAAAGAAGCCTGCCCAGAGTTACGAAGACGGGAAACATTCTAACTACAGATTCTGATTTCCCATCACATTACAAGCTGTTGTCCTCTCTATGTTGTGGTTTCACTTTATTTTAATATTAAAATATGTATTTTCCAGTGTAGCTTGAGTGCACAATCTTACATATGCATCGGAATACATTATTACCCCCACTACTTTCATCATGCATCGAGCAATCTATTACTGTAACATAACAATATACATACATATCTATCTATATATTTATCTATCAATATCTCTCTCTCTCTCTCTCTATGTATGTATATATATATATATATATATATATGTGTCCAGTCGAAGCTGAGGTTTCTCTGAGTCTCAACTCGTTTCGCGTATCCGCTTTTTACCGAGCTTATATTGACAATGTAATCGACTACCCACCCCCCAACAGTGAACCATTGCGCATATGTTACATACACAATATTATATATAAGGAGAACTTTCCTACAATTTCATATCGATCTAATTATTTCCTCTGTTCCTTCACTTCACGTATCAATCCACTCAATCATTGTCATATTGTCGCTTTATTTATATTCCTTCGGTACCTAAAGTATTCGTTTCGTTGGGTTCATATATATTTGTTTTGGACGATTGTTTCGTTTCGTTTTATTATACATTGTTTTTGATTTTGGCATAAATGGATAGTTAGGAGAATTCAAGATTGATATATGGGTAATGGTTAGTTGTGATAGGGGAGTGAGAAGATAGGATATTTCAGTTCATTATTGAACAACGTTACCTGCTTCAGAGAACACCAAGCATTCGATTACTTGTTCAGAAATGCGTTGGAAATAGTTAACAAACGACCACATATCTCACATACACGATTAACAAACGACCACACAAACATATATATATATACGTACATACATTGCTACAAGTATAAATGAATTGAAACACACACACACACACACACACACACACACACACACACACACACACACACACACACACACACACACACACACACACACACACACACACACACACACACACACACACACACACACACACACACACACACACACACACATCAACATATATATATATAAATAGATTAATACATGCAGTCATACAAACATACAAAGTTTAACTGAAACACAACGTGAGTAAAGAAATAATTACAACCACACACACACACACACACACACACAAACACAAACACACATACATATATATATATATATATGCCACTTGAAAGAACAATCTAAAATTAAGAACAAAACTACATTTAGGAGATCAAGCATTTAAACTGACAAACATATACTCATATCTTTACACGTGTGTACATATTATGTTTTACCTGATATATTCCATCTCCACGCCGACTCATATATACAATTGCACAAGCAAAATAGATACCTACACAAACAGACAACCGTACACATATACACATATTGACAAATACATACACAAATGCTGGCGGGAAAATTATGCCCATGTATTAATATGTTATTATCTCCAACTACCATACTGTAGTCTATATAAATTAATAAGGTTTTCTTGAGAATTATAATGATTTCTGTTCAGCTTGTCGCCAATTAAAGGCAACTGAAGTCACATGCATGCATGTATGTTCGGACAAATTTATAATTGTACAAATCTCGCCCACCCCAATATTCACACACACACACACACACACACACACACACACACACACACACACACACACACACACACACACACACACACACACACACACACACACACACACACACACAAACACACACACACGTCTGAACAGACACCTTTGCACACACGCACACAATCTAAAATACTCCACACTCATATTAATACATAATATATATATATATATATGTATATATATATACATATATATTATATATATATGTATACATATATATATATGTATATATATATATAAATATATATATATATATATATACATATATATATATACATATATATTATGTATAAATGTGAGTGTGGGGCATATGAATATACGTGTATTTATGTGTATGTATATATGTATGTGTATATATATATACATATATATATATATATATATATTGCACATATATATAGAGATAGATAAGTATTCATTACATGCATGTATTATATATATAGTTAAAATAATGTTGGCTCTGATCGAGGCGAAGCGAGAGTGTATTGGAATACATCTAAAAATGAGATAACCTATTGCTGGAAGAGCCATTAAAGCAGCTAAATATGTATACATTCATTTCTTTATGGCTATTGGTGAGATTTGCCACTCTAACGTTTCACCTGCACACTCACAGAATCACTAGTCTTGTCCGGTGAGTACGTAGCTGAGACTCCAAGTAACAAGGCTTAGCCATAATAAATAAGCATTTAAACTCTACTTCGGTATTGAGTTTTCATTCTTACGTCCGTCAATAATTCACGTACTCACGGGTCTTGAATAATCATCGCCACCCCCAACCACCGCTTATTAATTTGTCATATGACACCCCACCTTCACCCCACCCCACCCCATCCTGCATATTAAATATTGCTAATCTATCTCCGGCGAAATTTTATTGTGATTCATATTGATACAGCAGCTGGGGAATCTATTAATAATTTTATTTTTAAAAATATTATATATGACAAAAGAACATTACAAGAAATCCCATTTTTACGAACGTACACTTTATAATTACTGATTTCCAAAGCTCCCCACCCCATTATTGCCACCCCTCCTATTATCTGGGACCCGAGAGTGCAACCAAACTCTTCTCCTCTCTATGTCTATCACACAAAACTCTCTGTGTATACTAAAAGGATATCTACTATATCCTCCTCTCTGTATCTACTAAAACCAAACTCTGCCCCTCTCTATATCTACCATGACACCGCCTCCCTTATCCAACTCTCTATATCTAGGCCTTATATACTCTCCCACTCTCTATAAATATCTACACTTATCTCTCCCAATCCCCCTCTGTATACCAATCACCCCTAAACTCTCACACTCTCTATACCTACTACACGGTACTCTCCCATTATCCCACTCTGTATATCTACAACCACCAAATTCTCCCCCTCTCTATATCTACTACAGAGTACTCTCATCCCAAACACTTCTCTATATCAATTAACACCAAGCTCTCTCTCTATATATATCTGATAAACGGAACTCTTCCAATAAACCTCTTTATATCAATGATCCCCAAACTATTTCCATCTATATATTTACTACACTGAACTCTGTTGCAATCCCCCTCCCTTTATCTACTACTACCAAACTCTCTCCCTCTTTATATCTAATGCACGGATCTTTTATCCATCCCTCTCTGTGTAACAATTAGCACCAAACACACGGCCTCTCTGTATCTACTATACAGAACTCTCTTTCCGCTCTCCTCCCGATATAAATTAATGCCAAACTCTCCTCCTCTCTATATCTCCTACACGGAACGCTCTTCAAATTATGTCAATAAACATCAATCTCTCCCTCTCTCTGTATCTAATATACAACACACACTCCCAACACTCCTCACTATATCACCAAACTCTCCACCTCTCTATATCTACCATACAACAATCTCTCTCATTCCCTCTCACTCTATCTTTCACTAACAAACTCTCCCCCTCTCTATATCTACCCTACAACACTCTCTCCAAATCCCCCTCTCTATATCAATTATTACCAAACTATCCCCCTCTCTCTCTCTATCTACTACAGGGAACTCTCTTATCCCTCTGTATATCAATTAACATCAAACGCTCCCACTCTCTATTACTATACGGAACTCTCTTTCAATCCCCCTCTCTATATCAATTGGCGCCAAACTCTCCCCTCTCTAATACACGGAACGTTTTTCAAATTCCTCTCTCTGTCAATAAACATCAATCTCTCCCCCTCTCTATATCTAATATACAAGACACTCTCACAAACTTCCTCTCTATATCAACTACCACTTGATATAGACGTGAATTACTTCGCTGCGGATTTTTACGGATTATTGTCAAAAAAACTGTGAGTTCATTGCTCAATTTAATAGCATTGTTTAGTTTAACCCCTTGCCTGGGCCGCCAGACGTTGAGTCAACTAATTTTCGTCCCTTTCTGGGGCGAAATTTTCATTTTCATCTCAAAACTGTGTAAACTTGGTAGCCAGCAATGGATGCCATTTCCACCTCGCACACTGTCGTGAGTGCCACGCCCACTAAGAAAAGTGGTGGAGGGAAGGTAGGAGTACAAAGCTTGCAGCCTTCCCCCCTCGCATTATCGAAAAACGTTGAAAATATTGAAACCACGAAACCAAACCCGGTAAATAATACCAGACCAACAACAAGAACAATGACAATAACACCACAACCAACAACTGCAATAATAGCAACACCAAGGAAAACATGAATAATATTACCAACAGTCACAACAACAGCAGCAACAAAAAAGACAACAACACCAAAACAACATTCGCACAGACTGTAAAATAAAACGAACTATACACGCCAATAGACATAACAAATGCTAAACAGCTATTACAAGACGCAAAACAATTCGTGACTATTGGCGAAAACGGTGCTTTTAGCATCAATTCTCCACAGGAATTACGTAGAGAGCTGTACTGAAAACTGTGGTTTTCAGGACAATATCGAACGAAACAAGAAAACCAGCTCAATTATCACAAAATGAAATTGTGCTGGTTCTAAAAGATGCAATGAAGGACATAACCTTCATACAAAAAGGTAAACTGTTTGGTAGCATTTCAGTGCTAATGAACAACCAGACAACAGGACAAAAGTACTCGGTATCACCCATTGTGTCCCCCCGCTTCACCTTTTTCCCCACATACAGGGGAAAAAGGACACAAAGAATAAAAATAATGTGTATCACACCAAATGTAAATATTTGGTGGATACTATGTGGAATCATTGACTTTGATGAAGACAAGATAATTTCAATAGGAAAGTCCTCCGGAGGTGTATTTGGTGGGACCAGCGTAGAAGTTCTGGTGCAAATGAGCCCAGAACGAATAGCGAATATCCCACAACGCGTGTCTCTGGACGGGCTAACTTATATAAACATTTCAGTGGGGGGAAGGCGGCTGTCATGTTACCACTGCTTAAGCAGGGGTCACCTGAGGGCTGCCTGTCCTCAATTAACGAGTAAAAAAAAAAGGCTCTTCTGCCAACCCCGAACATAACAACACAAACACCACCACCACCACCACAATAACAACAACAACCACAACAACACGGAAAAATAACAACACAAAACACTGTTCCACCCAACCTCTCCCCACCTAAAACAAATACAAAAGCAACCACAACAAAACGCCAAAATATACCCCTCCCCAACAACACGGAAAAAGACTCCATATCAACGTCACCCAGTGACGACGAGGGAGAACCATTTCAACAGGTGAAAAGGAAAAAAAAGGCACCACATTAACAAAAATGCTACAAACACACAACCACCAGCACAAACAGAACCAACATGACAAACAAAAAAACCCACCCCTCCCTAAAACATAACACATACTACAAAATGCAAACACGCACAAGAACAACAAACAAAAACAAACACAACACAACTAAAACTCTATACATACATTAACAAGAACAATAAAACTTTAATGAAAGCGATAGAAAATAACCCTTCGGTGGAAACCGAAGGGATCACTTTCACCTACGCAGCGAGCAAACCGCACCTAATGATGATTAGGGTCCCAACAGAAACCTATGTAACTTTGAAAAATAACCATCCAATGCATGTGGGGACCAATTGCACCAAACCACTTAACCACTTCCTATTGAGATGTTTCCCCACACCCACACCCCACCAAATATCCTAATCCCACCACACACTGATGTCCTCACCCTACCACAAACCACCACCCCACCAAACAACCCTTCCAACACCCCATGGAAATTGTGCAGCCTGGTCCCCAGGAGACGAAGAGGTAAGTAATTTCCTTTCCTCTTCCTTTTTAACTCTTCAGCACCAATATGGCCAATATAAGAGTTGGATGTGTGAATGCACTCGGCCTGGGGATGTCCTGGAAACAGGGCAAACTCTTAAATGACCTCAGGTCGCACAGAGTGGATGTAATGGTTATTTGCGAGTCCAGGATCAGCAGCGAGCGCCAACTGGACCCCATCTTCGACGACTTTGAGATCTACGCATCTCTCTGTCAGCCAAGGGGTGGGGGTGGGGTTGTCGTTCTGCTACGAAAATACCTGGGTCTTGCCACACAGAAGGTACACCTGGACCCGGAGGGTCGACTGGTGGTTTTAGACGTCGGTAGTGGTAAAGGTGGAGCTTTCAGGCTGGTGGCAGCGTATGCCCCATCTGGGACACCGCGACCGGACTTCTTCCGACGCCTGGAGAATTTCCTGGGAACGTCTCGCTCCTTGCTTTTAGTGGGGACTGGAATGGTATCCTGGATGCACGTTGGGACTATGTAGGGGCATGTCTCGATAGAGGGGGGTGTAACAGCCTCAAACGATTAATCGGCCGATTTGATCTGGCCGATAGATATCGACTAGATTTTCCGACTGTGTCACTGTGGACGAGTACTAATCCTAGCGGAACATCTAGGTCGTACCTAGATAGGTTCCTAGTTAGAAATAAGGATAGGGACATATTAAGCTGTCCACGAATGTTCATGGTTGACTATTCGGATCACAAGTTGGTGACCGGTGGTCAACATTGATAAAACTCATAGACAGGGACCCGGTTACTGGAAGCTAAACTTGTCTTTACCGACAAACAAAGCTTACAGTAAGCGGATTAGCACACTAGTTAAGCAGCGTTTGACGGGAGCAATTGTCAACAGCAGGTGGTGGGGATCTCTCAAGAGAGAAATTAGAATAGAATCGATAGGTTTTAGTCGGGAGTTAGCATCAGATAGGAATAGAGCTGGAAGGGAATTAATAAATAGAGTAGAAGAGGCGATTAGGAGTGGCAACGTGGCCGGCGTGCTGGCGTCAAGAACGGCCCTAGACCAGTTCTTTGATGCGAAGCACGAGGGCTGCGTTGTCAGGAGTAAAATACGTGCTCTGGGTAACGAGGGAGCCAAAGCTGTTAGCTGGGCCGGAGTGACAGGCAAAAAGTGGAAACAAGTCCACGATTCGGTCTTTGAAGGACCAGGATGGACGCGTGATCCTTGAACCTGAGCGGATGAGCGCGGCCTTTCAACGGCGCTTTTCACGACTGTTCGGGAGGGGCGGCGGGCCGGGTGGGGCCATAGATTTCGGTCCATACCTCGACGGTCTGACGCGGCTCTCGGACGGGGAGGTGAAGTCCTGCGAGAAGCCGATTTCAGCCGCTGAAATAGGGGAAGCGCTGAGCCAATGCGGCAAACGCAAATCTCCGGGTCTCGATGGTCTACCATACGAACTTTATGTAGCGATGCCGGGTTTGTTCTCCGCAACAGAACGGGTGAATTCCCAGTTCTGTGACCAAAGGCGTAGTCACGCTGGTGAGGAAGGATGAGAACAAGGGGGATGACATAGATAACTTCAGGCCCATAACTCTGCTAAACACAGAGTTAAAGATTTTGGCCAAGGTGTTAGCGAAGAGGTTGGCGCTTGTCGTCGGGAACCTGGTGGTAGAAGAGCAG
This sequence comes from Eledone cirrhosa, assembly GCA_964016885.1. NCBI lineage: Eukaryota > Metazoa > Mollusca > Cephalopoda > Octopoda > Eledonidae > Eledone > Eledone cirrhosa. Next base: position 217,825,925 of record OZ024743.1, read on the forward strand.
ACATGCGCAATCCCGTCCAGGTCCATACACGGCAACGTCCACCTCATGCGATACATCGTAGAGAGGGTAGGGAACGAACCCGGCTTTGGTGGGGCCCTGATCAACTTGGATCAATCTAAGGCGTTCGATAGGGTTGACCATCGGTACCTGGATGCGGTGCTCGCGGCGGCAGGCTTCGCACCCGTTTTCAGGGGCTGGATTGCTACAATGCACAGCAGCAACACCTACTCGAGGGTCAAGGTGAACGGCTACCTCTCGGAGCCGTTCCAAATCACGCGATCTATCCGACAGGGATGCGCTCTCTCCTCCCTCCTTTATGTGCTGGCTCTCGAGCCATTACTGCGGAAGCTGGAGCTGTTGCAGGGCATCCCCTTGGAACCCGGATTTCGGAAAGCGGTGTCGGCCTACGTCCATGACGTGACAGTAATGGTGTCGTGCGCCTCGGAAATCGGGCAGATCGGCACCTTACTGGAGGAATATGAAAGGTTCACAGGAGCCAAGCTGAACCGGGACAAGTCCGTCGGTTTGCAACTCGGGACGTGGAGGGGCAAAATGATGCCCTCCGACGGCATCGCGGACGCTAGACGGAGGGACCGGTGAAGCTGCTCGGGGTCTGGTTCGGACCGGACCTCCAGGTGGAGAAAAACTGGGACGAGGTAACGGGCAAGGTGTTTGCACTCGCCCAGAAGTGGGCTGGGTGCAAACTATCCCTGAAAGGTCGGGCGGAGGTAGCAAACGTTATATAGCGTCCGTCATCTACTACCGCTTGACCGCTGTGCCTTGCCCAAAGAAAACACTCTCAAAAATGGAGCGCGCGCTCTTCCGATTTCTTTGGAAGAAGCGGGCTCCTTTGGTGAGAAGATCCATCTGCTGTCAACACCCTTCAAACGGAGGGCTGGGGATGCTGTGGCTGACGATGCGTAGACACGCATTAAGGCTACGGCACCTCCAGGTATTCCTCACCGGTCAGCCGGTGTGGGCCCTGTTTGTGAGGCGAGCCTATCCTAGACTCGTCTCACTCACCGAGCTGCAATCCTGGGTCAAGCAAAGACCGAGAAAAGTGGGCGACTGGTACATTGAATGTGCCCAGGCGCTCACGGCCCTCTGGCAAGCGGATCCAGCAATCAGTGGAGTCTCAACCTCAACATTCTATAGAGGGTTGGTGCGCAGTAAGTGCGACGACGCTCTCGGAGAGGCTCTGGGCATGGAGGAAGATGAGCTGACCTGTCTGTTCGGTAGAACGTTTGGCCCGGGACCGATGGACAACCCAAAAGTCCCTGGCTTGGCAATGTTACCGAGGAGCTCTACCCGTTAGGGACAAGCTCTACAGACACGGGCGTCCGAGTAGGGACTCCTCGAAGAAGATCTGTCCGAGATGCGTGCGTGATGAGGAAACCGTCGCACACGCATTCGTACACTGCCCGGACGTTGCTGACCTGTGGGGCTATGTGGAACGACTACTGTCGTGGGTGGGACCAATCCGGTTGACCACCGAGCACATTGTCACGATCAAACCGCCTCTCCCTTTCAAAAATGAAGGAGAGGCGGTTTTCCTCTGTGTGATAGTTAGTGCGAAAGAAGTTGTATGGTGGACAAGGTTGAAAGGGCAGAGGTCAGACACCTTTCTCTCCGGCCAACAACTGGTCTTTTTTTTCAAGTACCACTTTAGAAGAAGGATCAGAATGGAGAGAGAGGTGCTCTACCCCAACAAGGTTTATGAAAGATGGGTGAAAGTGGCGAGAATGGCCCGAGTGAATGGCCTTCTCTCTATATCAGCCTGTAGGTGAGAGAGGAGAAGAATGAGAAGAGGAAGGAAGCACCCGCTCTTTGTGCTCCTGAAGAGGAGGGTTGCACATTTTTTCGGGGGGGGGGGGGGGGGCGACCTATGTCAACGCCCCTCCCTATTGAGGACATCGATTTTTAAATTTAATTTGTTATATGTTTTTTACACGTCTTTTTAAATGTATGTAAACTCCCCTCTTTGTATTTGTCCCAATCTTTGATGCCCTGGTGGCAAATAAATAGAAATTTATATCAATTAACCAACAAACTCTTCTCCCTCTCCCATCTGTCTCTACATAACATGTAAATAAATTGTAGCGTATATGCAAATATATATGTTTTGGTAGTTTTGGGGGAGAAAAACATAATTATTGGTAGGAGGGCATAACACCACCCCCCCCCGCAATTCCACCGCACCTGGTATGCTGTTAGAGACTAAGCTTTCCTTTCTTGGCGTCTGCTAAGTGATAATGCTTCGATGTGGCACTCTATAACCCTATTAATATTGGTTCGTTGGGGAGGATAATGTACTTATCCACATGATGATACTTAATAGTACATTTTATAATGTTCTATAGGTACTTAGATTAGACATGGATATACAATAGTGTGGTACCGTTTTTTTTTATGCTCATGCAATTCTCACTTTAGTTTATGTAAACAATAACTCTCTACTTAGTGGACCATGGTGTCCAAATCCTGATTTGAAAGACTTTGCCAGGTGGTGCTATTTGCCAGGGCCAATTCTGGCCTAAACCCATCAAATTTATCAAAGTTATATGCCAGAATTTACTGAATGTGAGGTTTGATTGATCCGTCACCCTCACACAGATTTCATTGAATTTTATAATTATTCGTTTTGATACCCTCCAATAGACAAGGGATCTCCTAGATATAGCACCAAATCCCGCTAAAGTCCCACATAACCATTTTAAAAAGTTAACATTTTCCTATGTACAAACTGTATAAAGTCAAGGTCTTGGCTAAAAAAGCTTTCTCCATGGGTCTGCTCAATGTCATGGCTTACCTTGAGCTAGAACACAATAGTAACTTTATATTTTTAAACATTTAAAATATGCGGGAAACAGTAGAAGTAATTTCCGTAGTTTATTATAGAGTAGACATGCCTTCGAACAAAATCGCGTGATTTTAAAGGAAGACATTTCACATATAATGAATCTCATTGAATATCTCCTTTTATTGAAGAAATCTATAGTAACTGGGCCATTCCTTTTCTCCAATACAACATTCAACTAATGTCCTACAGGTTATGTTGTCACTTAATTGCACTTTATTTGTATTTATTGACAAATATATTCTCTAAAATAGTTCTCAATATTTCCGCATCAGTTCAATGCTATGCAAAACCTATAATTTTATCAATGTTCGTCTTTTTTTTTCTTGTCTTTCCTTTATTTTCTCTTCTCTTTCTTGTAATTCGGAAATGCGCAAGTTAAATTTAGATGTTAACCCAGCCTCAGCTCATGAATTAAAGTTATTCAGTATATAAGTCTACATTGTGGTTGGAAGAGTTACCCGTTTACTAACCTGAATGACACCAAATCTGAAAGATTGGTTCTTCCCATCCAAATTATAAAAATTGTATCATATTACCAAAATATTATAGTTTACCGTGTAAGAACTAATATTCCTACCGTATTTTAAATTGGATGCCACAAACTCTGAATGATGAGTTCGTCCAACCTAAATTATGAAAAGTATTATATTATCGAGAGATTTTACATTGTAAGAACTAATATTCCTCTCGTACCACAGGTCATCAAATATCCTTACATTATACCATAAATATGAAATATATATATGAAATGTATCAATCATTTGAACATTGAACAGTGAAAAAAAATTGATTTAATCATAAATTGTTTCACGTTTTACCTATGTCGATCTCATCTTTCTGTCAGTTATCGATTCTTTTAATTTACTACTTTGTTGAGTAGTGTGTAGAAAGCATGAATATAGTTTCAGAAATTCAAACCACCAAATTAGCTTCCTTTTAAAAGGACGGAGAACCTTTCTAAAATCAATCATTTCCCATTGATTATATAGCATGGAAAACCAAACTGCAGATCTAAAAGCCATATATTGGCTTTGAAAGTCGTCGGAATGATAGTTCCTTATTTTCTAACAAACATATTTGTATTATCTATGAGAAAACTTTTCTGTTTTAATCCCGTATCATACTACTACGACTACAGAAAATATCCATTTAACCAATACAAAGTCTCCCTTCACTTCTAACCCAGAAACAAATTATAACTTCTGCTGCTTCAGAAAATTATTTTCTGAAACAAGGTTCTTATTTCTTATACACTAAACCCCAAAAGATAAAATTTTCCGCGATAGAATTCATAAAAATGAATCATAGTTAGTTGTTTATTCTCACATTAAATCAAAAATTCCAAGCATGTCAAATTAACCCGCTCCGATATTTGATTGAAAATCTATTGTAAACACACGATTCTATTATTAATATTAATGATAAAATTTAACATTTACACGAAGCCGTCATGTGTGAGCAAGTGGGATAGTTATCATCAGTCCAATTACTTGACTTGCACTCATATTATACGCCCAGGTATATATACGCCCGGGTAAAGTTTATATTTGCAAGGTGCATGGCTAAACGCTGCAAAGCCTTTTGTCTGTGAACTTAGTGTCTCTATCATCAAACAAGATCGATGTTCAGATCAGATCCAGCTGTAATCTACTTTAAATGAATACGCTATGGTTTAAGGGAGTTTTGTCTGCGTTTTTTTCTGGTGGGTTAGGATCAAACAAATACATAGAAGGGTTTAGATACACGGTGATATGTTATACGGAAACTAATATAGAAACATGAACTAAAATGGTAATGGCGATAATGATGATAATTACGAAAAGGTTGAGGGAAATTTCCGTGCGAAAGAATGAAATGCCTAAACACTACCATGAAAACACATACACTCTGATACTGTAGTAGTTTACAATGGAGCAGCTGTATGTTTCATAAAAGATTAATCTTCTATAACAAATTTATAGCTGATGGGTTTTTTTTTTAATAGTAATTTCCAGAACAGTCGTTTGTTTTTAATCCAAAATCTTCAGAAATGCCCCAACAATAGAAAGTAAATTTGCGCCTCGGAAATAAAGATCTTTCTAGGGTAGTTTCAATTGAATGTATCTTCAAAGGAAAATAACAACTAACTCTGTTAGTATGGTGATTTCTGCATAAATGGAGTACGCTCATCATCGGTGCAAACAGACATACACACACACTCAAAACACACAGATAAACACACACGCACACATACACATACACACTCACATATACAGACACGCTCATATATATATATATGTGTGTGTGTGTGTGTGTGTGTGTGTGTGTGTGTGTGTGTGTGTGTAAAAATAAATAAAAATAAATAACAATAACAGTACAATGAAGAAATATATTAGTTTAACGCTTGAAATAAAAGGAAGATAGTGTGAGAAATAAGGTGAAAAACTAAGACAGAGAGTAAGAAGTGGAAGCACGGAAAAAATGAGGAAGAAACACACGTACATATTCAGTCAGCCATTATATATATATATATATATAAATGTGTGTGTGTGCGTGTGTGTGTGTGTGTGTGTGTGTCTGTCTGTGTGAGAGTGTGTCAGAAATGAGTCCCCACAATAGCCCCCCTCTCTCTCTCTCTCTCTCTCTCTCTCTCTCTCTCTCTCTCTCTCTCTATATATATATATATATATATATATATATATATATATATTGGTGTCAGATAAGGTTCCATGCGCACACGCGCCCGATAGAGTATTTCAGTTGTACCCACATGGTAAACAACGAAGGCCACGTGTGGTCCTTCTCCGACACAACTCTTTCTCCTCGGAAACCCACCCTGTTGATGGATGTGAAATCTAGAATATAGGGACTATTAAATCGTTTCCAAGGTAACCCTATCTCGTGTGTTTTACACTTTTCCTACGTTCTTTTACGCTCCCTACATCGCTTTCTACGCTTCCTCTCACATCTCTCTCTCTCTCGCTCAATACCACCTGATTTTATTACCCGGAGATTTACCCATCTGCATTGTTCAGGCTTTCCAAAATGACTATTTTATAATATATATATATATATATATATATATATATATATATATATATATATATATATATATATATATATATATATATATAGAGAGAGAGAGAGAGAGAGAGAGAGAGAGAGAGAGAGAGAGAGAGAATTCACAAGAATCAAAGCTATGTTCAATACATTTATTCACTTACAATTGTTTCTTCCAAACCTAGGCTTGGTGTCTTCGGAGCAATTTTTAATGTTTGTACATATAATAATCTTACTGGTAATAAGGTAGTAATAAATTACTGACCTTCCCTATTTATGGTTTAAATTATACATAACTATAAATAGTATCCTTAATATTAAATATATATATATATGTATGTATACAAAGGGCGGGAAAACTCATAAGAGTCAACGGCCATCCAAAATTGTGTAAATATGTATATACACATGTACATATGTATGAGTATGTATATGCGTGTGTATATGCCTGGGGTGTCAGGGAGGGGCATGTACCTCTGTAGGGAGGGCTAGCCATGCCTTTTTCAGGACAGCCCGTCCTGCATTGTCTCCCACCTGACACTCAGCTCTCACCTGTGGCCCCAAGAAGCTGTAGCATGCGACAGCGGCCACACCCCGGTAAACCGCCTTGGTTGGCGGGCCGAACCAGGTTGAGGGTAACCGGATGGGTCTGAAACCCCCGGTGAGTTAGATATGGGGATGCCTTCCCCTGCATGCGAATACTGGACCTGGCGGTATGAGTGGAAGAGGACACATCGTCCCAACGGTCACAAAGGCGGCGACAGCAAGCGGTGTGGAGCGCTAGGGCACGGCAGGTCACTACAGACGTCATGGCCATCCACTGCAGCCAAGGAAGTCCCTGGGTCGTGACGGTTCCGTACCACCGGATTCTGGCTTCTGCGGCCGAGTGAGTGGGACCGTCAGTGGCCCTCCCACTATAAACCTTTCCCGCACAGGTTTCTCCTTTAGCGTGCACTCCAAAAGCCCTGCGGCGATGGGCGAGAGGTGGAGGTGTCAGGTGGAGGTAACCTCTGGGAGTTGCCAGTCTGACTCCGGTCTCTTCCCCTGCCCCCACTCTCCTCGGACCTGCAAGGCGAGGATCGGCCTCCACAGCCACCTACGTGCCCATGGCAGACAGGAACAACAGTAAAGAAGATGTAATCATCGTTTACGATGGACAACCAAGATATATATATACAGAAATAGAGAGAGAGAAATATATATATATGTGTGTGTCTACCTGTGTATATATGTAAATATGTATCACATTATTTATCTCTATTCACGATAGTGAGCACACTGTGAATATGATATAAATATATGTGGAATGCTATATTGTAATATGACTATGAAATATATAATATACAATACATACATCTGGGCTTGGTTTATGTATATAAATGTACATATATATATATATATATATATATATATGTGTGTCTGTGTGTATACATACATATATTATATACATATATATATATATATATATATATATATATATATATATAATTGTTTCTACATTTGGCACAAGGCCAGCAATTATCCCAGTGTATTACTGGTACTTTGTTTTATCGACCCCGTAAGGATGAAAGGCAAGGTTAACCTCGGCGGGATTTGAACTCAGACCATAAAGGAACGTAACTCTTTGCTGCAAAGCATGGCGTCCGACCCTCTACCAATATATATATATATGTGTAGCTGCATAAGAAGGCTCTCTTCTGTTCCTATATATGCATATATCTACTATTGCTATTGTAGTGTGCCAGTAAGGGTGTGTGTTCTGTGTTCACGTTTGTGTATTTGCGTGTGGGATAAGAAGGGAAATAGTAGAAAAAGAAACCAAAAGAACGATAGACCAAGGAATCTGCCGTTGATATGATGCTATCAATTGATTTACAACCAATATCAGTGCTGCTGTGCTAATAGAACTATGGTTGATATATTGCCAAAAAACAAGAGTCAGTTATCTTCTTAGAAGAAGAAGAAGAAGAAGAAGAAGAAGAAGAAGAAGAAGAAGAAGAAGAAGATATGAAAGGAGCAAAAAAGGAAACAGAAGTTGAATTTTCAAGGTTTCTATTTTCTTCTCCGAGTTTTCATTTATCTATTCACGTAGTTGTGTATGTATTAATTCATGTGCCTGATAGTCTATTATGGAATGTTGCTTACTTTTGTTTCATCACATACATATATATATATATATATATATATAATGTGTATATATATATATATATAATGTATAATATGCGTATATATATATATATATATATATATATATATATATATACATATTATACATTTATACATTATATATTCATGAGCCTGTTTGTCTGAACAAATAATTTTGTTTTGTGTTTTTTTCCATCTCCTTCTATATGTCTCAGCGTGTGTATGTTTATGTGCGTTTATGTTAGTATGTATATATATGCGTGTGTGAGCGTGCGAGTGTATGTGTTGCTAGACATGTGTGTATATAATCGACAATGTAATGCTAAGGGCCACGCACAAAATCAGCATTTCTTTGCATATGTTGTAGAAGCAAGAAAACAAAGGTAATTTGTCTTGTGCCATATGCTGGTTTATCAATAAATATTCATTAATCTGGATAACTGTAACTGACGACCTAACTGATTGAATTATAGAAAAAAGATTTACTATATCTAACTACACACGCGCGCGCACACACACACACACACACACACACACACACACACACACACACACACACACACACACACACACACACACACACACACACACACACACACACACACACACACACACACACACACACACACACACACACATATATATATATATATATATATATATATATATAATAATTATCAATATATAGAATATACAATGGCGACCAACAAGTTCCTAGAAGACTTCAAGTGGAAGAATTTACTAAAATCTGTGCACACTGTGTCTATATTTTCTCCATTGTGTTGATATATCTGTAACATTGCTGATAACGCTGTGACTCACGTCGCTGGAACGGTATTGGTACATACATATAAATATTCATACATATATGTGTATACATGATCATATATAATTGTATATATATACACACATGTATGCGTATATATATATAAATATATGTGTGTGTGTGTGTGTGTGTGTGTGTGTGTAACTTACTGCTTATGGTGTTCGTCTAACGATCGTTTGATTGTGAGTTCGATACATGGTCCGGACGTCGTGTTGTGTTCTTTAGCAGGACACTTTACAAGAGTCAGATAAAAGGTTCATAGGCCGAAAAGTTCAGAGGCCAACAGAGATACTCTATGGAATGACAAATATAATCCCTGGAAAGAAACAATGCTATATTAAGAAGAGTTAAAATTAATGCATGTAATATTTCACAGCTCAAGCATCAATCCTTCATAGTCAGCCTATGAACGTTTCGGCCCATTCTCGTATTTTATTCCATAGGGAAAAATTAATTGTACCTGTAATTCAGATATTGTGTTACACTGAACATCCCTAAGTAGTACATTAACAAATATTAATCGATGAACTTGAGACAATATTGAAAGAACACTTTACGAGATTTGTCGAAAATTTAAAGAAATATTCATACAAGTGTGAAATGAAAAACAATAAGGTAATTCCAATAAATGATCTAGCTGTCTCAAGAATAAGGAATATTTATAATATTCGTAAGTAGATGATAAGTGAATTATCAAGGCTAGACAGGTAGACTAGATTGCTGGATTGGAAATACACTAAACCAAATCTATTTACTACGTACAAAGAGAGGAAGGGCTCTTATGTAACTGGAAAAGTATTAATTAGATATATATACCTAGACTGCACAAATAACTACTAACGGATAATGTAAGACTGAAATAAATAGTTATAAAATAGGAACAAAACAAAAACATTTTCTGTCTTCAAATAAGCTAACAAATAGAAAACTGAGACTGAAATCGGAAGAGAGGAGACACAACAACAGATACTGAGAAAAATCTATAAACTAATTTATAAATAGCTCTTCAACACTGCATGCTAAAACGTTTTCAAAAAAAGTTTCTGCTTGGCCATTACCTGAAAGGAAAAAATATATCTGAAGAGAGAAGTAAATGAGAAAGACAAATCTTACATGTCAAAACCGCATTTTTAAATCAACAATACATACAAGATCATGCTGCAGTCTCATTTGATACTTCTGATGTAAAGACAAAAAAAAAGTCAGCACGTCGACTTCTAAAAAGTAGCCATTATTGAAATGTTGACGAATACTTTTGGTGACAAGATCATTGAACGAGATTTTCGAATATCTGGGCTGCAACGCCACTTCCCCAAGGGCGTCAGGATTTATATTTAGAAAATTGCCTTGCTATATTCTTTCGGGTTCCTTGCGATTCTGAGTTCAAATTCCACCGAGGTCAAATTGCATTTCCCGCTCTATCTCGTTCTCACTTCCACTTGTTTACCTTCTGTGGTAGAACGGATATGTTCCGACTTCGAAGGGGATGGACAGTGGCACTCACTACCAACGTAATTAAACAAATGAAATTGAAACACTAATAAGGACAAATATATTTGGAATGGCTCTGCACGGCAACTACAATGTGATTCGAGAGTGTACCGATTTTCGAATAAAATAGTTTTTTTTATCGACTCTCGGATACTCAATAGCTTCTATTCTCGGAAGCCGTGGTGAAACCAATCGAATTTCTTACGTAACAGAAAAACAACGCGGACTTGCAGTGACATGTTTGATTTTGCGGTTTATTAACTTTAGTGCTTAAGTATAATACTTACATTTGCCTGAATCTATATATATATATATAAAAATACATATATATATATGTATGTATATATGTGTATAAATATATATATATATATACTGTATATACATATATATATATGTGCGTGTACATGTGAGTGTGTGTGTGTGCTTGTGTGAATATCGGAGAGAGAGGATGAGAGGAAGAAAGTAAAATAAAGCAAAATAAAAGAAACAAAATAATAAAATTGTAAAATCTAAATAAACAATAGTTTTTCACCATTTTTCCAGCTACTATAGTACATTATTTTATCTTTATTTTTTTTTTTTTGTGGAATAAAGACTTACATAAAGCAGAAAAAATACTGAATTTTTTTATATAGATTTTTACCAAAAAAAAAGATTCCTCCAACACGTAATATCTCTATTGCGTAGTTACATAATTCTGTAAACTGTCCATATTTCAATATACTCTTGTGGGTGATGGGGTAAATTTATTTTTACTTTTGTTCCTCCAGTTTTTCCCTCGATCATGTTCTCGTTCTATTTCTCTTTCTTTTCTTTTTTTTCCTGGCATTGCAGGAGTTATTGTCACCATCTGCTTTACGACAGCTACTGCTGTTAATGATGAGGACGGGGAGGATGGGAAGGATATCATGATAATGATAATGATGACTGTGTTGGTGGTCATAGTGGTGATGATGATGATGATGACGATGGCGATGATGACGATGATGATGATGATGATGATGACGATGATGATGGTGGTGAGCGTGATGATGATGATGATGATGATGTTGACAAGGCTGATTATGTTGATGATGATGATGAACGAGAAATGTTCCTTTCACTTTCTCTCACTGACGTTACTATTGTTGCACTCTGCTTATTGAGCTTAGAATCTCGGGTGACATTCTTGTTGTTCTTATAATTGTTCTTGTAGCTGTTGACACGTTTACTATTGTTGCTACTGCTGTTGTCGCTACTGTTACTGCTGCTGTTGCTACTGCTACTACTGCTGTTGCTACAGTTACTGCGGTAAATGTTTTTCACTACGTATGTGATGTTATTTTTTTTTTTTATTATTATTTCTACGAACATTCTCATTCACTGATATCCACTTGTTTGTTTTTGTTTGTCTTTGTTTGTTTTTGTTTGTTCTTGTTTGTTTGTTTTTAAGAAGTGGTGTGGGGGTATTTACATAATTTTGCTATTATTTTTTGTTGTAGTTGTATTTACAAATGTTGATGTTGTAGTTCATCTTTTTCGTTATCTTCTTCTTCTTCTTCTTCTTCTTCTTCTTCTTCTTCTTCTTCTTCTTCTTCTTCTTCTTCTTCTTTGTCTTCTTCTTCTTCTTCTTATATATATATAATGCAAGAAACAAAGAAAATATTAGTGATACGAAAATATTTCCAGGTCGAAGTTCAGGTAAACTCTGGGTGTAGATCCAGTTTCAGAGTGAAAATCTAATTTGAAAATACAACGAATTTGAGAGGTACGCGTAGGCGTTGATATATATATATATATATATATATATAGTGGTAAAATAATGGAAGGTAATATCCGGAGTGGTAGAGCACTCAGTCCATGGGACAAGTTAGGTAGAAGTGGTTACACAACAGTTAGTTCACAATACTGAGAACAATTGTTTCTCCTTAGCGGATGCTCAGCTCGTGATGGGCATGGTTATACGGAACAGAAAGGACAACCTATGAACACGCATGTGCAAAAACGTTCACTTCACACAGGCAATACTAAAATGCGTGCGAAAGTCCGAACAATTTATAGTTGATAAGAAAATTAGGATGTTGTTGTAATTCAATCCGGAGCTTTGTAGTTACGTAAGAGGTGTTTCGAGATGTGTGGACAACGTGTGAAGAATTCATTCTCGTGTTTAGGCAATCGCTATTGCATAATCCTTTAGAATATTTATTCGTTCATCAATACATAGTCCACACGACGGATTTCCCCTTTCGTATGGCTTGGACTTAGTGATGGCTTTCCATTGAATGGAGTAGTCTATATTTGAGTCCTTGAGGAATCATATGTGGCTCGCGAGTTTCGTGGATAAACGTCTGTCCAGGTACCTAAAGGTCGACTGGTGGTTCAGGAAGCGTTCCTTAAATCGGCCCTCCGCCATACCCACATAGGAATTGACATCCTGTGGTTGATTTGGTCGGTTGGAAGTGACCAGAGCTTCATAAACTACAGCGGGTGTGTTGCATTGCTGTTGTCCCCTTCAACCGACCAAATCAACCACAGGATGTCAAATCCTATGTGGGTATGGCGGAGGGCCGATTTAAGGAACGCTTCCTGAACCATCAGTCGACCTTTAGTTACCCGGACAGACGTTTATCCACGAAACTTGTGAGCCAGTCTTCGGAGCATTTTTCAATGCTTGTACTTATAATTGACCTCCTATCCAACGCAAGAGACATACAGATACATATATATATATTGATGTACAGTGGAGTGACATATATTATACTATACTATATTTTTACAGCAATTCAAATTTAAAATTACTTTGATTTTAAATTTGAATTGCTGTACAAATATAGTATAGTATAATATATGTCACTCCACTGTACATCAATATATATATATGTATCTGTATGTCTCTTGCGTTGGATAGGAGGTCAATTATATGTACAAGCCTTGAAAAATGATCCGAAGAATCGAAGCCTAGGTTTGGATGAAACAATTGTAAGTGAATAAATGCTTTGAACATAGCTTTGATTCTTTTGAATTATATATATATATATATATATACATTGCCCATTGAGTGCGCTGAGATACAACCGGTACTGGCATTGATAAATATGGTGTGTCCGTCAACACTTATTATATATATATATATATATATATATATATATATATATATATATATATATATATATATATATATATATATATATATGAATACATATATAAACATATACTATATGTTTCTATACAATAGACATATGAGTGGCTTCGATATCAAAGAAAATTATTTCTAAATAAGTACCGGTTGAGTGAGTTTAACAAATCTTGAAACGGAGCTGTCACAGAGACGAATAGAAAAAAAAAGGGAGTAATACATTTTTCCTCGCGAAAACTTATTTTTCTTTGATAGCGTGGCTACCCTTAGGTTTATTGAATATGAACATATAGTATATGTTTATATATATTTTTATAAATATCCATATTATGTTTAAATGCTGTTTTAGAGCTAGTGCCAATATGAATATATATATATATATATGTGTGTGTTTGTGTGTGTGTGTGTGTGTATGTGTGTGTGTGTGCGTGTGCGTGCGTGTGTGTGTCCGTGTGTCTGTGTGTGTGTGTGCGTGTGTGTGTGTCCGTGTGTCTGTGTGTGTGTGTGCGTGTGTTTATATGTGTGTGTATCTGTTTCTGTATGCATAAGCTTAGATGCATGTCCGTATTTATATATGTATGTATGTAAGTATGTATGTGTGTATACATGCATGTATGTATGAATGTATTTATGTATGCATCTTCTCTGTTTCTATACCACATGCCAAGTTTTACGTCTTGAATGTCGGTTTATATATTTCTATTAATAATGATTCCTTTCCTAATATTGTAATTTAGTGTTTTTATTTCCTTTAGTGTTGTTTTTGTGGAACTCTATAAAAGATGGTTATGTTATCAAGTAATGTTTTTTATATCCAGTTTTGTTTGTGTTCAGTAATGTAATGCATCGTAAGAGCTCATTTCGTGTTGGTTGGCCATATATGTTACAACAAGGAGCTATTACTGCACATTAGAATGGAGAATACGAAACAAAGCTAGATAGAAAAGCAGTAGTTGATAGCATTACAGAATTCCACACATAAAATACAAATATAACATAAACACTATATATAATGTACTATCCTCAGAATATATTATGAAAGTAACTTAAAGTTTATAAAACATTATTAAACTGGTAAGGATGAGTTTGTCAGCTATATAACAATCACAGTAACGATTATGCCTGCTGGAAGAACAAATACACTAATGGTTCTACTATCATCATTTCATTAAGATGATGTCTGTGTGGCGTAGAAACATTTAAGCATTTAGGAATGTTGTTCTTCGAAACTAGAGATAAACGGCGAAAAAAAATTAGGAAAGATGTCATTAATAGAAAGATTAAATACAGACACTGTGCTGTCTTCAATGTATTATATTTAGAAGAAAAGATCTCCATTATGTATATATTTATATATATATATATATATATGTGTGTGTGTGTGTGTGTGTGTGTGTGTGTGTGTGTGTGTGTGTGTGTGTGTGTGTGTCTTTGTGTATGAATAAATGCAAAGTGCGCTTGCGTGCCCGTTTGCTTTTTGTATCTCTTTATTCTTCTATGTAACATCATGTGTATGTTTGTTTATATATTTGTTTCTATATTAATATACACATGCACCAATATGTGTAAACGTGTAGGTCTCTCTCTCCCTCCCTCTCTTTCTCTCTCTCTTTCTCTCTCTCTCTCTCTCTCTCTCTCTTCAATGCACGATCAAACCATTGAATATCCGTCTCAAAGAACATCTCAACACAAATGCATCCTACTTCAAGAAACAAATAAATGCAAAGGCACAGATAAAGATGTAACAATTACTATCGAAGCCAAGACGTCATTTCAAAATTCCACCTCAATACTACAAATTTCGTTTACTCTTAATATATGGCACTATTTATTTTAAAGGTCAAAAACTTGGATCGTCATTTTAAGGACTTCTCTCCATAGCTGAACATTTAAGAACTTATGCTTATTAGTTCGCCATACTGATTTAAAATTACTCTATTGGTGTTACTCTATTGAACAGCAACTAAATACAATAATTCTCTTTGCTAACACGCAATAAAAAAAGCTGTTGGAATTTATGTTATTGTATATCTTTTACCTCTTTCGTTGTTATATTTCTAATGACACACTATACCTCAAATAATTAATAAAGAATTTACTAACCGAATCTATCATAATAGCCAAACACAAACCACAAATCAACAACATAATACAACTTGAGGCCCAGAGGATAGCATAGACATACCATTACCACACTTAATTCTTCAAAAATAAAAACAATCATAACTTAGCTCAGAATATGTTTGCAGAAGCCTGCTATAGTACATATTCACAAGTAACAATACATGGACAAGAAGACATTCAGTCCTGCAGATCTTCGCCCAAAGTTAATCGGGTATTTCATAATTTAAATTAGTAAATGTCATAAATCTAGTTCTAAAAATGAAAATTTTTTTTTTTAATATATGCCTCCTTAACTCGCAATTCTTTTCTTGTTTTCTTTTTTTTTCGAAACGTTTTGTCAGACAGGTGTCAGACAGGTGTCCTCAAACGATTGCAACAGAAACACGAGAGTTAGAGTAGCTTTTAATCCAGCGATGGGATTTAAACACAGAACGCAAAGAGATGAAATATAATATATACAACAATCCTTCTTGTCTGACACTCTAAAAATACTGGCAACATACTACGTTAGACTGTTGCTTTATTTATCGACCACAAAAGGATGAACTGTAAAGGTGACCTCAATGGGATTTGTATTCAGAGCGAAGAGAGCCGGAACAAATACAACAATGTATTTCGTCTTACTCCCTATATCCCCCCCCCCCATCTCAGCGATTTTAAGAGGAACAGAAACAAGAGATGTAAACTACATTTGAGGAAAATTATTCTCATAACGTGAAGATACTTGTGTGTCCAGAAGTAAGTCATACACACAAATATTAGAAATATATTAGGAATATTCAAAGGAACGCTTGCAATTTGGTTTTATTCATTCGATTACTAATGATACAGAACTTGAGTATTTCTTATACAAAAATACACCTGAAAATAATGAAGCCTTCTAAATGAAATGTCATCTAGATAGAAGTAAAGGACATATATTAAATTTTCAAGACCAATCTTGAATTTCTTAATGTCTTTACTTAAGGCGCTTCTCATATTTAAAGAGTAATAGAGGCGACTCCAATGATGTCTATTAACATAGCTAAACAAGAACGTTACTTATAATCTGAGACTATATGATGTCATTGCATGTAATAGACATATCTAAAGAATTTTCTTTGAATATCCATCTTAACGTAAAATACAAGTGCACGCATTTACATAAACGCACGCACACATAAACATACGCACACGCACGCATTTACATAAACGTGCACATATATACATATCCAAATAAGTATATATGTATGCAGGTATATATATATATATATGTGTGTGTGTGTGTATGTGAATATATCTATATCTACATATATATTTACACAACAGATGTCCGACGAGCTTTTGATTCCAGAGTAGGACCAGATCGATGATACTGATCGAACCATGAGCTGATCAATAGCGAAACGTGCATTACCAAGCAATAAACATAATGACGACATAACAGATCGTCCTTTTACTATTATTATTATTATATATATATTATTATATATATATAGGGGTGGTAGATTGACAGAATCGGTAGAGCGTCAGACACCATGCTTTCTACCATAGTTACGTCCCTTTACAGTCTGAGTTCAAATCCCGCCTAGGTTAACTTTGCCTTTCATCCTTACGGGGTCGATAAAATAAAATACCAGTAATGTACTGAGTAATTGCTGGCCTTGTGCCTAAAGTAGAAACAATTATTATTATTATATATATATATATGTGTGTGTGTGTGTGTGTGTGTGTGTGTGTGTGTGTGTGTGTGTGAAGACGCATGGGTTAGTGGTTAGGGTATTCGGCTCACAAATTCGATTCCCGTCGGTGTCTTCTGTCGTTCAGCAAGACAATTCATTTCACTTTGCTCCAGTCCACACACCTGGCAAAAATCAGTTGTGCTTGTAATTACAATATTTCAGCCTTGTCACATTCTGGGTCACGCTGAATCTCACTGAGAACTTCGTTAAGTGTTACACGTGCTTATGGAATGTTTAGCTACTTACAGGTTAATTTCACGAGCAAGCCGTTGATCATATAAACTGGAACACTCTCCGTCTAAACTGATGGAGTGCCAGTAACATATATATATATATATATATATATATATATATATATATATATATATATATATATATATATATATATATACATATCTATCTATCTATATATATGCATATATATATATATATATATATATCTATATATATGCATATATCTATATTACCCTTGCATTTGAATAAGCGGTTCAATCATGCATTAATATACAGACTGTGTCTTGAGGTCTTTCATTGCCACGGAGATTAGATATTTACTTCTTTCTATAAATAAAACATACACACACACACATATATATATAAATATATATAAATATATATATATAATATATATATATATATATATATATATATATATATATATATATATATATATATTAGAAAGTGGGTTTTTTTTTTACAAATTGAATAATAACCGAGGTGTCCTACACGAGTGAAAGTATAAAGAAAAAGAGATGAAATCGAAAATGCAACTGGAGTCTTATTTTTTTTTTAAATATATATATTTATTTGGTTCCTTTATCGGTTTCGCAGTTCTTCTGCTTTTCAAGAGTAGAGTTGAGATGGAGGGTCTGTGGTTTTTCTCACATATATCACATATATATATATATATAGTATGTTACATGCCAATGCAACACTGCGCCTTCTATTAAACCATTCCAAGATCTATGTGTCGTCATTATCTCAATCTAGTCTAGGAGCTGTTACTCAAATAAAGTAATCAAAACAACTAAAATATTCTAAAATATAAACAGAATTAGTAAATACAATGTAACTTCTCAGTACAAGAGCTCAGCTGGAGACAATAAAGGGTCGATAACCGAAAGTCTTTATATTATAATCACTACTAAAATAATGCCCACACAGCCATCCTTTGGCAAGTATTCTCTATAATCTAGTTTCACATCCACCGCTACATGAAGAATCTTTTTTTTCCTTTGTAATATTTTGTTTCTCGCAGATTTGGTTTAGCATTATTTTTTCTTACTTCCTTCCCTTAGTTTTCTATAGTTTTCTTTTCTTATTGTTATTCTTACTTACTCTTTATCTTTCTTCTTCGATAATATTCTTTCGTTATGTTGATAGTGTTATTCTTGTTGCTGTTGTTATTGTTGTGGTTGCAGTTTTTGTTCTTCTTCTTCATCCACTTATTCCTGAATCTACTGCTGCTTCAACTACAACAAATACTACTGCTGCTGCTGCTACTACTACTACTACTACTACTACTACTACTACTACTACTACTGCTGCTGCTACTACTACTACTACTGCTGCTACTACTACCACTACTGCTGCTGCTACTACTATTACTACTACTACTACTACTCATGCTGCTACTATTACTACTACTACTGCTGCTACCACCACCACCACTACTACTACTACTACTACTACTACTACTACTACTACTATTAGTGTCATGAATACTTTTAAATTTTAAACATGTCAAAATTTGTTTTCTTTAATTGATGTTTCTGTTGATGACGATAGAAGCTGCATAATGCCCAAATCATACCCATTAGAAACAAAAGAAACTTTGGAGAATATCTTCCAACGTGCATAAATATGTCTGGAAAACAACAGAAGAGACGGAATAGTCACGGCTCGGACGCCTTTTCATCAACAGTCTGCTTGAGCAGAACGTAAATGAGCCTAAGAAAATTGCATACATGGTCTCGTAATTACGGAACAAATCGTAGGGGCGCCGTATTGATATATGGCCTTTCTAGGGTACTTTTAATCCTGGCGGAGCCCATCTCCTCTCCAAGTCTGAATACAGTAAGTTTCTACCAGCGAACGATAGAAAGTGAGAGAATAGAAGTGAGAAAGAGATATAAAGGAAGAATCAACCCCCATAGTGTATTGGTACGTTTTTTATCGACCTTAAATGGATGATACGCAAAATTAACCTCAGCGGTATTTGAATTCAGAGGGCAAAAAGCCGAAAAGCATTCTATCCGACGTTCTTACGACTGTGCCAATTCGTCACCTACAAGGCAACTATAGTCACAATATCCTTATCATCATTCTATTTAGAAGTTTGTTGCTCTTTTAGTTTGTCTTACTGCTTTCAGTTACTGGGTTGTGGTTACTTTGGAATATTATCCATATGGGATTTTAGTCTATTATATCGACAGTACTTTGTTTAGTACTAACTATCCTTCAATTACGAAATTTCAGTCAGCCAAAAACGAAATTGAGTATATTGTAAGTGGAATATTGTCTCTTATCATCGAAAATCATGATGACAGCAAAACATAATCTACACAATATATATTAAGATCCAGAACATATAACAGAAGTACTTTTATGTGTGCACAACTTTTATTAATTAAGCAGCTTAGAATAATAACTTACATTTTTAAAGGCTTCATTTAGCGCGAAGAACATAAATGCAGGCTGCTTTAAATGAGATAGCGAACTGAAAATAATTTTCCATTAATTGAAATAACATTAAAGTAAAAAAGAATCATTAGCGTTAATGAAAGTCATTCTCAAAAGAAGAAAGGAGAATCTCCATAATTCCAATTAGCCAATGATTACATGTATGTAGGCATGGCAGGAAAGACTCTCATTTCCGACTGAGTTTATGACACCTGCGGACTTACTTTGCTCTAAATGTATTTCTTGGTAAAAATTTAGTCTGCTCAATGACTTCTACAATTTGAGAAAAACTAATATTCATTGATTGGACAAATTAAAATAATAATATTGACATTGGAAACTTTCTCGGGGGGGTTTTCTCTAATTATTCTCTTACATCAGGAATATTTCCATTTATTTAGCTCTCCATTCTCAGATAAAGTTTCATAAATGCTAACTAATGACTGTTCTCGTGGGGGTTATAATTTCAATTAATTAAAATAATTTTATTCTCAACATCTCACGTATATCAGCACACAGTTAATTATAGGTTATTCATGCTGGAGGCAACCTTGGCAACATTGCCAATATATATATCTAGCAACGCAGTGTGACCGAACCCTGAACTCAACGTTTGCAAAACGAAATTATTACCCACAATGCTATGAGCGCATTAAACTATGCGTCTCTATATCTATACGATTATGCATTTATATGTACAAGAGTATATATACGTATAGTTGTGTCTGTCTGTGTGTGTGTGATGTGGAAAAATAGAAATACGTCAATTTGGCATAGCTACATGTCTAAACACTCATTATGTATATTTCTATATACATTTACACATACCCGGTTACATCTATACTATATATATACGGATATAAACGTAAATTATATGTATGTGTATGTGTGCGCGCGTGTGTATGTGTGCACGCGCGCCTCTGGGTGTGCGTAGGTTTATAAGAGGTATCTATTTAACTACAGTATGTATATTTCATCAGAGAGGAGGCAAAACTAAAGAACTAGTTTCGGATAATTGTCTCAATTTTCAAATATAATCATATAACTCTATTCCTTAATCGCTTTTGTGTTTGTTTTGTTGTTCTAGTCAGTATCATAATAGGTTGAGGGTTCTTCTGAGCGTGTTGTTGGCCCTCCATAGAATAGTCGGATGATGGGGCTGCCATTGTGGTGATCAGTCAACGCGCCGCGAGTCATCTTTCGAAAATGCGTAGCGGCTGGAACGGGACAGCCAACGCTGGAGGACACTGGTGCACCTAGTTGACTCTACGTAGGATGACTTCTCTGGGATCGCTGACGTAGGATGAATTGTGTCCCATCGAACAAGAGCAAGAAGTTTGCTTTGTGAGGACCTTTGGGGGGATTTTTTCTTTTTTTTTTCTTTTTAGTGATTTAGCCCATAATGGAATTGTATAGCTCATACAAAGGATACACACAAAAGTAGTAGGGGATTTGTTGATATTCATAAAACTATTCATGCTGGTGACATCAAAGATGGTTGAACATATGCAAATGTATCTGCTTATATTTATGTTCATCAGAAAGCAATTACTGTAGCAACTAATAAATCCTTAATCCTTTCTAATCTCTACAACTAATCATTAATATTTAATACCCTTTCATCTATCGCTTTGATTCAAGCGTTATTTTCTTCTATTCTTCTATTTTTCATTTTTCTTATTTTAAGGAAGGAGGTTATGGCGTGGAAGTAGTTCTTCCGTGAGATTCTATTGTATTAGAAGGATATATGTGCATTACTGATGTATACACATTTTGAATATCTTTACAGGCAATATTTATTAGAATGCTGTTCAAGTGTGTATACATCTTTTGGGAAAATCCTGTATATGTAGAGGTTGGTGTCTGTATGTGTGCGTGTTTATAATGGGTTTTTACATGCACTCTTCATTTAATATCCATGACCCAATTTTTCAATTGTTACTCTTTATATGCCAGAGTTTATGAGTGTGTATTGTTTTCCAGCGTGTGTTGGTGTTGTGTTGTTACGAGGTGGTGGTAATGACATCCTCCCACTTCCGTGCCAATACTTCCTTGCACTCTTGGTATGGCGTGGAGGGGGGAGTAGCTGTCACCATTTTTAACAAGAAATAACCTGGTGTGGAAAAAATAGGATACGATCTTCAAATATTTGTGCCAAAACCCCTAACATTGAGGGCCGAACATTCTTGCAGATAAAGACAGTAAATGAGGGTGTATACATTTAAAATTCTACAGCAATTCTTGTACAAAGTTACTCTTTGATGTTAACATAAGAGATATATATACTAAATTTTTGGCTTGGTGTCCGGAAAATAACTTGGGCCCCCGTGGGTCTAGCCCCAACTTATAATACATTTTTGGAATCTATTTAAACCCCTGAATGTTTTTACAACCTGCCTGTGGATGCGAGCACCACGAATATTCAAAAGCTCGAAAGCAGCAATAGTTCAGCTTCTGCATTAAATGTTGATCATTTGCACATGATTGCAGAATTGTATGGCGTGCCAAGCGCTTAGCTGATTGAAAGGCTATGAAAGGTTTGGATGCTTGAGTGTTATTAATTTATAGTAATCATTTTCAACCCCCACAAATATTTTAAATCATCGATTATTATCGTGTTAATATCCGCCCCCTATATATAATAAATGCGAATTTCTGTGCGTGTATCCACATGCATTTCCGGCTTCGGTGTAAATGTGTTGTATTTAAATATTAAAGTAAATTGGCCCCAAAATCAAATATGCAAATTGCAAATGTGTATCCTTCTCCCTTTTAGTTATAAGCGATTTGCTAAACTGCCCGCTTCTACATTAGAGGGTTTGAAGTATCCAATTGCCAATAAAAAATATTCTATGTAAATTATGTATGATTCTCATCAAAAGTCCTGTGCTGCATTGTTTCAATCGTAACCCTGGTTATAACTGGTTCATGTAGTATCTTATATTTTCTAAATTAAGTTAGATTGTCATCATATAGTAGGTAATATACGTCATTGTATTAAATCAACAAACGGAAGACGGAATATGTTGGCGCTTATTCGTATACTTTTCATGGGAGGATAAATGGTTCTTTTCTTAATTCCCTGACTTGTAAGTTTTACCTACATACACACATCTATGTTATCGATAAAATATAGCGCTAGTGCTAAAAAACGTTTGATTAAAACTCTTTGCACATTAAATAAATAAATTGTTAATTTATCAGAAGCGGAATAGACTATTTTGACGAATGAGTAAAAAGGTAAAAGTAGAGTCCTCAAACACTCATTCCAGCGGGTCCTGTCAGAAGGAGCCGTCTCCAACTGATCCGGTTGGATCCCCAAGCGAGACAAGCGAATTCATAGATGTTATCCAACCATCTCTATCGGGGTCTGCCATTAGGACAGCAGCCGGCTGGTTTTGCCCGTAAAATCTGTACTTGTTATATTCTAACCACATGCTCATAGTGTCGGAGCTGCTGTAAATGGAGTGACTATCTGATCTCCGAACTACGCACTCTATCGGGTAATGTTACTCCAAAGACCCTTTGAAAGAACCCTATATCAGCCGCTTGCATTCACGATCCTATTCTGGCGGTCATCCCCCAAGATTCATGAGCATATGTAAGGGTTAGCACGAATACCGAATTGAAGATAGGGAGTTTGGTTTTTACACCTGCTTCTTTTCTTTTGATTATCAAATGATGAAGCTGGCGCATTACTGCACCAGATCCTGAAATTATTGCACATATTTCAGCCTCCTGCATTCCATCACACGTGAACATGGCCCTGAGATAATTGTGTTTGTATATGTATGTATATATGTATATATATATATATATATATATATATATATATATATATATATATATATATAGTGAGTAAAATTGACGTTTCAGCTGCGATTTGCATTTTTCAAAATCAATCTTCTGGAGCTGTCACAGAGCACTCAATGAGATGATATCGATAAATTGAAGCTCAGAATAATAACAATATGTTTGGGGTGTGACATAGTGAAAATTGCAACCGGAGAGATCTTGCCACAAAAGCCACCACAACAACGAGAATACAAACAGGTTTAAGACGTCCCTGGACCTGATTGATAGAAATTATATAAATATCTATCAATCAGGTGCGTCTCTTTATGATCTGAGTTCAAATCCCGCCGAAGTTAACTTTGCCTTTCATCCTTACGGGGTCGATAAAATAAAGTACCAGTGATACACTGGGTAATTGCTGGCCATGTGCCAAAAGTAGAAACAATTATATAAATATCTTCGATTGATTTCTGGGAATTCGAAATCTACATTCCAAGTTGCGTAGCATGCAAACCAGATATCCTTTTCTCAACAGGCGTTTAGTACAGTTTTCTAGGAGTGCGGCTTAGTAATTCCACCGCCAAACACTGTAGCAGTAACTCTGGTAGCGTGGTCACATGTTCTTTCTCAGGAAAAGAGGAAGATTCACATCCGGGATTTGGCGGGCAAATAATGGAATTTAGAGGCTGTGAATAATGGAATTTATTCACAGCCTCTAAAGTAAGATCTCAACTAGGTTATCAAAGAAAGAATAAATAATTAATCAATCAATTAATCAATTAATTAATTATAAAGGCTAGGAGAAAATAATAATAATAATAATAATAATGCTTTCTTTATTAACCACAAGGGTAAAGTAGACATTAAGGACAGTACAGGACAATACAGGACGGTACAAATGGGCATTTCTGCGTGTAAAAAACAAGAAACAGAGGATGTAATAATAGAACAATGAAAAAATTCCCCAATAGGGGGGGAGACTTCCGAGGGACATTCGTGGAGCAAGCCCATTAAAAAGACACAATGACCCTGACCACCAGGGCAAGTGCCCTTTCCCAGTTTTCCACCTTTAATTTACAGACACATACTCAGAGTAGGCCCATTCACTCGTGCCATTCTTGCTTCTCTCACCCATCTTTCAACAAAATGCTGGGAAGAGAGCACTTCCCACTCTACCCTGATTTTCCTTTTCAAATGAAATTTGAAAAAGTCAATCAGGGCATCACCGAAGAGGTAAGTGCTCGTCTTCAGCCTTTTCAAACGTGTCCACCATACTATCTCTTTCGCCATGGCCAGCAGACAGATAAAAACTGCCTGCCCTTCCCGGCAAAAGGAAGAGGGTGGGGCAACCCTCACCATGGACTCAGCTGATAGCCGGATTCGTCCTACACGCGACAGCAGGTGTTCGACATAAACCCACAAGTCAGCAATTCTCGGACACTGGACGAGTGCGTGCAGGACGGTTTCGTCGCCCTGCGCGCATCTCGGACATGCCCGGCTGACGGCACCTCTATGCCTGTAGAGTTTACCCCGAACTGGCAAGGCTCCTCGGTAACACTGCCAGGCCAGGGATTTCTGGAAGTTGTCCATAAGTCCCGGCCCGCAACTTCTGCCGAAGAGATTGGCTAGTTGATTTTCGTCGAGGCCTTGAGTTTCCCCAAGTACGTCGTCGCTCTTCCCCTCCACTAATCCTCTATAGAACGCCGAGGTGAATTTCCGCCGATCACATTGCCCGATTGGTCGAGGGCTGTGAGCGCCTTAAGACATTCTAGTCTCCAAGCGCTCCCTCTCGGTCTTCGCTTGACCCAGGACTGCAGCTCCGTCAAGGAGACGAGCTGGGGAAAGACGCGCTAGCAAACGGCGACCACACCTGATCACCGTCGAGGAAGAGGTGGAGATGTCGTAGCCTGAGCGCGTGTCTGCGCATCATCAGCCACGGCATTCCCAGCCCTCCACGTAGCGGGTGTTGACAACAGATGGACTGCCTGACCATCGGAGCTCGTGCCTTCCACAAAAAGCGAAAGAGCAAACGCTCCAGCGCAGTCACGCGGGGCTTAGTACAAGGTACGACGGTCAGGTGGTAGCTGATGACGGACGCGATGTACGCGGTAGCCACTTCCGCTCGACCTTTCAGGGATAGCTTCCTCTCCGCCCATTTCTGCGTGTGAGAAGCCACCCTGCTCGTCACCTCGTCCCAGTTTTTGTCCGTCTGGAGGTCCGGACCGAACCAGACCCCTAGCAATTTAACCGGTCCGTCCGTCCAGCGGCCGACGACGCTGTTGGGCGGCATGGAACTGCCTCTCCAGGTGCCGAGCTGCAGGCCCACTCACTTTTCCTGGTTGATCATTGCTCCTGTCACCGCTTTGTATTCTCTTAGTGTAGTGCCGATCAGCTCGATGTGTTTGGCGTTCGACACCACTACGGTGAGATCGTCCGCATATGCTGACACAGATCTTCCGCATCCTAGTTCGCGCGGGACGCCCCTCAACGCCTCCAGTTTGTGCAGTAATGGCTCGAGAGTCAATACGTACAAGAGGAACGAGAGGAGACATGCTTGGCGGACCGAGCGCATGATGTTGAACGGTTCTGAAAGGTGACCGTTCACTCTCACCACAGAGCAGATGTTGCTGTGCATGGCAGCGATCCAGCCTCTGAAGACGGGCCCAAAGCCAGCCGCCTTCAGGACTGCCGCTAGGTAACGATGGTGGATATTATCGAAAGCTTTCGACTGATCTAAATTGATCAAGGACCCACACGTGCGAGGTTCCCTAGCTACCCTCTTTACGATGTATCGCATGAGGTGGATGTTGTCGTGGATGGATCTGTCGGGAATGGCGCATGTCTGCGCCTCTCCCACCAGACCACCAACGACAAGCGCCAACCTCTTTGCTAGCACCTTGGCCAAAATCTTGAACTCTGTGTTTAGCAGAGTTAGGGGCCTGAAATTATCTTTGTTATCCCCCTTGTTCGGATCCTTTCTCATCAGCGCCACAGCTCCTCGGCTCACAGAGCTGGGAATTCTCCCGTGCTGTTGCCAGTTGCAGTAGACGTCCGCCAAGAGGCCTCCGAACAAGTCTGGCATTCAAACCAGGCGATTTACCCCTTGTGCAGCCAGTCATTGCCTCCCGTACTTCAGCGGCTGTTATCGGCTTTTCGCAACACTCCGCCTCAGTGGCCGAGAGCCGCGGCAGCCCGTCGAGGTAAACACTAAAGTCCATCCCTCGATCCGGCCCGTCGCTGCCCCCGAACAGCTGTGCGAAGTGTCGCTGAAAAGCTTCACACATTGGCCCGGGATCGTGTAGCATGCGCCCACGTGGTCCACCAAAGACCGTATCGTGGCTTTGTTGCCACGACGCGCCTTCGCCACTCGGGCCCAATGAACGGCTTTCGTCCCATCGTTTCTGAGAGCACGCAAACTAGCTCTGACAACGTAGCCTTCGTGCTTTGCATTGAAGAATTGGTCAATATCGCCGCAAGTACGTCGATCGCGATGCCTTTGCTAAGCGCCTCGTCTAATTTTCTAACTAGTTCTCCCTCTGCTCTATTTTTCTCTATTTCTAAAGCCTTACTAAACCTAATGGACTCTATTCTAATCGCTCTTTTCAGAGCAAACCACCACTTGTTGTTCACCATGGCCCCCGTCAACGCCCGCTTAACTAGTTCGCTAATCCGATCTCTGTAGGCCTTGCGCGCTGGTAAGGACGCGTTTAGCTTCCAGTAGCAAGGTCCTCGTCTATGGAGCCTATCTAAGTCAAGCACACAGATCACGAATTTGTGGTCCGTGTAGCTGACTATCTTGAATTGTGGACAGCCTATGCTAGACCTATCTATTGCCCTACAAAATACTCTATCTAGTTATGATCTGGATGACCCTATGCGATTTGTTCAAGTCCACATTGGCACATTAGGGAAATCCAATCGGTACGTGTCAGACAGTTCAAAACGCCTGAGCAGGATGCTGAGGCTCTTGCACCCTCCTGCCCTATCCGCTAATCCCACACAGTCCCAGCGTGCATCAAAGATCCCGTTCCAGTAGCCCACTAACACTAAAGTGCGGGACGTTCCAAGAAAGGTCTCCAGACGCCGGAAGAAATCAGGCCGCCCTGCTCCTGTCGGGGCATAGACAGCCACTAGCCTGAAAGCTTGCCCGTCTCCGCTGGTCACGTCCAGTACCACCAACTTACCTTCTGGGTCCAGGAAGATGGCCCGTATGGCGAGATCCAAACCTCTCCGAAAAAGCACAGCAACTCCTCCCCCCGATCCAGGACGGCTGGGAGATGCGTACACATCGTAGCCGCCGAAGTTCGGTACGAAGGTCCGTGCTTCGGAGATTCTGGTCTCGCTGATGGCCACTACATCTATGTTTAGTGACCTGAGGTCGTTGAGCAGGTGGCCCTGCTTCCATGACGACCCCATGCCACGCGCATTTATGCCGCCTATTCTGAGTGAGGTCATGTTGAAGTTGAAATGGAGTGGAAAAGATGGGAAAGACCACTTACCTTACTTCTCGTAGAGGAAGGATGGTTTCTCCCTACTTTTCACTGCTTGTGGCCTCCTCCGGAAGGATGTCCTTATAAATCCTCTTGGAAAGTGCTTGTCGGAAGTCTCCGATGTCTTTGGGGAATTTTTGTTTTAGTGTCGTGTACGTTTCCTGTGTGATGCGAGTGATTTGTATGTGTGGAGGTGGTGTGAACTTTTGGGTTATTGTGTAGTCTTTTTCTCTGATGCTGGTGTTGTGTTGGTTGTAGTGTAATAATTGGTTGTTGTTCAAATTTAATGCTGTGTAGTGTGTATCGTTTTGGTTGTTTTGTTTTGTTTGCGTTTGTTGTGGGTTTGTTTCTGTTTCGCTTTTTGGTGACTTTTGTGGTGTTGGTGATTGTGGTGTTGGGGTTAATGATGGTGATGGTGTTGGTTTGTGGTGATGGGGTTGGTCATGCTGGTGTGGATGGTGGCATAGCTGTCCTAAATTTTTTGTTTGATAGTTTATTTGTTTCTCTCCGTATTTTGTTTTTGGAGGGGGAGGGAAGAGGATTTTTTTCGTTTTTGGTTTCTTTTTCTTTTTTTCTTTTTTCCTGATACCGTTTCCCACTCCTCATCGCCACAATCGGTCTCCAGTTGCGATAAGTTGGGGAGTGGAAAATCCTCCACAGGCGTTGGTTTTGGTTGTGGCATGGTAGATGGTGTAGGCGCTGGTGCTAGTTATGGCGCGTTGGGTGGTGGTGGTGTTGGTTTTGCTAGTGTTGCTGGGGTTGTTGCTGTTACAGTTGCTTCTGTTGTTGCTGCTACAATGGTTACTGCCATTTCTGCTGCTGGGGGTGTTGATGGTTGAGGGTGGGTAAGAGAGGTGGCCTCAACCTTTTAGCCTAAGGGCAGAAAGCCCTTAGGTGGGTTCCTTCACCACAAACGACACACCTAGGCCTTCTGCCCTCGACAATTACTGCTTTTCTTTCGCTATTTCGATTATATTGGTGTTGGCCTCGATGCCGGCGAGGATGGCAGCCATTAGCCAGGGATTTTCGATGGCCGGTGGAACATGGGTCACCCTGATCTTCACGAGTCTCTGGCCACAATAGCTTGGGACGAGTGTGAAGTCGTCACTTCTTAATGGGGCCATGGAGTGTTCTCTGGCATCATGTGGTGTTCCAAAGAACACGTCCACGGTTCCATATTTCTGCCCACGTCTGATGTTGGGTTTTTTGCCCACACATGTCCCAAAGCTTTTTGGATTTGGGACTCGGATGCTCGTTCCACTCGGCGTGGTTTTATGTTAATCGTCCGATAAGACACGGTGCATAGGCACCGATGTTCCATTTTATTAGGTGGGGGGGGGGCTGACCCTGTACCCATCTTTCTTTACCATTCTCTTGGCTTCATCTAATTCCTCCTGAGTTACCTGGATTGCTTCGCACTTTTTTGCTACTCTGGCAAAAAAAAGGGTGGTTTTATTATTCTCATTGTTGTTGTTGCTGTTGTTGTTATCGTTATTTTTGTTATTGTTATTTTTAGTTTCAGTTGTGGTGGTGGTGGCGTCAGTGGTGTTCGGTGTGGAAGAGTCCATTCTGGGTGAATCCATTTCGATGTCACGAGATAATTTTTTTTCTTTTTTTTCTGTTGTCGCTGTGGTGGTGGGGTTGGGGTGGCGGCTTCAACACCTGCAGTCATTGGTAATGGCGGGAAATGAATATCTGCATGAGACAAATTTAAATTATTGCTACTGCTTATATTTTTAGTGTTGGCAAACATAGTAATATTTACAATGGTGATGTCCGTGTGAGGTGTTAGTTTGTGAGAAAGGTGTGGCTGTGAGTCGTCCATGAATAGTCAAAGAAAAATCTTTGTTTGAGAATTATAAAA
The DNA here is from genome assembly GCA_964016885.1 of Eledone cirrhosa. Lineage (NCBI taxonomy): Eukaryota > Metazoa > Mollusca > Cephalopoda > Octopoda > Eledonidae > Eledone > Eledone cirrhosa. The sequence goes on from OZ024743.1 coordinate 217,856,077, forward strand.
TTTTAATTTTGGGCTCAAGGCGCCAATCTTTTTGAGTGTCCTTTTCAGAAAACAATGTATGTGCACTTATATACAGTTTACAATAAAAAATTTCCATAAATGGCAATTTTAAACAACTGAAAACAACAAACCTTTGCGGAGCTCACGATAATACTATTTCCTACGTAATGTCGCCAATAATAATAATAATAATAATAATAATAATGATTTCTTTATTGACCACAAGGCTGACATCAAGAAAAACATTACAGGCGGCATAGGAAGGTACGATGTGGGTTTCGTGCGTGTCAAGATTTTTATTATTTATATAAGAAAAGAAACAGAAAAAGACATAGAAACATATATATATATGTACAATAAAAATGAAAATTGAAACAATGAAAAATTCCCCAATAAGGGGGAAACCTCCGAGGGCTACTCGTGGCGAAAACCACACAAAAGACCACGACCACCCTGACCACCAGGGCATGCGCTCTCTCTCAATTTTTCCATTTCTAAAACTACAGGCGTATATTCAGAGCGGTCCCGTTCACTCGGACCATTCTCGCTACATTCACCTACCTTTCAACAAACTTACTAGAAGGCAGTTCTTGCTCCTCCACACTGATTTTGCTCTTCAAGTGAAACTTGAAAAAGTTAATTAGGGATTCACCGAAGAGGTAAGTGTCTGTCTTTAACCCTGTCAACATTGTCCACCACACAATCTCTTTCGCCATGCCCACCAGGCATATGAAAACCGCCTGCCCTTCCTCCTCGAAGGAAGACGGCGAGACCATATGCACAATGGACTCAGTCGATAACCGGATCAGTCCTACACGCGACACCAACTGTTCGACATAGCTCCACAAGTCAGCAATGCTCGGGCTGTGAACGAGTGCATGCACGACGGTTTCGTCGCTCTGCGAGCATCTCGGACAGGCTCCGCAGACGGCACTTCCGTGCCTTTAGAGCTTATCTCGAACCGGCAGCGCTCTCCGGTAGCACTGCCAGGGCAGGGATTTTTGGAAGTTATCCATAGGCCCTGGGCTGAAAGTTCTCCGGAAGAGAGCAAACAGCTGATCTTCTTCGACGCCCAGGATCTCTCCGAGTACGTCGTCGCTATTCCCCTCCACTAGCCCTCTACAGAACGCCGAGGTGGATGTTCCACCAATACTGGTGCCTAGCTGGCAGAGGGCGGTGAGCGCCTTGAGACATTCCAGTTTCCAAGCGGTATCTCTCGGTCTTTTCCTGGCCCAGGACTGCAGCTCCGTCAAGGATACGAGCTGTGGTGGCCGTCCTCTTGGTAACCGACCCTCTGAAGTCACCAACTACGTTGGGTAATTTTTATTTTAAAAGTTTGTACTGTTCTATTTTGATATCAATAATTGTTTCTACATTTGGCACAAGGCCAGCAATTAAACAGTACATTATTGGTACTTTATTTTATCGACCCCGTAAGGATAAAAGTCAAAGTTAACCTCGGCGGGATTTGAAATCAGAATGGCAAGGGCCGTAACTCTATGCGTCAAAGCATGGCGTCCGACCCTCTACCGATACTGCCAATTCAACGCCTTATCAATAATAATAATAATAATTGTTTCTACTTTTGGCACAAGGCCAGCAATTACCCAATGCATTACTGGTACTTTATTCTATCGACCCCGGAAGGATGAAAGGCAAAGTTAACCTTAATAATAATGATTTCATTTATTGGCCACAAGGGCCGACATATATGGGACAATACAAAAGACAGGGACAGTGGAGTTTTACAGAAAAATCGAGTAAACAATATGAATAACAATAACAAAGTAACAAAAAAATTACAAGAGAAAATTCCCCAATAGGGGGGATGACCACCCAGGGTTCGCTCAGGTACCCCACCAATCCTGAACGACCCGACGCTTCGATAGCATCCTGGAAGAGCACACCTCTCCTCATCAAATTTACCTACCTACAGTCGCATGACCAGAGTAGGCCCACTCACACGGGCCATTCTCACCACATTCACCCACCTTTCAGCAAATGTACTGGGGTCAGCACATCCCTCTCCACCCTCACCTTTCTTTCCAAGTTAAACTTGAAAAAGTTGATGAGGGATTGGCCGAAGAGAAAAGTGTCTGTCTTCAGTCCTTTCAGCCTCGTCCACCATACAACCTCATTCGCTACTGCCACCAGACAGAGGAAAATTGCCTGGCCTTCATGGCCAAAAGAAGGCGGCGGGTCGATCTTCACTATGGACTCGGCCGATAGCCGGATCCGTTCTACATGCGACAACAGCTGTTCAACATAACTCCACAAGTCAGTAATGCACGGACACTGGACCAGTACGTGCAGAACGGTTTCGTCGCTCTGCGCGTATCACGGGCAGGTCCGTCTGACAGCACTTCCGTGCCTGTAGAGTTTATCTCGAACCGGCAGTGCCCCCCGGTAGCACTGCCAATCCTCTATAGAACTCGAGAGTGGAAGTTCCACTGACTGCATTGCCTGCCAGGTAGAGGGCAGTGAATGCCTGGCAACAATCCAGATGCCAGTCACCCAGTCTCGGTTTCTCCTTGACCCAGGACTGCAACTCAGTCAAAGAAACGAGCTGCGGAAAGGCCCGTCTGACAAACGGCGACCACACCTGTTCACCGTTTAGGCAGAATATCTGGAGATACCGCACCTCAGCGCGTTCCTGCGCATCATTAACCACGGCATGCCCAGCCCTCTACGTAGAGGGTACTGGCAGCAGATTGACCGCCTCACCAGCGGAACCTGACCCTCCACAAGAATTTGAAGAGGAGCCGCTCCAAGAACGGAGGCAAGGGACGACGGTCAGACGGTAGTAGATGACGGACGCGATGTACGCGTTCGCCACCTCCGCCCGACCTTTCAGTGATAGTTTCATCCCAGCCCATTTTTGACTGAGACTGGTTACCCTGCCCGTCACCTCGTCCCAATTCTTATCCATGTGGAGGTCTGGCCAGAACCAAACCCCGAGCAACTTGACCGGTCTGTCCGTCCAACGCCTAACGACGCTGTTGGACGGCATGGACTTGCCTCTCCAGGTGCCGAGTTGCAAGCCCACCGACTTTTCCGGGTTAAGTTTTGATCCCGTCAACCTTTCATATTCCTCCAATAAGTTGCCGACCACCTCGATTTCTGAGGTGTCCGACACCATCACAGTGATGTCGTCCGCATAAGCCGACACAGCCTTTCTGCGTCCCTGTTCAAGCGGGATTCGCTGCAACAGCTCCAGCTTCCGCAGTAAAGGCTCGCGAGTCAATACGTACAGAAGGGAGGAGAGAGGGCACCCTTGACGGACCGATCGGGAGACCTGAAACGGTTCCGAGAGGTGGCCATTAATTTTGACCATCGAGCAGGTGCAGCTGTGCATTGCAGCGATCCAGCTTCTGAAGACGGAGCCGAAGCCAGCCGCCTTGAGGACAGCCTCCAGGTACCGATGGTCGACCCTATCGAATGCTTTCGATTGATCTAAATTGATCAGAGCCCCCACCGAAGCCAGGTTTACACCCAACCCTCTCTATGATGTATCGCATTAGGTGGAGGTTGTCGTGTATGGACCTGGTTAGGATTGCGCAAGTTTGCGCGTCCCCAACCAAATACCCGACGACAAGCGCCAACCTCTTCGCTAACTCCCTGATCAAAATCTTAAACTCTGGTTGAGCAGAGTTATGGGCCTGAAATTGTCTAATATGTCCCTCTTGTTCTCCTCTTTCCTTATCAGCGTCACTACGGCCCGGCTCACAGAACTGGGAATACTCCCGTTTTGCTGCCAGTTGCAGTAGAGGGCTTCGAGGAGATTGGAGAACAAGTTTGGCATATTTACGGAAAGCTCGTAGGGCAGACCATCCAAACCGGGTGACTTGCGCCTCATGCAGCCGACAAGGGCATCCTGAATCTCGGCTGAAGTAATTGGCCTTTCGCAGCGCCCAGCGTCAGCCGTCGAGAGTTGCGGCAATCCATCGAGGTAGGGACTGAAATCAGCCACCTTCTCTGACCCACCACTTACACCGAACAACCGAGCAAAATGTTTGCGAAAGGCCTCACACATCCACTTGGAATCGCTCAGCTCGTGTCCGTCTCGGTCCGTCAAAGACCTTATTGTGATTTTAGTACCATGCTGCGCCTCTGCCACGCGGGCCCATCGATCAGCTTTGGTTCCCTCGTTTCTCAGAGCACGCGCCTTAGCTCTGACAATGCAACCTTCGTGTTTCGCATTGAAGAAATGGTCTAATGCCATTCTCGCCGCTAGCACGTCAGTTGCAATGCCACTAATAGCCTCATCTAACTTATCTGCCAACTCCCACTCCTTTCTATTTTTCTCTAACGCTACTTCTATGCTAAACTCTATCGACATTACTCTAATCTCTCTTTTGAGAGCCCCCCACTATCTATTGTAGTCGACTCCCCCTGTCAACTTTTTCTTAACTAAATTGTTGACCTGGTCCCTGTTAGCCTTACGTGCCGGAAATGACATGTTTAGCTTCCAGTAACCAGGTCCTAACCTACGCGTCTTATCTAGGTTGAACATACAGATCACAAACTTGTGATCTGAATAGGCGACCGTTTCAAAACGTGGATAGCTTACACTATTTCTGTCTATTTTCCTAATGAATATCCTGTCTATATACGATCTAGATGATCCTATGCGGATAGTCCAGGTCCACACTGGCGCATTAGGGAAATCTAGTCAGTACCTGTCAGACAGTTGGAACTGGCTGATCAGGTCTTGAGGCTTTTGCACCCCCCGCTCCTATCGGATACTCCCACACAGTCCCAGCGTGCGTCTAAGATGCCGTTCCAGTCCCCCGCTAACAGTAAAGGGCGAGACGTACCCAGAAAGGCTTCCAGGCGTCTAAAGAAGTCCAGCCGTCCTGCCCCAGTAGGGGCATAGACGGGTACCAGTCTAAAGGCACCACCTTCGTTATTGTTCACGTCTAGGACCACCATCTTCCCGTCCGGGTCCCGGAAGATCGACCTTACCTCGAGATCCAGGCCTTTCCTAAACAGCACTGCCAACTCATTCCCGGCCGGCTAACAGATGCAAAGATCTGATAGTCGTCGAAAATGGGGGCTAGTGCGCGCGTGTCAGAAATCCTGGTCTCGCTGACGACAATTACATCCATTTCTAGAGAACTGAGGTCGTTGAGCAGGTGACCCTGCTTCCAGGACGATCTCAGGCCTCGGACATTTAAACATCCTACTCTTAATACGGCCATATTGGCAGGTTAAAAAGAGAGAGAGGAAAGGTTTACTTACCTTCCGTGCTCTTGTGAAGGTCGGGTGGTTCGACCTCCATAGTTGGTGGGGTTTCTTTTGGGAACCCCTTTAAAAGGTTTTACGTTCGGGGTTTTTCGTATCTCTTTGTATAAATCGAGAGACATTTGCACTAGAAACAAATCTTCCGGCACTCGAAATGTGCACGATTTAAAAGTTTCCCCCTCTTTTTGTATATTTTCACTTCGTGGTACGAGGGTCATCAGTTCCTTGTGGCCCTACTGTCGAGCACGAAGTTTTGTATGTTTTGTTGGTGTGGTTTTATTTGTTTGTGTGGCTGTGGTGGTGATGGTTTTGGTGGTGTTGTTTAGGTTGTATCTGTTTTTGTTGTGAGTGCGGTGTCTGTGGTTACAGATGTTTGTCTGTGTATTTGTTCTTGCGTCTGTTTAAGTTGTTTGCGTTTGGGGGATTCTGGTGATGGGGGTGTTGATGTTGGTGTTATTGGAGAGATGTTTGCGTGGGTGGTGTCTGCGTTTTTTATTGTGGGTGATTTTGTGCTTTGTTGAGTTTTCTTTTTCTCTTTGTGTTTCCTTTTTTGTATTTTGGGGGATTTGGGATTTCCCTCATCTTCACTACTGGTAGATGAGGGGTCTGTGTCTGTAAGTGTGTCTGTGTGTATGTTTAAGGTTTTATTGGTGTGTGTATTCTGGGGGGGGGGGGGAATTTGACAGCTTTCCTCGTTTCCCCCTGGGTGGTCAATGTTGGTGTTGTTGTTGGTGGTTTTGCCGGTGCTGGTGTTGGTTGTGGTCCTCGCTCCGGCTTCGGCAGCAGTGGAGCCTTTCGACCCCTTGCCTCTTTCAGCAGTTGAGGGCAGAAGGCTCGCAAATGGGTTTTTTCCCCACAAACAAAACACTGCGGCCTTTTGACTTCGGTCATAATGTGAATGACCGTCCCATTCTGAAGGCGGATGTGGTCCGGGATTGCCTTCACATTCTCGGGTCTGATCTGGAGAAGGATCTCCAGGTCAACCACGGACCAGTCCTCTCTAGCCGTTCTAGTCACTTCTATAGGGACGGTATCCGTCTCCACCACAATCACACATCCTAGAAGCCACCACATGTCAAGTCCTGGTGGGATTCTGGGAATGCGGAGACGGGGCGTTCTTTTTCCCATGTGGGAGGGGTACATTAAGACTTTGCTGGTTTTGCAAGGAGTCATAGCGTGTTTCATAGCGAGGGCTTCTGACTTGAACAACACCCAAATGGTGCCATACTGTCTGCCCCTCTCTATGTATTCGGTGTCTTCTCTGATGCAGCTCAGCGCGACTTCGACATCTTCTTGTGGGATTAAAGCTGCCCTTTTGTGCTGAGATGCATCTATAATGCACCGTTCTGCGCTCCACTGCCTCAATAGCTTCTATGGGGACAGTTAAGTTGGCCCAGGTTTGCTCTTGCTTGATGGGCTTCCATGCCTGGGTCAACTTTTCATCTTTGTTTGAGTGGTCCATGTTGAAGCATGGCCTCTTTTTTGCTGCTGCTGCAGCGAAAGTGCTCTTGTTTTTTTTTGTTTTGTTTTTTTGTTTTTTTTTTGTTTTTTTTTTGTTTTTTTGGGGGGGGTCGTTGTCGTTGTTCTTGTTGGTGTTGTTGTTATCACTGTCACTGTTATCATTGTTGTCTTTGTTGCCACCGTTGTTCTCGGTGCAGTTGGTATTGTTACTGTTGGTGTTGTCGCTATTTGTGTTCATGTTAGTGGTGTTGATATTGTTGTTGCATTTGTCATTTTTTTCAAAATTAGAATTCTCATTGGTATCATTGGTGTCTTTGTTTACATTGTTTGTGGTGGTGTTTGTGTTATCAATTTGTGTTAATTTCGCTGTAGTGCTCCTCTCAACTTCTACGTCGTTGTCGCACGACAGCAGGCATATCGCTGGGGGGGGGGGGGGCCTGGCTCAGCCATGTTTTTTTCCTCCGTAAATTTTTTAAAATGTAAAAAAAGTTCAAATATTTGGGCCTTTTGGCCCAAATATTATACTTTCCCCTTCACAGGGCAAAGTCTAAGGGCTTATATCCCTTACACGACAAGAAATATTTAACAACAAATAATTTTAACAGGCGAATAAAGCGCCTTACTGGGAGCGAGCAAAATACGTCCGCTTAGACCAATAATAATAATAATAATAGTGAGTAAAATCGAAGTTGCAGCTGAGATTAGCATTTTCGCGATTAGCATCTGTACGTGTGTGTGTGAGTAAAAGGTAAACAGAGATAACAACACAAACGGTGCAGTATATGGAATGTATATGTTAGTTTAACGCTTGAAATGTGTGTGTGTGTGTGTGTGTGTGTGTGTGTGTGTGTGTGTGTGTGTGTGTGTGTGTGTGTGTGTGTGTGTGTGTGTGTGTGTGTGTGTGTGTGTGTGTGTGTGTGTGAATACTGGAATATTATTCAGAAATTATAGCATACAAGTGAATTGGAGAGGCAATTACAAATGCCAGATACTCATTGCTATAAAACAAAAGATATGTAGAGAAGTACGATATGGTTATTTCATGATTAGAATGGCTCCAACCGCAATCCCGCCGAGGTTAACTTTGCCTTTCACCCTTACGGGGTCGATAAAATAAAGTACCAGTAATACACTGGACAAGTGGTGGCCTTGTGCCAAAAGTAGAAATAATTATATTATGTGCTGATTGTGTGCGTGAATGACCGAAGAAAACTGCATGATACAATATGGAGTAATAGAACCCGGTTGTGATCTTGTAGCATTAATGTTACATACTACCGCTCGGAGACGTGATAATATCGGAAGACGCCGAAAATATTATGATCTTTATTCAACAGCAGTGAGGTGAACCTCTGTACAAACTGTGTGCTAAATTTAATAGAAAGTAATATAATATAATATAATGTACTATGATATTTTATGTATATATATATATATATATATATATATATGTATATATATATATATATATATACCGGTGTATGTATGTACGCATAAATGAGTGTCTACTTGTATTCAGATACACACATTCACAGGGGAAATATGCACTTCTGTATATATGTATATGTATGTGTATCACAACAAACACACACATACATAAACATATATATACATATATGCACACACAAATATATATTATATATATGCATATATGCACACACAAATATATATTATATATATGTGTATATGTATATATATATATATATATATATACACATATATATATATACACACATATATATATATATATATATATATATACACACATATATATATATATATATATATATATATATATATATATATATACATATATATATATACACATATATATATATACATACATATATATATATATATATATATACATTTACATACGCATGTATATATATATGCATATATATATATATATATATGCATATATATATATATGCGTATGTAAATGTATATATATATGTATATATATATATATATATATATATATATATATATATACACATATATATGTATGTGTGTGTGACTCTGTGTGTATGTATATATATATATATATATATATATATATATACATACACACACACAGAGTCACACACACACACATATATATATATATATATATATATATATACAAATATCTACGTGTGTGTGAAGATCTTATTAGTATCACATTGCAAATATTACACGCGCTAATACAATTTTTACACCCTCGAAATTTACTTACTGGCACTGAAAATCTCATTTAAAAAATAATGCTTTTTTGTCTCCCTGCTCTCTTTAAAATTAGTTGTCGTGACTTGTACAACATCTTTAAGCAGTAACCTATGTTGAACACTATGAAGAAAAAGGAAATCATGAGACTGCCAATATCATTCTTTCTTTCTATCGTTTTCTCTTTCTTCTTTTCTGTATTTATAACTTTTCTATTTTTCTTTGGATTATTCTTTTTATTTGTATTTGTTTCTGTTTATCTCTGTACTATAGTTTACTTTCTTCTTCCTCTCTTTCAATATATCTTTCACTTATGTATATGTTATATATGTATTTTTTTATACTATACTTGCTAACTTTCTCTAACCTTAACTCCTTTACTAAGGATTTTACACATCTTTCGGTTTTAATTGTTTTTTTCTTTCCTCTCGTTTTCTAACTTACATTTTTGTCACTTACCTTAACTAATTCTATTCATTTTTCGTCCTTTTCTCTTTCTTTCATTCTGTTAAAGCTGAAATATGAATTGTAGGTGGTGCTTGTGCTGTTATATAAAGGAAGTTACTAGGGAATAAATTTACCAACTTTCGCTGAACGCATTCAGTATTTAATAGGAATGAAATAAGTTAGTCATGGAAGAAAACGATGGAGGAGAAAAGACCATCTCACAAATTGTATTATTTGTTTTGTTTGTTTTCTTACACATGGTAACTAAATTTGATATTTTTTCTCTTACATTCATAGCAAACAAGATTATAGCGCTATGCAGTTAGCATTGGCAACGCTGACACATCGGGGCACGCTCCTTTTAGCCCATCTCCCTTTATCTTAGATAAAATGAAGTAAATAAATGAATAAATAAATATGTAGATGAATAAATGAATATATATATATATATATATATATATATATATATATATATATATATAAATCTGTATAAATTCACAACATCCATCACCATATTCCTTCATTTAACCTCGTGCCTTCCTTTCCCTGTTTCTGAGATTAACTTGACAATAAACTTTCTAGCGAAATATTCTGTGACCTGTTAAGCTAGCCAAGCCTATTGGATGATTGCTTCCAATGTCTTACTAACTCGAATTAATTCTCACCCTTTCCCATCGACACACAACCGCTGTCCCGACGGCAATAGCGATACTGCTATCTTCGCAATATCTATACACTCTAAGTTAATGGTTCCTCTATTTCGACAAACAGCAGGATATTTCTCTTGGGCTCCATTTATTTTTGAAATTTTCAAATAGGTGAATGCAATGAAGAGAATGCGAAAGGTAATTGGAAAGGAGACAAGGGAAATTGACGGAACGTGATATATATATATATATATATATATATATATATATATATATATATATATATATATATATATATATATGCATATATATACATATATATATATATATATATATATAAATGCATATATATACATATATATATATACATATATACTTGTATATGTGTATATGCATATGCATATACACATATATATATATATATATGCATGTACGTATATATATGTTTGATCACACGCACACCTGCAGCATACATATATACGTGTATGTATGTATGTGCGTGTGTGTGTTTGTAAGTTTTCAACAATTTGATTAGTTTCTACGTATCTGGCAGGGATGGCAACGTATTCTAATCAGCAAGATGTTGGATCCCTTTGAATACGAAAATAGATTGAATCAGAGTTTTAAGACAAAAATCAAAGGTTGTTTTGTAAAAATCAAACTGGTTGTTTTGTAAAAATCAAACTGGTTGTTTTGTAAAAATCAAACTGGTTGTTTTGTAAAAATCAAACTGGTTGTTTTGTAAACTGTGGGGAAAATGTTGTTAGCTCAATTAAATTCAATTAGTTTCAGATAGCACTTTCGTTCAGATTCAGTTTAGAACAGTATCATTTCCATTAAATTAAATTTTCCAGTCTTATTTTTATATACACACATGACATTTTAGAATCATGGAGAAAATGGAACGCGTATTCGTGCCATTTAGCGCCATTACAGGCACACATATGGCTTGCATCTTTACAATATATATATATATATATATTATATACCTGTATATATATAAAATTAAGTATGTGTGTGTATGTGTGTGTGTGTGTGTGTGGGGGTGTCTGTGTGTCTGTGTGTCTGTGTATCTGTGTGTCTGTGTATTACCTATAGGGGCCTACATTTACGACTTAATTTCATGAGACTTTACAAGCGCATAGATTAGTCATCGTGGAGTGTTTTCTATATATCAGCGTATCTTTATTTTTATTCCGGGGTCATTCTGCAGTTGAAAATCGATAGGTGGGGGTCACCTTTTTTTATGTATCGAAAAATAATATTTTTGGCTCTAGCTCCCACATTTTGCCACCGATTTCGTTCAAATGTTAAAGCAAAATAGAATTTATCATGGCACATCCTGTAATGGCGTTATATTTTGTATTTATTGTTCAGGGACGGCGTGGCAGCCGCTTAAATATTCAAAAATACCACTTTTACACTCAAATTTTTCGGCTCTAGCTCCCACATTAATCAACCTACTTTGTTCAAATTTTACACTACGCTAGATCTGATTATTTCACGTCTTAAAGTGGCTTTACATTTTAGATTTTTTGTTCAGAAACGGCGTGGCGTCTGCTTAAATATTCTAAAATACCATCTTTTCGCTCTAATTTTCGCTCTTTCGGCTCTAGCTCCCACATTTTTCAACCGATTTCGTTCAAATTCGAAACTTCGGCTCCACCTCACACATAAATCAATTTATTTGGTTCAACCTTTATACTACGTTAGAACCTATCATTTCAATTCTTATAGTAGCTTTACACTTTGCATTTTTTGTTCAAGGACGGCGACCTATCATTAGCTCCCACATTTTTCAACCGATTTCGTGTATTTGAGAATTCATCGGTTTCCAATCAAGTAGCGTGAGGAAATTTGGCTTAGTGTTAGAGGTCATTACCTCCCTCCCCCAGCATGACCCTTCGTCAGTCACCCACGTTTCTTGGTGATAGAGGTCATCACCACCCTATTCCACTTGGCCTGTGTGTGGCCATAGATGAGTCATCGAGAAGTAGTCGCTAAGATCAAGACATTTTCATCAAAGCAGATATTATTTTACTTACCCAGGCAACGCTGGGTACTGCTGCTAATATATATATAAATATTTATTAAAATAGCAGATTAAAGTTTAAGCAAAGAATCGCTGCTTTCACCCTTAACTTCAGAAGATCCTGTTAAGGGTGAAAGCAGCGATTCTTTGCTTAAACTTTAATCTGGTGATTTAATAAATATTTGCTCTACGGTTCTTATATATTTGATTCATTTATCCTTATCGAGCCTTATTATTATTACCATATATATATATATATATATATATATATATATATATATATATATATATATATATACATATATATATATATATAATTATATACAATTATATATTGGTTCCTTACCACAATTCCTTTGTTTTATATATATATATATATATATATATATATATATATATATATATATATAATGGACTATCCCGTCGATATCCGAAGTATGAGTGTCCAGCAAAAGTTAAATATGAGATAGTGAACTGATTGAAATACCCACACAAAGTTTTGTTTTAAGTGGGGAAGGCTTATGTAGGAGCAACCATACTTTTAGGAACTGACGACACATATCTTCGGTACAAATGCTTGCCACCGAAAATACACGACAGCCCTCAGCTTTAAGAAGAAAAAAAATGTATATATATATATATATATATATATACATATACTATTTGGATGGCCGTTGATTCTGGTGAATTCCTCGGCCTTTTGCCGGGCCTTGTATTTCATCCTGCCGGGTGTCCAAATATCACCCTCCTCTTCAAGCAAGCTTGGTGGGGTCGTCGGTTTAGTCGCCGACGACTCGACCATGAGATAGATTGTACTGGGTTACATTATACCAGTAGCACTCGAGAGCGGCCTGATATATATATATATATATATATATATATATATTCATTAGTTAAGCTAAACAAGACCACAAATCTCACAAGGAAGACATTATTAAAAGATTGTCAACATATTTTAGTTTGATGTAAGGAATGTAGAGAATAATAATAATAATATTAATAATAATTGTTTCTACTTTAGGCACAAGGCCAGCAATTACCCAGTGCATTACTGGTACTTTATTTTATCGACCCCGTAAGGGTGAAAGGCAAAGTCAACCCCGGCGGGATTTGAACTCAGATCGTAAAGGGACGTAACTATGCTGGAAAGCATGGCGTCCGACCCTCTACCGATACTGCCAATCCACCGCCCATCTCATCGGAACTTCAAAGGAATATAAATTAAAATAATGAGATAATGTTACATAATATTAATGTTACATAACTCTATCACGACCTCTACCGATTAACGATAGAACGGAGGTAACTATTAGCTGTCAACATCGAAGGGCTAATTGCTTCGCAAATAGAATTTTTGACCCAACTTAGTCATGTAGCCCCATCTTTACTTGTAGCTAATAAGTTAAATTGCTATGAACAACTCGATAATTATAAGTTACCTCCCCTACATTGTCTCTTAATAAAAAATTTTAAAATTACCACTTAACTATAAACACCCAGAATTTCTAATCTCTCGAGAAGTTACTTCCCCTGAAAACACCCTCTAATTAGTAAGGTAAATATGCCCTTTGGCAGCCATTTTGTTACCCAAAGGCAGATCTCAACAATGCAGCCTCGACAGATGAATACTGCTTGATTATGGCTGACAACTGATGCGACCAAGACACCATAGTAAAAACCAATATATGGAACATTATATTATGTAACATTATCTCATTATTTTAATGTTTTTCCTTTGAAGTTCCGATTAGCCACTCTGTCTCTTAAATTTGTTAATTATTTTCAACTGAACCAGATCAATTATGATATATAGTCATCTGATCCAGAAATATTATATGGAGTAGCGAAACAATTGTAAACGGACATTATTATTATTAATATTATTATTATTATTCTCTACATTCCTTACATCAAACTAAAATATGTTGACAATCTTTTAATAATGTCTTCCTTGTGAGATTTGTGGTCTTGTTTTGCTTAACTAATGAATATTTCCAGCTCTGCGCACCTAACTTCTGCATGAACCCAGCCACTGCATATTGCACATTGAGCAC